>JACEOJ010004541.1:0-35171 GCA_013761285.1 Campoletis sonorensis | reverse complement strand
GCTGTACCAGAGGGTCCCCCCCCCGTCGGTAGAGCAGAACTCGACAAGGAGCTTCTGCAGACATCCGCGAGGTGCCACGGCGCACGTCTTCCTGTGGCAGTCCTGTCGCTCGCCTTTCTCATGTTACCAGTGTCCGGATCCCGACGACCAATGAGAAGCCTCCATTCAACAACCAATCAGCGACGAGCTACACCTCGCTCCCTACCCTTATCTTGGTCAAAGATAATCGAGCAGTAACGCCAGAGCTGTAGAGGAATTCACACCAAGAATTGTATTAAGACTGACCGTCTTATGCGTAGACAATATAAACTATATTTTATTATAATAAACCATTCTAGTCGGTAAAAATATTCAGCTCTGTTCTTAATTAGTTCTGCGGCCTTGCAACATTACCCGCAGTAATTGGTGACCCCGATATTAAAAAGAGAAAAAGATAATTCTGTTGTGCTCGCACGTTTTTTCCACCTCGCCATCTTGTCGACCGCGTGCTCGGTTACGAACGTTTCGTAATCGCAGTGACCACCTGTGCGTTTCAAAAGTTCGCGTTCGCAATAAACAACGGTTCGCTGCTAATTCTGTTTCGACTGAAGAACATTTCGTGCGTTTTTTTCGCAAAATACCGTTTTTGCGTACTTTTCGTCGTGACGTCACAACCTTGTGTTTCCGCGTTTCTCGTTTCGTGCGCCCACGTGTGCTCCGAAAATTCGTAAATCAAATCGACGTGCATCGACAGTAAATCCGAACAATTTGGTGTTGAAACGTTGTAGGTGTTTCTATATTAAAATAAGGTTCGGAGCACGCAAATAGGAATTAAAGAAACATAAATCGTGTGTTGGAATCTGTTACATAAATTGTTTATTCAATTAAAACACTAATTTCCCTTTTTACAATTATGTTTAGATACCCACTGAATTATGAACAATCGACGTTCGCATTTAATTCATAAAGTTTTGAAAACGCGCCTTCACTGCTGTCGCTCGCTCCGCTGCATGTCTCTCTTTCACCGTTCGATCGGTGGCGCCGCTGATCTATCGGGTTCGCTCGATGACAGTTTGCCAAGATGGCCGCCGCCTTGTTTATATCGTGTGTGTTCGCGTTACAAATTTCTCGTGATTTTACGTATTTCACAGTGTTTTCGGTGTTTTCGAGGACCTGCGTTTGTTTGTGTGTGTGTGATTGACAAAGTGGTATAATTTTAAGGTGCTTTGTCTCGAATTGTGGTCATGACGAGGTTTTCTCTGCGAAATACTGTTACATCCTACCGAGGTAATGGACTTAGGCCATTCTCGTTCCCAAAAATGACGTCACCCAAACCCAAAAATCAATACTTGGGATGTCCCTATTTCAATCTTAGTTAACAATAATGTTATTACAACTTAATAGAAGACTAATATTCGCGGCGTTACTAATTCAGGTTGCCTAATAATAAAAATACTGTAACTTCCACGAGACTAAGTTTCGCCAAAGCCAGAAAATCCAGAATACAAGGTAATTAAAAAGGTATAAAAACCCCCTACGCACCAAGGGCCCTGAGTCACAAGACTCGCATCAACCCGAGCGGTACCGCCGAGCATGCTCCGTAGCAACCGGGTACCGAATTGAAGAGTATGCGACGCGCTTATTTCGGCGCATCATAATTATTACTATCAGCCAATCATAGGAAGGATTAAAAAAGGATATAGAATCACAGAGTACTGGACAAGAGGAGGAAATTAATAAAACTGACCGAAAACGTTGCGCTTCACACTTTGCTCCTTTGACGCCAAAAACCCCTATGATTCACACTAAGGCTAAGCAGCAAAACCAATCAGGAGTGGGGTACATCGGACCAACAGGTGGGAGAAAAAGTAAGAGGAACCAAAGGAAAGACGAAGACACCATAGAAGAAATCTGAGAGAGACACACATAGCAAGATGACACATTTTCCCTTTCCTAGGAAAAATCAGAAGGAACCGCGAAACACGGTGACACACTCTTCCCTTTCCTTGGAGAAAAAGGGTGGCAGATCAGAGGCCAATTGGAGGGGATGGTCATTATATATTTCCCAAAAATCTAAGGAACTGCTCAGTCTTGACGTCGGAGAACCAGCCTACCAATCCAGGACTCTGCACCATGTCAGTCCGTCGTCAGTTTTCACCAGCTCTTCACCAGCTGCCTACCAGCCGGAGGCTCTGAACCAGTTGGTTCCTGATCTTCAGTTAACAAAAAGGACTTAGTCGAAAACAGAGTCTGCCGAAAAAGGACTTGGTCGGAAACGGAGACTGACAAAAAGGACTCTGCCGAAAGAGAACCGTGCCAAAAAGGACTTAGCCGATTTCACTGCGCAAGGTGAAATCACCCTGCGACCAGTAAAAGTCCGCGACTCTTCTTCAGTTCGAGAATTCCCTTCGCGTACCCGATTTATCCGAACCAGCCAACAAAGGCCAACCAGCGCCCCTCTTCAAAATCCCTAGTCATTGAATCGGTCACGATAAAAGTCCGCTTCAGTTCGCTTTTAATAGTAACGTGTAAGTTTGTGTGTGAAACGGGTTACTGTAAACCCTAACTCAACTTTATAATCATCGTTGTATTTGGACTAACAATCGTCGTAATAAATTAACAACGTGAGTAATTGCTACAAATATCCTTACTAATATTATTAACAAACTCCTTCCGGACTATCCTCCCTCATTAACATCCCATATCGAAGACGAGACTTCCGTCCCTGGGTAAAGGACTTAATTGTCTTGACCCGAAAGAGAAGTCAACACAGTGTGCGTCCTCTCCAATCTCCGATAAGTTCACGGGGACGTAACAATACGGTGCGGGGTTTGTTTCCGGTTTGTCGCGTTTTTATTGTTTTCGCATTAAATCAAATTTTCTTTATTTCTCAGCGTTGTCAGGTGCCTACGTTTGTTCGTTTCGAACAAACGTGTGAAATTTGGATCTACTCGGCCTGAAATTGTGGATTTGACAGCTGATTTTGTTCGTGAAGCGGTAAGGTTGTGTATCATGAGTGTCGTTACCTTTGCTTCCGCTTTTAATGTTCCCAATTGCCTTATTTATTCCTATCCTAGAAAATTTGAGGAGCGATCCTCATTTTCTCCTTTCTTAGAATTGAATTCCCTTTGCTCTTTAAATCCGACGGAAGTGGATTTATGAGTTGTGACGTTGCACAATTTTTAAGATACTCACCTCGTTGATCGTGGGGTGGTCAACCACGTTATTTCGTCCGTCGTACCTTATTTTTAGTTCATAAGTCCTATTTTGTGTATTTTATCCGTCATAAAATTTGTCTTAGGAATTTTTCTCCTCGTCAACACTTAAAAATAGTATTAAGTCTCCAAAAACACTCCTACGTCAGCGAAGAATCAAAAGACCATCAAGATCCTTCGCCGACAAGACCCTAAGGATCTCTAGCCGCAGTGACGGCACCTGAAATATATTGAAGAGGAATAAGAAGAGGAATACTACAAGATCATCCAACCCCAATCACAAGTGAGACCAACGAACAATAATTTTTCCCTTCCCACTTCCTCTCAAAACAAACGAATTCCCCTCAGCGACACTTTACCTTTCCCACAAATTTTGCCCTGTCAAAACCCCGAAAACGAGTCGAGCCCCACGATAAAAGAAAAAGGAAATAAGGAACAACTCACCAGTGAGGGAAAGTTTTCCCTTACCAAACGAAGAATCCAACGAAGTCCCACGATGACAGCTGAAGTGTCGAGTCGACGGGCCTAACCTCAAAATAACATCGCTACTTCGAGGCCGGAGGTTATATCGAGCGGCCCGGAGAAAATCAACAAGTCCCGTGACGTCAAGATGCTTCGAAACAAACCCCTCAACACGGCAAATTCCTTTTTCCTGAGTCGAAAATCACGAAGACCACTTTTTCAACCAAATCCACGAGAAGACCACGACACTTCGTAAACAACGACGTGATGACGTCACGACACTACGAATTTGTGATCAACTTCCCTTAGCGATTTTAAAAGTCGCGCGTCGAATTTCCGAACACCAAGACCACTCAGCGTTCGATCAAGAGCGACAGGTGGCGGCACAAGCGCCCCCTCCGTCCCCGGGCAGTGCAAGACAAAGCTCAACTCGCAAGCCCCTCTATTCCCCTCAACACCCTTCACCATCAAACGAGACCACGTTTAAACTAACGACGATTGTGATTGGTTGGTTGTTGCCGGGCCGGCAAAAGCGACCAATGAGCATCGAGGTAACAAGTCCACGCGTGCGAGGGCCTTGTTACCGAGTGACTTCACCACGACCCAGCGAGCGTACCAGACGTGTTGCAATTCTCCGTCTTTTTCTTTTGCGATTTATTGTTAAATTATCAAATTTTCTTGTATACCACCGGCTTTGCTTCGTACGAGGACGCGTTTGAGTTGACGAGGCGATCTTCTCAACAAAGTTCCGAGTAAAAGTAAGTCATTTTTTGTATTTTTGTGGTTGCGACTTCGCGAGGCGTCGTTTCGACAAGCCATTTTTGTACGCCCGATCTATTACCCCTTTTTCTTTGTATTTTCTCCTCCCTTTTTTGAGATTTTTGAGCCCCTCTGGCCAATATTAATTATTGTGCGATAACGAATGATTGTTTAACCGCGAGAAAAAGGACGCGACGAATATCGTGGTGTTAGTCATTACAATTAAGAAAACGACCCATTTTGCCCCATCTACCCCTTTCAGTCCATTGTTCGTTCGAGCGTCGTTCGACCAATTTCCCCATTATTTTTGTATTCTTTTTAGCCTCTCGCAATATTTTTCTTCGCCGATTAACATCGCTCAATATTGCGAGAGAGAATAAGGTGAATTAATTATTATTATTTTTCGAGTTGACCCTTTTTCAATCCTATTGCGTCATTTTTGTTCAATCGTTGTCGAGCTCGATTACGAGACGAACAAGCGATATTTTTCTTTCATTTTTATTATAAATTTGGAAAGAACTATTCAGTTAGATAGATAGATAGATATGGAATTTTACATGCATACCCTTATCGGGTTTTTACATGGGTGGTATTGCTCACAATTTTCCTCTTTACTCCTCTCCTCTTTCCCACATTTTTTTTCCACAATTCCATATTACCACCTGGACCTACATTTTTACGTGGATTCCGAGCCACGGAGAGAGAACAGTTTAGACACTTAGGAAAAATCCATTGGTGTCGGCTGGGATCGAACCCGGTCTCACCGGTTGTGAGCCGGGCGCGTTACCACTGTGCCACTGCCTCCCTCAAGAACTATTCAGTTAATTATCACGTTATTGATTTTTGTATTTTTCAATATTTTTGTGCGACGAAACTCTTTGGTTGTACCAAGAGCGTCATTTTCGGACTTCGAACGCTTCGAGTCCAAGTTTCTTCCCCCACCACCGCTTTTTCGTTCACGGGTATAATAAGACGCCTGAGTTGTCAGGGACCCGCTTTCCACTTGAGATTAAAATTGTATTTTTGTTACTTTCCCATGCTTAGAGCTAGTCCCCCTTTTGTATTATTTTTATGAATTATTAATAATATTATTGTTAATATTTTGGAGATCGGAAATTTAATTATTTTTTTTTGTTAATTTTTGATGAATTAACTGGCGCCGACATTTATAAATTTTTGTTTCGTTTTTCTTATGGAATAAATTTGTTATTTCGATCTTCCCATTTAATTTTTTTTTGTATTTGTTTTACTTCATTTTCCCTTGTCTTTAGTGTCTCTTTTAGCCAGGAATAATATTAATAATTATTATTCCTGGTGAATTTGTGGCAAAACCGTCACAAAGTATTCTTTTCCCTCTTTTCCTATCGGTACTCTGGGTTTCACTTTCCTCAATTGTTCCTTTTTTCTATATTAATTCGCTTTTATTGCTTTTTATTAATCGCTTTTGCCGCTCCTAACAGGTTGTGTCCTGATGGAGTAGCGGTTTTCCTTGGCTTCAAGTTATGGTGACGCTGTCTACTCTAGCGTTACCCAGGACGGAGATATTTCTGGTAAGTTTATATCTTGCCGTCATTAATATTCCCTTTTTTGTCCTTTTCTCCCTTGCTAATTCTATTCAATCCCCAAATCAGGACCCAGTCGCCAATAATTGTGGAGACAATTCTGGTCTTCGTCGCCTGACTCCAAAATCTTTTTTCGCTCTATTCCTACTACCGATCTCCTTTTTGACTTTTCCTTCTTTCGCCCCCGCACTGCCTTTCAGTGTTTCCACCTAATTCGTCAATGCTAAGGCGTCTGAATTCCTTATCAAAAAGTAGACAAATTTCCTTTACCGCTTTCTCTCTTATATTTCCTACTTGTATCCTTTCCATAATTAAGAAAGATCTCCCTCTACCTGTCTGGGTGTTAACTATTTGTTGTTTATGATTATTGATTTATTGTTATTTCTCTTTTGTTTCAGGTCTTCTTCTAGATGGCGCCCCTGAGCCTGCGGATGGCCTCGGCAGGGGATTTATTCTAATGTAGCGGAGCAGATTCCTTTACAGTGTAGATATCGAAATTAATTGGTGTGCATTAACCATTCGATAAACATTTCGTAAACATTTTCTAGTTTCCACGGCTGACATGATCATAACGCAATCTCCTCCGAAAATGAAAACAAACACAGAGACCCCAGAACATCCAGGCGGATCGGGGCGACCGGGCGATTTCGACGACGATCATCACTCAACGGGCAGCGATCATAATGATCCAGATGGCAACCGTTTTTCGTTATTGCCAAACGCGCAAGTACCTGCTCACACTTTCAAGGTACGATGTATTAAATTGCCTCCTTTTTGGCAAAGCGATCCGGCGCTTTGGTTCACCCAAATTGAAGCCCAATTTTATACCCTGTGACGTTGTTATTTTTGAGCAACGTCCCAAACGATAAAAATATGAAAAACTCCGGTAAGAACACCGAATTACCGTCTCTCCCGCTCGGTGCTTCGGTCAAACGACGATCTCACAAGGCTTTCTCAGGGAAAAATATTATAATTATCATTAATTGACATCCCGCGAATATTTCTTTGTATTATTTCATGCGAGAGGCAAATTCGGCGATCCCGAGGAAAAAAATCAGCCAAACGACGAAAAGCAAATACTGACGATTAAAGGAAAAAGGAAAAGGGAGGTCAAAACATCGTAATAATACTGTACTTCGAGCAGGGCTCGTACAGTTGGCCATATCCCGTCGTTGCTAAGCTCAAGGTCGAGCTGAGTTCAAATTCTTCTAGCGAAAACAAAAGGAAGGACGGTTGAACGAAGGAAACATCGAGAAACATCGAGAAACATCGAGAACACGAGATTTTCCGTTAGCGCCAGCGATCGCGTTCACCTCCCCTTCGTAAATCAGGGCAGTATCGTCCCTCATTGTCTCCCGTCATTCGTTCGAATTATTATAATGGAAACACCAGCATCGAAATATCCCGTAAAACATTGGGATCGTCCTATTATTGTTAATATTAAGCGAGCCAGGGGTAAAGAACAGTGTAAACAACGTTGAATTAATGTCCCGACAAATTAAATAAAAATATCAAGAGATCGGTGCCCCGTCTAACGCTCGCATGAATATTTAATGGGACGGACCTGTCAATCATGTGGGGGAAAATTTTGGGATAAGAAGGGCGGAAGGGGGAAGTCGAACGGCTCGCGAAGGACTGTCGATTTCGTCAGATTTTCGTTAAGTACTGGGCGAGACGGACGTGTTAGAAGCTGAGAAAATATCGTGAGTTGTGTCCTTTGGCGCTTTCCGTTTTTGGTTGGCGAGTTTCTTAAATCGTGTGTTAATAGTTTCCGAACAATCGCGTATTGATAAATCGGAGACGACACGTTTGTCCCGATTAATCCACTCGGGAAATAGGTCGCGGCTGCGATTTTGCCTCGTGAAAGAAGCGGTTGCATTTGATTCTTGTTTCTCTCTTTTATTAATCTTTCGTGTTCGAGATTTCGTGAATCGTATCGTATTGTTTAACGTAGTCAAATTATAGTGAGAATTAACGTCGCGACCGCCAATGGAAATCTCAAACGTTTCGGTACTTGTTCGTGTAAAATTTGTGAGAATAATTCGTCGGGAAAAATCGCGAACGAGAGTGAGAGTGTGTGTGCGCGTATGAGTGTGAGCGAGAGAGTGAGAGAGTGTGAAGCGGCCGGTGTAACCGCGAAACGAAAAAGCTCGACCAAGTAACCGATTATCGGGGGCTTGGATTTTTCCATCTTAAAGAATCTTTTCTCAGTAACATCTTTGAGAATTCTTGATTACGAGTAGTTCCGTATCAAGAAATAACGAGCTCGTATTAGAGTGTAAAACGTGTAGGATCCCGGTCGCGATTGAATGCGAGTTGACGTGTGTGAGTGTGTTCGTACTTTTTCTCGACGAAGGTTTGTAGAGTCCCGCGTTCGTTACGGTTTCGCAAAACGTTGACCTTGATTGAAAATTAATCCCGAGCGTGTTTTCTTCTTTTATCACTGATTTCCATTTGTATAATCCCGTGTTAAAAAAATTGTTATTGATCAAATTTAAATATTAAAAATTGTTAATTGTTAACCGGTGACTTCGTATCGGAAAATTATTTCTGGAATTATCTCTGGAATAACCCCCCCCCCCATCCGCTGCAGCGAAGCCGGTCAACTATCTTTTCGTCTTTTGGTCGTGTCGCTCTCGCGACTGGCGCCCAACAAATTTAATAACAACCAAATTAAACAAGCGGCCAAAAGAGGAAAGTTTTGTGACATTAAGTCGGCAAGAATTAATGGAATATTGAAATTCCCGTCACAACCCATAGAATTACAGCTGATAACAAAGTATTTTACTGTCGTCGGTGCTTTAGGCCCTAACGTTTTACAGCAAGTATCCGACTTAATTCGAATTCCTCCAGCTACTGAAAAATATGAAACGTTGAAAGAACAATCAATTGAGAGGTTTAAAGACTCTAAAGAGACACAGTTGCATCGATTATTGACAGAAATGCAACTCACTGATAAAAAACCGTCGCAGCTGCTCAGAGCAATGCGTACTCTCGCCGCAGACGAGAAGGCGTCGATCTGGCAAAACTTTCCGATATAGCCGACAAAATCGTCGAGGCCAGCTCTCGCTAGCAGGTCATGGCGACGGAGTTGACCCCGAAAACACCGAAAAGCCAATCCGATTCACCTGGTCTTCTCGAACGTGTCTCGGAGACAGAAAAGCAACTCTCAATTCTATTGCAAGGGGTACGTAAAGGATCAGATTTTAACAAAAAAGGACATGAGAGCAGGACGTCTCGCCGTTCGAACTCATCAAAACGTTCACGCTCATCTAGTCGTGGAAAAGATGTCGATATTTGTTTCTATCATCGGAGGTTCGGTCTCAAGGCAACTCGCTGTAATGAACCTTGTGCATTTAACGCACAAATAATGCCGCCGGAAAACTAACTTCACCGTCGTCTGTTAGTACGGCCAGCGATGGTGTATCGAAGCAGTGCCGTCTCCACATCGCCGATTCGCGGACCGGTATTCGTTTTCTTATCGACTCAGGCTCTGACGTCTCGGTGATTCCTCGAAAAAACTGCCAACAGCTATTCCGTCGACGATGAAATTGTTCGCTGCAAATCATTCTGAAATAAACACATACGGTACTCACCTTTTGCAGATCGATTTCAACCTACGTCGACAATTTAAATGGAAATTCATCGTCGCGGATGTCTGGTCAGCAATCATTGGAGCTGATTTTATTGCTCATTTCAACCTGCTAGTCGACTTCAAGAAAAAACATCCCATAGACGCTCACACCGGCCTCACATCCCTCGGCGAAGTTTTCGAGACCTCGGAGATTGGAATTTCGATCGATGATCGCAATTCTGAATACGGTGATCTGTTGAACGAGTTCATCGACGTCGCTACACCAGCATCAGCTCATCGAGTTAGTCCTCATCCGATTAAACAGCATATCCTCCCTCGTGGACCTCCGGTGGTGGCTCGACCTCGCCGTTTAATGGGTAAGAACCTCGTGGAAAAAAATGTGGTGATTGGGGTCCGTGCGGTGACTACCGCCAACTCAATGTAGTTAGCGTTCCGGATCGCTATCCAATTGCCCACATTCAAGATTTTTCCAATAAATTATTCGGAAAAAATTTTTTTACGAGGTTGGACTTGGTACGAGCGTACCATCAAATTCCTGTAGCTAAATAAGACATCCCAAAAACAGCTGTTGTCACCCTTTTTGGATCATACGAATTTCTCGTGATGCCTTTTGCGCCCTGTAAGGCTGCTCAGACATTCCAGCGCTTGATGGATTCTGTCTTACGCGGTTTAGATTTTGTTTATTGCTACATCGACGACATTCTAATAGCATCATCAACTCCGGAAGAGCATCGAGATCATCTACGTCTCGTGCTGCAACGCCTACGCGAATTCGGACTCACGATTAACGCGTCAAAGTGCCAATGGGGCGCTGAAAAAGTTGAATACTTGGGTTACCTCATTTCGAATGACGGATCCAAGCCACTTCCGTCCAGAGTCGAAGCAATAGTTAATTATTCTAAGAGTGAAACTGTTGTCGAGTTGCGCCGCTTTCTGGGAATCATTAATTTTTATAGAAAATTTGTTCCACAGGCAGCTAAATTACAAGCTCTGCTTTTGAAGTATCTGCAATATTCAAAGAAAAACGACAAGCAACGGATCGCTTGGACCTTGGCAGCTGAGAGAGCTTTTCTCGACTGCAAGCAGAGCCTAGCAGAAGCTACGCTTTTGGATCATCCGGCTTACAATGCGCCATTGTCTCTCACGACCGACGCGTCTGACGTCGCCATCAGCGAAGTCCTGGAACAACTAGTCAACGGCGTATGGAAACCATTGGGTTTTCACTCTCAAAAAGTCAGTGCCACGGAAAAGCGCTACAGCGCGTATGACCGCGAGCTCCTCGCCATTTTCAAATGTTTAAAACATTTTAAACATTGGGTTGAAGGTCGCAGTTTTGTAATTAAAACCTACCATAAACCTTTGGTTTACGCTTTTGCGCAAAAACCAGACAAAGCTTCGCCGCGACAATTCCGACAACTAGATTTTATTGCTCAATTCAGCACCGAAATAATACGCATCAGTGGATCGGAAAACCCCGTCGCAGATGGGTTTTCGCGTTTTAACGCTATCGAAATGCCAGTCGTAGTATCCACTAAGGAACTTCAAGAAGCACAGGAAGAAGACAACGAGCTGCAGGAATTGCTAAATTCCGGTTCGACGTCGGTGAAATTGCAAAAACTAACACTCGATTCAAGAGAATCTTTATGAAGAGACTCGGTAGAGTCTCGGGACAAGTACATTTGACAGCTCTGTCTGTCGCCTGCTGGCCCGAGGCTCACCCGAGTATATTATCTCTGAATAAAACTTTCCGCGGTGGTGGGGGTAAAAATGGCATGTCATTTTGTTTAATTACGAAGCTCAGGAGTCGTTTGGTCATTTGAAAATTAAACTGGAGAACAATTATCGAAATCTCTTTCGATTGAGCCTAAAATCAGCATGTTTGTTTGCGTAATTGACGAGAAAAAACTTTGCACAGTCTCGAGATTATGCAAAAATTCTAACACATGGAAGCATTCGATGTGTCCGTATATACGCGCAGACGACACAGTCAAAGGCCTCGTGTCCCCGGTCAAAACCCGTTTCCACCGAAGCCGGTCTTCGGCGACGAAAGTAACGGGTTCCAATTGGTCGTTTCCTCTGTACCCATACCACGAAAAGTTTGACGGTAGTTTTTACGGTGTAAAGTGCGATACTCGTAAACAGCGTGTTTTCTGTGGACTTCTCGTAGATCCGTCGTGGGTAAAATTTGAACTAATTTGTACATCACAGTCGCAAATTGTATCCGAGTGTTGACAAATGGTAAGGCCGGAATTAATTCACGCAAAAAAAATATCAATTTGACCCTTTGAAACACACATTTTTCCTTACGTGCAATTAGCTCGAAACTTTGTACTCGGGGGGTTTCGGGTTCGCTGATTACAAATCTGCACTTAAAATTTATAAATTCAAGATGGCGAATACAATATGGCGGACAACAAATGCAAAAATTGTTTGATGAATGCAAAACATGGTACTCGGGGGTTTTCGGAGTTGCTGATTACAAATCTGCACCCAAAATTTAGGAATTCAAGATGGCAGATCCGGTACTCCGGGGTTTTCGGGGTCAATTTTCAATTTCAAGGTTCAATTTCGCATTTCAAGATGGTGGATACGATATGGCGAACAATAACTGCGAAAATCGTTTAAGAAAAGCGAAAGTTGGTACGCGGGGGTTTTCGGGTTCACCGGTTGAAAATCTGCATGTAAAATTTCGACATTCAAAATGGCGGATCCAACATGGCGGACCATAAATTCAAAAGTTTTTTGATGGAATCGAAAGTTGGTACTCGGGGGTTTTAGGGGTCGCTGATCACAAATCTACTGTCAAAATGTGGAAATTCAAGATGGCGGATACTATATGGCGAGCGATAACTGCGAAATTCGTTTGATATGAAAGTGAAAGTTGGTACTCGGCGGATTCGGGGTCGCCGAATACAAATCTGCACCCAAAATTTCGGAATTCAAAATGGCAGATCCAATATGGCGGACCATAAATGCAAAAATTTATTGATGAAAGTGAAAGATTCAGGAAAAAGAAATGATATCTGGGCCAAAAATCCCCTCGCCGGGGAAAAAAACCTTTGACAAGTACATTTGTTGACCCCCGTTTCCATTTGTTTTCACAGAAAAAAACTACCCAAAAAACTACAAAATTCTCAAAAAATTGGCAAGATCGAAAATGATTTACCTTCAGCACTAAAATTTATAATATCAATAATAGGACACGTGTTTCATTGTCGCTTGAGGATGGAGTATTAAAAAAAAAAAAGCAAAAAATAGTTGGGCATTGAAAAAAGTCACCAAAATGTACAAAAGTAAAAATCGGTCATGTTATGCCCGAGAATTTCGTCAGCGTAGGGACGAGTTGTCGAGGACAGGTAATTCGAGGATTGCCAAAATGAGTCAATCTCTCCAACTCAATATTGTACAAAAATACTATTCGGTTTATTGAGAATAAGATAGTTGTACAAAGTCGAGGTGTGTTTGCCTCGAGACCAATTTGTTGTTAGATAGTCGTGGACTTCTAACTTGTTAACGCAGACTGCCGATTTTGGGCGTTGTAGCTACTTTTAATGATTTACATGTTTCCCCCAGAATGTTGGTAATTCACCCTTCTAATGTTATTATTGCTTCATGATTATTGCTTCAACGTTCGGTGAACTTGATGCACCGTCAGCGATTCGGGGTTAGCTCGCTCGAGGTCGATAGACCCGTGCGTTTGTGATCGAGGAATGTGCTCGATCATACTTTATCATATGATTGTAACACTCCCAATTTGTGGTTGCTATTTGGGGCATAACAGTCAGAAGAACAGAGTCCAGAAAAAAAATCGGAAGGAGAAAAAACTTGAAAAAAAAAAATTTCAAACGAAAAAAATGGAATTGAAAAAAAAAAATTCCGGCCGAAGTACTTGGCAAGTTTTTTTGCTTAGCTAGGATCACGTAATATATTTCTCATGGTACGAACTCGCCAATTACTTCGGCCAAAATTTTTTTTTTCAATTTAATTTTTTTCGTTTGAATTTTTTTTTTTTTCAAGTTCTTTCTCATTCCGATTTTTTTTTCTGGACTCTGTTATTCTGACCGATTTTTATTTTTGTACATTTTGGTGACTTTTTTCAATGCCCAACTATTTTTTGCTTTTTTTTTAATACTCCATCCTCAAGCGACAATGAAACACTTGTCCTATTATTGATATTATAAATTTTAGTGCTGAAGTTAAATCATTTTCGATCTTGCCAATTTTTTGAGAATTTTGTACTTTTTCGGGTAGTTTTTTTCTGTAAAAACAAATGGAAACGGGGGTCAACAAATGTACTTGTCCAAGGTTTTTTCCCCCGGTTTCGTGATATTTTCACATGAACGATCCATCCGTACGTACCTGTTCCCTCCGAAAAAAAGTTTTCGACGCGGTGCATGGCCTCGCACATCCGAGCGGCCGCACCACGTGCCGGATGATCAGGGAAAAATTCGTTTAGCCTTCCATAAAGAAACGAATTTTCCTGTGGGCTCGAACTTGCATTCCCTGCCAAAAAGCGAAAATACAGAGGCACACGGAGAACGTTCCTACAAATTTCGCTGTTCCAGATCGCAGGTTTGCGATGGCCCTCGCGGGTGTTGACGCAATGTGATTTCTGCCCAGTGCTCTGAATGTCAACGTGAAGAAATTCAAGCAAGCGCGGGTAAACGGCGGGAGTAACTATGACTCTCTTTCGGTGATGTATGACCTTGCACTCGTGCTAGGAAGTACAGTTGCCTTAAGCATCCCAGCTTAACAACGCTGGCGTCTAGTTACTAGGTGCGGGTACCTCTCCGTGGTCCTGCTAGTAATTCCCTTTGGGAAGCTAAACTCGCACCAAAAGCGGATCCCAGGGTTACCAGCCCTTCGATCTAAGATACAGTTGGTGCAAATAACGAAAACCTGCCTCGGATGGGTGCACGGGCGCGGCCTGTTGCACCACTTACCGGTGTGCCCACTGGCTCAGCCGGCCCAACTGACAACGAGAGTGAGTCCACGAGTTCTATGCCAAGGAATGTAGAAGGAGAGTATCCATGTCAATATGCAAACTGCGCCAGGTCGTTCCCTACCTCTCGGGGTAGAGGAGTGCACGAGCAAAGGGCGCATAAAGACTGGTACGATGCCAAGCAGAATGTGCAAGCTAAAAAAGCTCGATGGTCTGAAGAGGAGTCGTCGCTGATGGCGAGACGAGAGGCGCAATTGGTGATAGAGGGAGAGAAGTATATCAACATTGCGCTCTGCCAAGTCTTTCCCGTTAGATCTCTGGAGGCGATTAAGGGTCAAAGGAGAAAGGTTTCTTACAAGAACCTTGTCTTGCAAATGACTGCGGAGATTCGGAATCTGGGGGCTCGAGATAACACTCTGCCTGATGACAATACTCCAAACCTGGAAGGTGTTCCTTGCGGCCACCCAACGGGGGAGGTGATTCCATGTGGGAATCGGTCTCAGTCGGAAGTGCCTCGGCCGTCGGAAGAAGATGACACGCGAACTACCGCTTTGGAAGATTGGAAGCTAATTCTGAACTTCCTCAGCAGTCTGAAACCCTTGACGACGAAAGAGTATAGCGCGGAGGTCCTCACGAACATGTTGAGTTCATTGAACGAGGTCTCCAAGGAAAGGCTTCTGGAGGATATCACCACCTACCTCCTAACTATCTTTCCGCCGAATCGTAAGCACAAAATACCATCCAACACTGCCCCACGCAGAAAGACCGGTCAGAACATGCCCCGGGTTTCCAATCGATCCGTAAAAAAGAGAGAGCGGAGAGCCGAGTATGCTCGAGTCCAGGGTCTCTGGCGCCGAAACCCTTGTCGTTGTCTTCGGATGATCCTCAAGGATAAGGCCACTACAAACGCGCCCCCCAAAGAAATCATGATTCCATTCTGGACACAAGTCATGACCTGCGGGACCGGCGCGTCGCCAGGTGTGAGCGATAAGCGGAAAGTTAGGGCAGACTTTTGGTCACCTATCACGAGTGACGAGATTTTACAAGCTATACCTAGCCCGAGCACGTCTCCGGGTCCGGATGGTGTGACGGTTAAGCAACTACGAGCTGTTCCGGTTGGTATTCTCCTAAGAATATTCAACCTTCTGTTGATCTGTGGCAAACTGCCTCGACACCTCTTGGAATCTAAAACGACCTTGATTCCAAAGAAAGAGAGTGTGGAATCGCCTGGCGATTTCCGACCTATTACAGTCTCTTCAGTGATCACTCGGACATTGCATAAGATCCTAGCGACTAGAGTCTCTCTCCTGGTAGAACTTGATCAAAGGCAAAGAGCCTTCATGCCTGTCGATGGGTGTGCGGAGAATGTCTTTCTTCTAGACACGGTGCTTCGGTATCATAGACAGAAGTTTAGACCGCTTTTCCTAGCGTCAGTTGATGTGGCGAAGGCCTTTGACTCCGTCTCGCATGAGGCTATAAGATCCACTTTGGAAGTGATAGGACTGCCGAACTTAATGGTAAATTACATCATGGACACCTATTACCACAGTAAGACACGCCTATCGTACGGCGATTGGTAATCCAACCTGATTCATCCCACTTGTGGTGTGAAGCAGGGGGACCCCCTATCTCCAATCATATTCAATATGATTATTGACCGCCTGTTGCGTCTGCTTCCAGTAGACGTAGGAGTTAGGGTGGGTGAAAGTAAGGTGAATGCTGCGGCATTCGCCGATGATCTTGTATTTTTCGCTTCCACGCCAAACGGTTTGCAAAGTCTACTTAACATCTCTACTGACTTCCTCGCCACGTGCGGTCTTTCCGTTAACGCGAGCAAGTGTTTCAGATGGGAGGCCTTTACATTAGTTGTCGCTGTGCGGAATGTACCGCACGAGAAGAAGAGTGTAATCGATACCCATACCATATTCCATTGTCAAGGGAGGCCGCTGCCTGCCCTTAAAAGATCTGACGATTGGAAATATCTCGGAGTTCCGTTCACGCCCGAAGGACGGCTGCTCGGAAGACCTACTGATGCTTTCCAAACCGCACTAGATACTCTATCCAAGGCACCGCTGAAGCCCCAACAACGCTTGTTCGGCCTTCGCGTAATGGTGCTCCCAAGTTTGTACCACGGTCTGACTTTGGGACGAACGAACATTAGTGTTCTTAAAAAGCTGGATTTGATGACTCGAAATGCGGTGCGGACGTGGCTCGCGCTACCACATGATACCGTGGTGAGTTACTTTCACGCCGATGCCATCGATGGCGGCTTGTCACTACCATCGATGCGCTATACAATTCCTATCCTTCGATTGAGAAGACTGAGAAACCTTATGTCTAATGGTCATACTGGTGAGACCTCAGCAACATCGACTTTTCTAACAGCTGAGATAGCGAATGCCGAAAGCAGGCTCAATGACCATGGTACGGTGATAGCGAGTGTGGATCAGCTTCGGAGATGGTGGGCCAAGCGGTTGCATGGTGCGTTCGACGGGGACGGACTGGTTGAATCTAGGAAGGTCCCGTCGCAACACGCTTGGGTCACCAATGGCACTAGGTTCGTGTCGGGGAAGGACTACCTGAACATGACACGACTTAGAATCAACGCCTTACCTGTACGATCTCGAACTTCCAGAGGTCGGCTTGCCGACCGGTCGTGCAGAGCTGGGTGTCAAGACGTCGAAACACTCACACATGTGCTTCAGTTTTGCCCCAGATCCTCCGAAGCCCGCACTGCGCGTCATGAAGCTTGTATCACCCATGTTGCTCGACACTTGAACAAAGATCGCCGGGTTATTAAGGAACCCGTGTTTAAACGCACTGAAGGGAACCTGAAGCCGGATCTCTTAGCCATTAAAGATCAAAGTGCAGTAGTAGTTGACGCCACCGTGGTGAGTGTTCAGCGAAACCTACGCATGGCTCATATGGACAAGGTTGAGAAGTACAGGGTGTTGGAGTCGATGATTAAGGAAAAGTACTGCGTCAATAGCGTCACTTTCACCTCAATCACGCTGAACTGGAAGGGGGTCTGGAGTAAGGACTCAGCGGAGGACCTGATTCGTTTGGGGATACTGCGAAGGTCCGAGCTTAGGATCATTTCGACCAAGGTTCTGATTGGCGGTCTTAACATCTTCACCAAATTCATGCGAAGCACTCGAACAGGAATTGGCTAGAACAAATGGACGATAAATCTCGTGAATTCTGAGATTTCCGGCACGAGAGTTCCGCTACTGCCTGATGATGATCGACAGATTCACACGTTGGCCTCAGGCAGTCCCGTTAAAAGACATCGCCGCGGATACGGTAGCAACGGCATTTTACACGCATTGGGTTGCGCGTTTTGGACCACCACGCATCGTGACTACAGACCAGGGCGCACCGTTCGAATGCGCTCTCTTCAAGGCCCTTTCAAGTCTGATTGAAGCAAACCAGAACAGAGGCAACCTGCAACGAACGGAATCGTCGAACGTTGGCACAGGACCTTCAAAACGGCGATTATGAGTCACGGCAACACGCCGTGGGTAGATTTGCTTCCAACGGTCCTGTTGAGACTTCGCACGTATTACAAGGAGGACCTAAAAGCTTCGACAGCCGAGCTTGTATACGGAACGACGCTCCGGGTACCAGGCGAGTTATTCACCGAGAAAGAACCGCCTGTGAATCCTTAAATTTTCGTCGAAAAATTCCGCGAGCACATGCGTAAGTTGAGATCTACTCCTACAGCGCATTATAACAAGAAGAGCATGTTTGTACACGACGACTTGTACACGTGCACACACTTTTTTCTTCGAGAAGATGCTGTCCGCAAATCGCTCCAACCTCCGTACACTGGACCGTTCGAAGTTGTGGCTCGGTTAAATGACCGATTATTTACCATCAAAGTAAACGGTAAGGAAGTCAACGTCATCACCGAGAGGCTAAAACCCGCCGACATCATCAATCAAGTTGACATCGATATTCCTCTAAAAGCGCCTCAACAAATCACAGATCCCTTTAACGTTCTTCAATGCCCGATTGAAACTTATCCTGCTAAGAAAAAAATTATTAAGACTGTTTAATTCGCAACTTGGTTTCCTCTAAGCTACTGGGAGGGGAGTAATGTGGCAGGCCTGTCGCTCGCTTTTCTCATGTCACCAGTGTCCGGATCCTGACGACCAATGAGAAGCCTCCATTCAACAGCCAATCAGCGACGAGCTACAGCTCGCTCCCCAGCCTTATCTTGGTCAAAGATAGTCGAGCAGTCACGCCAGAGCTGTAGAGGAATTCACACCAAGAATTGTATCAAGACTGACCGTCTTATGCGTAGAAAATATAAACTATATTTTATTATAATAAACAATTCTAGTCGGTAAAAATATTCAGCTGTGTTCTTAATTATTTCTGCGGCCTTGCAACATTCCCCGCATTTCATCGAGTTTCACCGTTCCGCACGAGGCGAACGCGAGAAACTCGGTGAATGATGTTTGCCGTGTGTGCGTGTGTGTGTGTGTGCGCGCGCGCACGCGCGCGCGCGTTCGTGATGCTGCGTTACCACGACATTCTCAAAAGTTATTCTTTCGAAATTCGAGCCCCATGCAGGCATAAGAAAAACATATATATGTGATATGTTTCCAACGATTTCGCTTGTTGCGACCTCAATACAAATTGAACTCTCCAGATAGAAAAAGGACTAGGTTCTCGCTTGAAAAAGCGGTGAAAATAAATAAAAAATGCATTCGTTTATACGTGAAAACGATCGTTTTTTCGCAATTCTCCAACGACTTTTGTCGCTAGGCCGTTCAACGTGAGTTGAACTCTCCAGTGATGAATATCACTAGGTTCTCGCTTGAAAAAGCGGTAATATAAGTAAACAGTTTATATTGTTTATTACAAAAAAAGATCGTTTGTTCCCAAGTCTCCAACGATTTTTGTCGCTGGGTAGTTCAATGTTAGTTGAACTCTCCAGTGATAAAAATCACTGGGTTCTTGCTTGAGAAGCGGTGATAAGGAATAAAGAATCGATAAAAAAACGATCGTTTTTTCGCAGAAACGATATCGATGAACAAAAAAGCACAACGAATTAAAGCATGCACCGTCCAACTGACGTTAATTTTAGTGACTTCGCTTCCGGTCCACGTGTCGATGGGTCGACTGAAGCTGTCCACTGAAGAGGAAGACGTCACCACGATTTGCGAATCCCTCTTCCGCCGCCACGAACTCCTCGCCCTGATTTTTCCGGGCCTCCACGATCCCCGTGTCGACCTCCGCCACCGTACCCACCCTCGCCTCACACGTTATCCTGCACGTTTCCCTGCTTCTTTTTTCTCTCATCAGCGCTCTGTTTATCTAAATGGTAATGATTTCATTCGTCACATTCATTTTCATCTTTCCAGGAATGATGATCGGAAATTGACAATAATTATGCTTTGATGTGATTTTAAACAGTTTCAACTTCTTTATAACTTGAGACAATTGAAATCTCTCTAGATTATGTTTCCAATACGGTTTTTTTGCTAATCTCTCCTATACTGCAAAAATAATCCACAATTAATCATTTTCGTTACATATTATTTTCATACAGTTAGTAGTTTGCACTTTTTTTTTTATCGTCATAAAAAATGAGCATTCAATTGGCAGAGTGGTTTATTTTTTTTGAGCCAAAATGTACTGTTTTGTTTCCATCAAATTATCAAATAAACAGCATTCTACCTTATCGCTGAGAGAAAAATAATGTCCTAATTTGGGAATGCATTTGGTGCTTGGACAATGATGTAAAAAATATATATGTCAGATACACAGCGTACAAGATTTATTAAATGAGGCGATACAATTATTAAAAGATACAAAATTAATGTTACAATAAAAGAATTTGATAGTGGTGCTAGCGGAGTGTATCGCGCAGAGCCCTTTTCAAAAATATGCTCTTTCCGACTTGATGACCCGAGTAAACGACCCGACTCTAAAAACGTAAGACCTCTTAGTCCGTCTCTAATCTCTTTGTCCTGGACCTCTACGCGATACAACCCACTCGTGGTACATGCGCCACGCACCACCAACAGGGTAAGTATTTTCTAAACTTCTTGACGACATCTCGTCACTCGACGTTCGACATTTGACCCTCCATAAACATCATTAAAAAAAAGGTCGAGTGCGTCGTCTGGACTTCGTCTTCGACTGCGATGCGACACGCCCATACTGACTAGCACGCGTCTCGAGTGCCCAATATTTAATCATTTAGTTCACTTCTGAAACACAAAAACAGCCATCAAACAATCGAGCATTAGCTTACGTTCAGCTTTCCTGACTTTACAAGTTCGTCTGTGTCCTTTATGCTTTTGCTGTATTCTTTTATAATACTCTACAGTCGCACTGTAAGTCCAATTACCAAGACACAAATGGCTCTGCAGGCATGCCCCACACATCCGTGCAATTTCTAACCATTGTCCACTTACAATAGCTCTGTAGGCATGTCTTTCACATCCATACATGTTCTAACTATCGTTTTACCAACCGCAGTACCTCTAGGCATGTCTCTTACATCCATACATGTTCTAATTATCGTTTTACCATTTGCAATAGCTCTGTAGGCATGTCTCGCACATCCATACATGTTCTAACTATCCTTTTACCATTTGCAATAGCTCTGTAGGCATGTCTCGCACATCCATACATGTTCTAACTATTGTTTTACCATTTGCAATAGCTCTGTAGGCATGTCTCGCACATGCATACATGTTCTAACTATTGTGTTCTCATAGGTCTACATTGAATTATTCTCAAGTGACGTTTAAACCTTGGGTTCGAGGATTCTGGGTGATCAAGTCCAGCGAGCATCGAAAGCCAAAGTCGCACTTTTGAATCAAACAATGATAACCAACATAAATCCGTCTTAATTTCTTTCAACAAAATTCAACAATCAGTAAACCAGACCACGTCTGTTCTATTACCCATGGTTTTGATTCTTTTTGCAAAATCTCACGTTTGCTACTCAAATTATATCAAACAGGTTGTTGCACAATATTGTTCTCACCTTTTTCTTTTTCTGCGACATAGCTATCCTGACTCGCCTCGTTACCTGGAGCTGCGATCAGTTTATCATGAGACACTTTAATACTATTTCGGCCTTGCATTCCAGAGCCTATTTTCTTGACAAGATACCGATCGTTTGGCAATATCGCAACAACTTCGACTGGACCACGATATTTGGCATCCAGCTTTGTCTTTATTCTATCATTGTTTCTAACCATCACAAAATCTCCATTTTTGAATGGATTTACAGGTTTGTTTTTCTTGTCGAACCGTTTTTTTTCTTTTGCCCCTTCGACTCTTATACTCTCCAGGGCTGCAGTTCTAAGCTCACTCAACTCGTCATTGTCATTTACTACGCTCGGGTGTTTTATGCGTTCTATTTCTATTGCGTTTATTTTTGTCCCAAATAAAATCTCGGCGGGACTTTTTCCCAGCGTTTTATGGACAGTCGAATTTATTGCAAGTTGTACTTTACCCAGTTCATTTTTCCATTGCTTTCCCTGAGCTTTACTTATGGACAACATATTTCTCATTGTTGACATAACCCTTTCAACCTGACCATTGGCTTTTGGCGTTCCTGAAGCTATTAAGTGAATCAAGATATTTTTTTCTTCACAAAATTTCTTGAACCGCGCGTTTGTGAATCCCGTACCTTGGTCACAAACTATTCGTCTCGGCACCCCAAAAATGAACGAGTGTTTCTCAATCTGATTAATTGCTGTTTCCGCGTCCAAACGGTTTATCCAATTTAATGTCACAAATTTCGTAAATCCATCTATAATTACGAAAATGTACTCTTTCTTCTCCGAGGGCCCTGATAATTTTCCTGATATGTCTACGTGAATCGTATACCACGGAGTATCGTCTTTTTCTATCGGATGTAACTGTGCTTGGGATGGTCTCGATACGGATTTGCAAGTTTGACACGGAATACAATTCGCTACAAATTTCTTTACTTGCTTTGACATTCGAGGAAACCAATAAAGTTCGTAAAGTTTGTCTAAAGTCTTTTCCCAGCCTAAATGGCAAATATTCGCGTGTACATGATGTATGAGTGACCATACCATCAATCTGGGTACTACGGGCAATGTGATTTGCTTACCCTTCCTCTCTATTGTTCGCATCAAAATTTTATCCTTTATCGTATAAGTTTTTGCAGACTCTGATCCATCAAGTACTTCGCGATATAAAGTTTTTATTTCATCGTCTTTTTGTTGAGCTACAATTAACCAGTCATCAGCTAGTTCTATTATTTTATTTGCGTCGTATTTATTGACTTTCATTACGGTTTCCTCTGAAACAGGGTTTCTTGACAGAAAATCAGCATGTTTCATCCTTTCACCCGCGCGATATTCAATGTCAAAGTCAAAGGATTGTAAAAATGCCCACCACCGGTAAACACGTGGTGTTAGATCTTTCTTTAGGCTCGCGGCTTTTAGTGAGTTACAGTCTGTGACAACCAAAAATTTACGACCCACCAAATATTGTCGAAAGTGTTTTATTGCGTTCACGACTGCAAGGGTCTCGAGCTCGTACGAGTGATACCGAGTTTCAGCGTTTATAGTGCGTCTACTGTAGTAAGCAATCGGGTGTTTATTTTTTTCTATGCGTTGAAGCAACACGGCGCCGTACCCGAGGGCACTCGCGTCTGTATGTAATTCAATAGGCAAGCTGGGGTCAAATATACGGAGACACGGTTCTGACGTTAAACACTCGACAAGCTTCGTCCTAGCTTCGCTATGTTCGTTTGTCCACTTTATCGTTTTTGTACTACCCGTGGTTAGCTTATACAAAGGAGCTGCAATCTGTGAAAATCTCGGTATAAACCTACGAAAATAGGATGCTAGCCCAAGCAATTGCCTTACCTGGGTCTGCGTCCGAGGGACGGGCGATTGCACCAAGGCCTCAATTTTTCGAGGGTTGGGCCTCAGCTCCGCGCTCGACACAGTGTATCCCACATAATCAATTTGCGTTTTGAAAAATTTACATTTATTTAAATTGAATGAGAATCCATTCTCAGCGAGTTTTCCCATAACGGTCTTTAATCTGTCTAGAGCCTCTTCTTTAGTTTTGCCAGGTATAAGGACGTCGTCTAAGTAAACGATCGCGTAAGAATATCGCAGTTCCCCAAGTGCGTTATTAATTGCTCTCTGATAAACGGAGGGTGCGTTCATTAATCCGAACGGCATTGTCAAATATTCATAATGACCATCGGGTGTAATAAACGCAAGTTTTTCTATCGAGTTCTCCTCGACAGGTATCTGATGGAACCCAGCTATCATATCTAATGACGAAAAATAATGTGCGCCACACAAGCGATCCAATTGATCCTGTATCAGCGGCAACGGGTAACGATCTGCTACCGTGTTCGAATTTAATTCTCGGAAGTCTACGCACAATCTATCCGATCCATCTTTCTTCTTTACCAAGATAATCGGACTAGAAAACGGACTTTTACTTTCTCTAACGATACCTGCTTTGAGCATTTCGTCAACTAAGTTTCTTACAGTCTCTCGTTCTACTGTGCCCAACTTATAAGGTCTTCTCTGCACGATTTTATTCGTGTCTTTCAATCTAATTTCGAGTTTACCGGATGTCACTCGAGTCTTAGGAGCTTCAACGCTCATATGCTCTGCGTATAATTTCAAAAATTCTATAAGCGGTTTTTTCATTTCAATCGAACCACAATCGACAGTATCAACATCAATCTCCCGGCTACACGAGCCGACAAACCTATTTGGTTTCAGAAATTTAATTTTTATTCCATCTAACTCGATCGAAACCTTAGATAATAATTCTCTACCCAAAAGTAAATCGGTAGACAAGTTTTCGTCCGGCACTACATACAAGTCGACTTCAACATTTATACCGTCAAGATCGATTAACACGGAGATGAGTTCAGAGCAATTAACGTATCCGCTTCCGATACCTTTCAACCGCGTAAAGACGCATTGTCTCCTACCGGGCAATTTTTCTACCAATGCTTCTCCTACCAAAGAACAATCCGATCCGGAATCAAAGGTAAATGTCAATACCTTACCGTTAGACAACTTCAGAGTACCTTCCGTAGAGGTCGAGCTGCAAAGCCTTACGATTTTCTCCTCCTTCTTTGGACAATTTGGAGAGATATGACCCCCCTCCTTGCAGTGGTAACAGGTTACTGTCTTCTTGGAGCTTGACCCCTTGTTGTCCCGTTGTTGGCTGCTGTGTGCCTTCGGCGCTGATCGACAGTCAGCCTTACGATGTCCTTTTTTTCCGCAATTGAAGCACTCGATGTCTGAACGGTGCGACTTCCCATCTCGCGGCGTCGGAGTCTTGGTATGTGGACCAGGTGCTCCGAGGGTTGCACGTGGTCGATGGTGGTCGGTCGTTTTTCCATCAAGGTACGACATTGCTTCCTGCAGGTTACGAGGCGATTCTCGTATAAAGATGTTTCGCACGAACCGATTTTGGTACGAATACGATAATCCAGCCAGTTGTGTTGCGGTTTCGTCCACCGAACTCCGTTCCTTGAGCCACGCCTTTAACTTTCTTCCCCTCTTCATAAAGTTCTCGATCGTGAACTCAGCATCGTCCGTCCAGATCGAATGAAGTTCCGAAGCGACGATCTTATTTTTCGCGTATGCGCTTAGAAACTCAGCACGAATCTCAGTCCAGCTTTTCCCGGAGGGGTCCATGCTAGTGAACCATTGTGCCGCTTCGTCCTTGAAAGCTTTAGCCAGGTGCTGAATCATTTCCCAATCGTCCGGCTGGTACCGTCGGATCCACTCGTCAACCATTTTTGCCCAACCAGTTGCGTCGGTACTTTTCGGGTAAAATTTTATGAGCTCCATAGGTGCTCGATCTCGTTGTGCAAGCAGTTTAATCAGTCGCTTATTCTTTTTCTTTAATTTCGCCGATCGTTTCTTCCGTTTATTTTCCTTTTGCACAGCGCTCGTATCGGATTCGGCTTCCGATGATGTCGGCGAACGATCTCTTTTTCGATTCGGAGATGGTACGTTTCCTGATTCACTCACGATCTTTTCACCACCTATCGCCACTACACTGACACTGTCTTCACCGTCCTTAGCCACAACACTAGCACTGTTTTCTCCGTCCTTAGCCACAACACTGGCACTGTCTTCACTATTCTTCGTCATAGTTGAGTTCACAGTTCTGACCAAGTTGATTATCACTCGAATATTATTATCCAAATAACTTGGATAAATGTTCACTATCCCATTTCTGATGTCAGATATACACAAATATTACCTCACTGACGGCCGCAGTGACACAGCGTACAAGATTTATTAAATGAGGCGATACAATTATTAAAAGATACAAAATTAATGTTACAATAAAAGAATTTGATAGTGGTGCTAGCGGAGTGTATCGCGCAGAGCCCTTTTCAAAAACATGCTCTTTCCGACTCGATGCCCCGAGAGAGAATGCCCTCCAAAAACGTAAGACCTCTTAGTCCGTCTCTAATCTCTTTTTCCTGGGCCTCTACGCGATACAACCCACTCGTGGTACATGCACCACGCACCACCAACAGGGTAAGTATTTTCTAAACTTCTTGACGACATCTCGTCACTCGACGTTCGACATTTGACCCTCCATAAACATCATAAAAAAAAAGGTCGAGTGCGTCGTCTGGACTTCGTCTTCGACTGCGATGCGACATATATATATAAAAATTTCATCATTTTGTTAGAATATGACCGTTTATTTTATTAATTGAACAAAAAATTATTTCAGTTGGTGTTTTTATGCTCTTAGTGATTAGTGACAGTCATTTCATTCAACCATCTTGCCTGATAAAAATATATATTGAATTCGTTTGAAAGAGCGTGACGTCAAAAAACTGAACAAATATGATGAATTATTTTGGGGCTGATATTCACCGCTTGAATCAGAAAATTTCCAAACTCAGAGCATGAAGAAGAATCACAAAATATAATTGAAATTTTTTTTAGTCATTATGGTTAAAGCAAAAACTTACAGCCTCGATTATCGTGATTAGCACCTCCAGCTCGTTGGTCCTCTCCTTCGTTAATTACGTCTTTCGTCCCAATCACCCGTTTCCTCTACGTCCCTGGACAGCTTTCTTTGCTTTTACGTCGCACTCGGTTTGTACACCTGCAAGAGGATTGTTGACAGCACAATCAAGATCACCATCGCTATCATGTGGAGCCATAATAATGTTGTCCTCAGAACGTCGAATAGATCAGTGTTCTCCGTACTACCCATGCTCATGTTTATTATTTGTGCATGTTCCGACTGGTCCTTGTTTTGCTTTAAATAAACAGAATCAAAAGTACATCATGCTGTCAGATTCCTTAAATGGATTTATATGTTTTTTGTCGCAGAGGGATATCAAAATCCTGTTAATTCAAAATTTATTCTTTCGAATTGCAAAATTGTATTTGGTACCTGATACGGCAAATGGCATGCGTTATACAGTTGCCCGGTGTAGACTTGAAGCCTTGCCAAACAGTGTACTGTGACGTCCGTCTGAATTAATAATCAACCAAATATTCTATACGTTTAGCAAATATCTCACTAAAGAAAATCATGTAATCAAACTACCAGATAACCTTTTCGAACATATACAAGTCTAGACGAAAGTCTCTGGTACTTGAGAGGCTAGAGGAAAACGCCACATGATAAGTGAAAACTCACAGACCCTTTTCTAAGAAATACTATAAAAATCAATAGACCGACTTGGGTCAGTCTATATATCATTATCTCAGATTTTATACCGAACGAATTTCAAAAATACATGTCGGAAAAATAAACATGAATTAGAGCGGTTTGGGCCAGGCGAAGTATCGCCAGATGTCAAGTGGACCACCCGAGTACAATAAGGGAAAGAAACGCTTTTCAAACAGGAAACGTGAAAATCTGCAAGAGCCTTGAAAATAAATACGAACTCCGAGATTAGGAAAAGACCCAAACTGCGTTCCGTCTTTCAAGATAAAAATGACCAAATACAGCTGCGACTTTCCGTGAGAACTAAGAATTCTCAAAATAATTTATTTCAATGATTGCAAACTACACAAAAATCATTTATCATTCAGAAACTCGATAAACAATAAAATAAACAATGAACAAATAATATACGAATTATAACCGAACAATTATAATGAAACACATTAGAAAAATTGAACAACTAATTGATTGAATTAAAATAATAACGCAAATGTTAAATTAATAAACTAAGTAACAATAATTAAAATAACATTCTTGATAAATGAATAAAATAAAAACAGACAAATGAAATGAGAATACATAATAAAATAAAAATATGAATAAATAAAAGATGAACAATAAATTAACACGAACGAGAAGAACGAAAAACTATCGAATATAGAATGAAGATGTATAATCTATGCATAAAAATGTGGAGGGAAGAACGGGCCTTCCCGAAGCAATACGATTGGTCGTCGGGAAGGGAAAGAAATCCACCCACGCACCCTAAGAAAAGAAAAACCATGTAGAAGGGATGGTGCGCTCCCGAAGCATTCGGTCCTTAGTCTAAGATAAGGAAAAACCAAGGCCTTGACGAAATGTCATTGGCGTTGATTTTCCCTGACCTCAAAATTAGTGAAACGCCTAGAAATTAAGTTTTAAATACCACTGCGAAGGAAAAATCAGTCAGTTGCAAGGACAGAGAATCGAGAGTTGTACGGGAATAGAATCTTGAAATATTAAAAATCACATTTTGTAAAGTAAGTCCCGAAGGAAGAACAAAGTGAAATACAAAAATAAATATAACGTAAAATCAAGTTTAAAGAAAGTGAAATAAAGAGAAGATCTCCAACCACCAGTTAACTGATTTCATCTTCATCCTTTCATCTTCACCAATTTCAAGTAAGTAACACACTGTATTTGTAATTGAACGAAATAATTTGTCAAAATATATTTTCATTAATTTATTAACTCAAATAAGTCTTGAAAGTTAATCTCCTCACCAAAGATCCCCGTCCAGGCTATTAACCGAGAGGTTAGGCCAAAGAGGGGGAATGAGCTGAAAATCTTTTCGTTGTGATTGGGATAAGATTAATATCACGGGAAAGTTCAAAAGCAAGACGTTCCGACGTCACAGTACAAAAAGATGATGATTGAGAAAAATTGAAAAGTTTATAACCATGATATTGAAGTTTGCATCGTTGGATCCGATAAAATATATATTCATTTATTCACAGCTGTTGAAATTTTCCAATTATTTTAATTTTTCTGGTGGATTTAGTTCTCAGCTCGCGTTAAATTTTTGTTTTATTATCGTAGCCGAACATTCCATATAAATTCTACATTTTCCTGAAGAAAAAAAAGCACTCTCGATGCATTCCAACGATGCAAAATCATTTATAACCTATATCGGTCTTTGGATTGTCTTTGGAAACGCCACCTCCAAAGCAACGCCAACGACCGTGAAGTCTCGAATTTTTCGCAATGACCGTAATTTGTGAGTATTATTCTTACCTCGACAAATTTCTCGACCTTTGGCTCCATTTTCGTCCATGCCCAGCATCTTCACACCACCATTTTCGCAAACAAAACCTTTTCACAAGGTTATGCGGCTCTCATTTTACGAACGAAAAAAACCGAGTACGATGTACATAACAAACACTCATAAACACTTACAGGCCGAGTTCATAATGCCCGGTAAATTGCAAAAACCACACGAAAATTGTTTTCTTCTGGCACTTTCGCGGTTCACTGACATTTTTTTCAAACGTTCCTCGCCGGTTCAGCAACACAGACGACGGGTGCGCGTGCGCGTTTTCTGCTGCTCCTGCGTTCGGCGTTGGCTCAGCCGAGTCCACCATGTTTTCGCGGCAGTTCGCTCCGTGCACACTCATACACACTCACCAAAGTGAGAATGAGTTGTCCTGTATCCTGGTGGCACCACTGATAGTGAGGAAAGGTATTATTTGCACTTATATGTATATACACATTCTTACTACAGTGAAAGTGTATGAGTTTGGACAGAGCGAATACAATAATAGTGGACGATCGTCAGCCACCGCCATTTTTTGGCAATATGTCGCAAACCATCATGGCAGGAGGTACGTATTTTCTTTCGCTTTATGAATTCTTTTCATAAATTTGTATCCATGTTTTTTCACCAACACTTCTATTTTACAGGACAAAAACGAAAAGGAACTGGCAGTTGACAGGTGGGGAGACCGAAGAAAACTCCGGTAAGTAGTAAGAATTTATTGTACTTGGAATGGAATCGTTTTTCATGTTTTCGATTGACTAACCGTGAAAGTAGTCATCAATCGTAAATGATATGCTAATAAATACTTGATTGTACATCTTTTTGTTTTTAACTTTTTCTTCGCACATGATAATTCATTGTCGACGACTCACGGTTGGTAAATCGAATCCATGAAAAACGATGCGATGGATCAAGTTGTTTTTCATGTGATCGATTATTCTTTATTATCACTATTGCCATTATTCTTCGGTGATTCTCCAAAATCGCCATTATTCTATGTTGCATAGTATTTTTTTTCCTTTCTGTTTCTTTTCCTTTCTTTTACTTTTTCTTTCGGTTTTTTATTCTTGTTTTTTCCTGTTATTTTTCCTCTCTTTTACTTTTTCTTTAAGTTCTTTATTTTTATTATTTTCTGTTTCTTTACCTTATTTTTTTTTTTTTTTCATTGTTCAGAAGGTCCCAAAGCCGCCGCCACCGCCGCCACCTAAATCGCTGCCGCCAGATCAAGCGTGAAAGGTATTTTTTTCTTTTTTTTATTCATGTTTATTTGTGTTTTTTTTCGTTCCGTTTCTTTTTTATTACTTTCATTCTGTTTTTTACTTTTTTATTTTCATTTCCGTGTGACGGTCTGGCAATAATGAAAGAATATAGGTGGCCCGTAGCGCAGTGGCTAGCGCTCTGGACTCAGACTCCGCGGGTCCCGGGATCGAGTCCCACTCGGATCACCTTTTTATTCGCTCATTATTGCTGGACCGTGCCTCGTCACATCCGTTACGTTTCTATTTTTTTATTCATTGCTCTTTATGTTTTTTCTTCTTTTCGTTTTTCTTTTATCACTTTCGTTCTGTTTTTACTTTTTTTTTCATATCCGTTTCTTTTCTCTTATGTTCGTTCTGTCTTTCACTTTTTATTTTTATTTCCGTTTCTTTTCTATTACTTTCGTTCTGTTTTCAACTTTGTATTTTCAATTCCGTTTCTTTTCTAAAACTTTCGTTCTATTTTTTACTCTTAATTTTCATTTCCATTTCTTTTCAAAGTTCGGCTTGATTCACCGTCGAAGACGGACGTGTTTGCGAGCAAGCCTACTGTGCTTGTTCACAATTGAACGGTGTTTATACATGTACCGGTGTACCTGTACATATAATATACAGTTTGTAGTGAAGTTAAGTAATTTCATCTATTACATGACTGCATGAGTGAAAACGGTGACAGCGACGAGGACAGCGTAAGAAGCATGGAGATGGAACTTGATCCCTCTAGCAATGGGCCGCCAAATATTCAATCGCTTCCAAGGCGGTTCAGTGACCGTTGAGATTTCAATGAGTGAACATCCCGTGCGGTTTCAGTAAACGTGAAAGTTAAGTTGACTAATAATAGAGCGATAAGAGTGTGAATTTAGTTGCCTTCGTGTGACTATTCATAATTCTGGCTCAATTGAGCGGGTCATCATCATCCCGTTATCAAAAAACAACAAAGAAACAGTGATCCAAAGTGATAACATATCCGTGGCTCGTGGGTCGGGGTGTTAAATGCCCAACACACAATCCATTCAAACATAATAAATAAAAGACAACGAGAGTCGCCTACTTCTGGAAACCATTCCCATGCTGCACTTAGAAAAAAAACAAGAGAGATCGATCGTTTAACGGGAACAACGAGTATCAAAAAAGTTGTTAATAATAATTGAACCAAAGTCGGCCCTAATCTCTCAAAGGCGAGATCGAGATCGGCGTCTACAGAAAGTCGGTTAAGCCGCGACCCGCCCAAACACAATAAGGGACAGCACGTCGTGCTGTTCTGTTGCTGGCAACAAGCAGCACATCGTGTCGTGATTTTACATGCAATAAACAGAAGTAAAGAACAGCAAAGGAACGGCAAAGGGACGGCACGTCGTGCCGTTCTATTGAGGTGCGCTTTCCAGAGAAAAAAAACAGATTGGTGTAACAAGGGCGCAAGTCCAGCACCTTGGGAGGCACCTTTGACGTGAGAACAGCGGTACGCTACTGCTATGCCTTCAGGGTCGTTCACATTCGGTCGCGGTCAATTGTGCCTTTTGTTGGAACTATTTCGATGGCGCTGTTTCGCGCTCCTTAGCGCGTTGGTCATCGCGTCCGTAAATTCCGACCAATTCGGTTTTGGGTAGTTTCGATTTTTCGCGACTGCCGCTGTATTCTAACCACGGAAATGTAAATGGTTGAACTTGCTTATTGTTATGGGAAATTCAGTTGAAAATCGATAAATAATGACTTTATGAAGATCGCGTACCGTAAAGCGCTTTCGCGAATCTTGTTTTACGAAGATCTATTTCGTTCGGCTTCCGACCGTTCCAGGTTACAGCCGGTGACACCGAATCTTTCATAGAGTTCTTTAAGATCTCATTGGCCGTTTCAATAATCGTGTGACCACCGAGCGATCCCAGGTATCCTACCTGAGACAAACAATCATTAAATTTGGGTCAACTTTGAAATAAACCTTGAAGTCAAGTTGAACAAACCTTGAATAGCCAAGTTGAAATAATTGCAAAATGTGCTTACGACACTACTATATTCGTCGTCGGATATAGTCTCGAAATCTTCCAACTGCTCGGGCGTTGATAGCGGTAAACACTGTGGTTTCGTAGGGAAATCGGTCGATAACTCTCGCTCGTACAATTTTCTAAATTTGCTAAAAGTTCGATAAACAGACATGAAAGAAAAAAGTATTTAAAGACCGGAGAGAAGATTGAAACAATTTGAGCGAATTGACGATTTGATAAGCACTCCCTTGACAGAGTGTTGTGTTCACCTCATCTCTTTCTGGAACGTATTTTTCAGCGACCTAAACACCAAAAAAAATATATGTAAAGCTATGACAACGACGTGGAAAAGAATCAAGGTGAATCTAAAAGAAAGCTTACTGTATTTGCTTCTTCAATTCGAGAACACTTTCTTCTGAGCCATAACGAAAAGTCTGATTGTAGTAGGGCCAGGGATGTGGTTCGTATTGCTGTCGTGGCTTATGATAAGGAGGGGGGGGGATACGACGGATTCTCATAATGTGGTCGATGGTACGGATACAGGCCTGTTCGTAGGAGTGTCGTTGTCGTTCTTCATTTTGTATTTGTCGGAGTCGTGGGTGCAGTTCCGTAAGTTGTGGCTGTCGTTCATAATCATGTCTTTGTCGAGGATGTTGCAGTCGTTGCCTTTGTTCTTGTTGTACTTGTCGCGGATGTTGTGATTCGTGTGGTATATGTTACGGTTGTTGTTCTTCGTTTCGTATTTGTCGTGAATGTGGTAGTTGTTGCGTAAGTTGTGGCTGACGTTCAAGCGTCGCGTCATTCGTTACAGTCGTTGTCTGAGTCGGGTCATTTATTGTTTGGGAATTGGCCGGGGACTGAATGAAGTTGTTCGACTCAATGTTATTCTGCAAAGGGAACTGAAAAGAGTGGGAAGACACTTTTTACAGAGAACCGGTCAAACCGTGATCAAAAATTACGTTATATTGCTAACCTACATCATTTCGTTGATGATGTGCATCAAACGGTGATTGATGACTTGAAAGCGCGTGTTCATTCAGGGTTTGCATTTCGCGTTGTAAGTTGGGCTCGGTCACGCTGTTTGTCGTGAGTCGTCCACTCAGACCAATCGAGGATTCCTCCGAAGAGGACGTGGTCTCGAAAGTCGCAACGTAATTGTCCATATACAATGGCGATCGTACGTTCCTCGCTGGCAGAGAATCTCCCATGCTGCGAGTTGACAAATGGAACGCAAGAAAATTGACTTATGGAGCACGCATATAAATTCTCGTGATATGTAGCGACTAAGAATGTAATTGAAAAGTAAATAGTTTAGGTAACTGAGCGAATGTAGAATTCCGTTAACGAAAGACATCGATGTTCTTCAGATTCTATGATACAAAATCTATAACAACAAAAGAGTGACAATGTGAATGAAGAATCACGCACGAACGATTAGAAAAACGGTTGATCACTCAGCCTGAGGCGAAAAATGTTCCTACAGTTCAATTCGATTTTAATGGGGAGGGGAAATAGTCATTTATGATGATTTTTACGGTGCAGTTATCACACGAAAGAATTGTTTTTTTTTTTTTTTCCATGTGAAGGGTTGACATATTTATCAAGAAATAGAACGCATGCAAAACTCAATCATATTTAAATATCGAGCAAAATACGAGCGCTAACCACTGCGCTACGGGCCACCTATATTCTTCCATTATTGCCAGAACGTCACACTCCCCTCTTACAGTGTTCGACGTCCTCGTCGACTACCGTCACATTTTCTAAAGATTTCTGCCTCTGTGGGCGATTCAAAGTTTTCTGCCGGGTTTGGGCTTTCGTAGATTCTGCCGCTCTGGGGTTTAGTATGTGCCGCTTTGGGCCGTAGTATGTGCCGCTGTGGGCCGTAGATTTGCCGCTGTGGGCCGTTGATTTTTGAGTGAGCGTGTAGTCGGTTCGAAACTTCTGACACCAGTTTTTGGTTTGACAAAGGTGGTTTATTTTTCAATATTTTCCATCATACATTAGTAAGTCATAAACATCCTTAAAAGAACTTAAACACTATCCTGGAATTGGTATAATTTTGGGTTGTCATCAGGTGACGCTTCTAGCCAAAAAAAAGTTTACTTAATCTATGTTTCAACTTCATCTCGTTGTTCTGTTTTTGAAATTGAGTATAGAATACTTTCTTTATGTTTGTATTTGTGCCATGAAGAAAAATAAAAATTTTAATAAAAACCATTGCAGCTGTTTTTGTTGAAAAACTTTTCTGAGGGGAGGGATGGGGAAGAAGTAAGGAAAGAGGTAGGGGTGTTAGCTGTTAACATTATTTAGAGGTTTAGGCGATAGTGCGCCTGACGTGTCTACTTATTGCAGTTATTATTGTTAATTATTGTTATCGGTGACGAGCTCTATTCGCTGCTCTTTGTTTTTGTTGTTGCGTTTCTTTTTTTCTTCTGGCTCTTCTCCTCAACTCGTCCATGTGTTTGGCTTCACCTTGGAGCCACCAATATTTTTCTTTAAGTTGTGACGTAACTTTTGGCCACGTCACTCGTACGAATGGTTGTCGACCAGTGGACCGGGTTTACGGTCCTGTATCGGTCTCCACTCGTCGCTACTTCGGCTGGTGCCTTTTCGGAGACTCATTTGGCGTAGATATAATTACATTTTTTTTATTTTTCTATTATTATTTTAAGCGCCAATTTCATTATTTATGTTTTATTGTGACGAACCCCGCTCGAGTCTAGAAATACCGTACCCGTTCGCGAATTATTTTATTTTAAGTTATTATTAAGTTGACTGCCTTTTGAGATACCGAGAAACGAACTACCTTTTTCCGTTTCCTTCATTAATTGTCGTGGAGTTATTCCGTATCTCGCGCGGCCACCCATCGCTCGTTTCCTGCGAGGAAACATCTGTGCCTTTTGCCTTGTTTTGCCGCTTCGTTCT
>JACEOJ010004540.1:0-23447 GCA_013761285.1 Campoletis sonorensis | reverse complement strand
TGTAACGTCGATTTTCCCAGAAGGGTCCATCGGGTCCCTTCTCGGCTCATATCGCCCCTCGCATATCCCTCGGCCGCGAGAGTGGCTGGGCGCCAGGTACCGAGTACCACCGGCCAAAGCCGATTTTTGATTCGCCACCCTCGCTGATGCAAGTTGGCCGGGACATACGAGAGACGATGATGACCGAGGCGGTCCGGCTACTCAGCTCAACTGAGATACAAAAGGTAGACGGGGTGATTCTTTAAGGGAGCGAGTAACAAAGAGTACGAAACAAAATTAATTTACGCGAAACCACGAAATAGTGTTTATCAATCAGAATTTATTGAGAACAATTGAAATGAGATTTTACAGAGCGGTTTTAATAATAAAATCGGGGCGGTCTATCGCCGACCCGGTACAGAAGGTAACAATAATTTCGCGGGTAATAACGCCGACCGACAAAAGGAAAATAACGGGGCTGCAATAACGACGATCGCACGGTGTTCGACGTAACGGCCAACAAGGTAAGGCCAAAGGTAATACGCCAACACACAAGATCGGTCGTTACCAAGGCAGCCAGCCCCGGTGTTCGAGACCATAAGCGAACAACGGGTAAGTCCGAAAGCGACTTCGCCCGAAAGACAAAAGGTAATTGCGAAGGTAACTAAATCGTACGCCATTCTGACTGTGGCCCGGTGACTGACTCGCTTGTGACGCAGCCGCCGGAAGGCAAAGGCAATACGTCATCAGGCTAAGAGATCGCCGTGGCTAAGGTAAGCAGTCCAGAATACGTCGAAAGGTAAAAGGTAATTCACCCTATCGCGAGGCAATAATCGTATGGTCTCGAAAGGTAAAAGAAAGCAAAATAACAAGGCAACAAAATCAAACATAATTAAACATCGTCAGTCGTGGTGAAGATAGCCGGTCGAAGGCATTACCACGAATTGCGTAATACGTCACAATGATTTAAGAGATCAAAAATAATATACGAAATAGCACGACAAGTGCGAACAGAAAATAATAATACGCGAACCGAGCTCGAGTCTTCGAAATAACGACGACCATCCGTACAAAAACAAAGACTCTACGCCTCGCCGTAGCCTTCGCGGCCAAGGGGCGAAAGCGAGAGAGATAGAGCAATAACAAACCCGCGCGAGCTGGCTCTCGAGGCCACGCGTGGCAAAGCGGCTTCCCGAGCGTGGACAAGGGCACACGCAAACGAAAACATATTTCGACAATCAGGAACCGCACGAAAACTTAGAAAATGGGGATCGAGATCGAACTTTAATATTAATTAACTAACCACGCGATTTTCGATAAATCGGAATAAATCCGGGAAAATAACGCGAACAAAATAACACAAGAAAAATTGACCTGAGACGCCGCGTAATCACGAAACGATCGCCGTCTTCGACTAATACAGAAAAACAAAAGGATTCTAGCAAAACGAGAGGCAAAGACCGGGGACTGTTGGCCGTACGCCCTAAAAAGTGTCAACCCACTTTCCTCTCGTAATTAAACTAAATATCACACATCGCGAAAGCAAAAAGAAATTAATAGTCGAAGGGGCGATCGAATCGTGATCGGAAGAGATGGAACGGGCTTACCGAGAAACTTGAAGTCCTGGATGAGATGGCAGCAAGGAAAGACGTCGAAAAAGGCAGAAGAAACCAAAAGGTAAAGATGGCAGCGGCAGAAGGTGATGACCAAGGCAAACGAAAAAGGTAATGGAGGCAAAAGAGTTGTCGTCACCACTTCGGTCCGGTGTCCCACGAAGACTGAATTTGCGTAGCTCGCAAATCACTCGACTTCCGTCCTTGCGCTACCCCCACCACCGCAAGTCCCATGCGAGGCAGCGCTAGCACGCTCTACGCGCGAACTAGGCTGTCGGCGCGACACGTGTGTTACGCGGCAAATTTGAAAGTCGCGCGACGTCGATTGATCGAATCGACGACGCGCGACTCAATTAATTAACTCCTCTGTTCCACCGCTGATCGTCCCTCGTCCGATTCTCAACCCCAATGTTTTGGGTCGCACCTCCGATGTCTTCCTCTTGGGGATCCGGGCGACGTTCATGACGGGACGGAGGGGAGGCCCTCCTTGCGACTCGTGGATCAGTACGAGCCGCGGTGAGCCCACACGCCACCAGGCAAAACTGCACCTCCGCCCCTAGAGTATTCCCGAATCCCACCTGAACGAGGCGCCGGGTAAGCGGACCGTGACATCGGAGGGTACGGCCATGGACGGTGCAACTCTAGGTTGCTACAGTGAGGAGGCCACGGGGGGCATCAACGAATGGCCACATTACCAGCGTGGTCCTCCAGCCGTCCACCAGCAAGCCGCGATGAACTCGGCTTGAACGTTGTCACGGGGCCGAAAACCATCCAAAGAACGAAGCGGCAAAACAAGGCAAAAGGCACAGATGTTTCCTCGCAAGAAACAAGCGATGTTGTGGCCGCGCGAAGTACGGAATAACTCCACGACACTTAATGAAGGAAACGGAAAAAGGTAGTTCGTTTCTCGGCATCTCAAAAGGTAGTCAACTTAGTAATAACTTTAAATAAATTAATTCGCGAACGGGTACGGTATTTCTCGACTCAAGCGGGTTTCGTTACAATAAAACGTAAATAACGAAATTGGCGCTGTTCCGGAATTGCGCCGGATTTTGCCGCTGTAAATTGATCGAGGGCAGGTTGTATTCGTGCGGGAGATTCAGGGTGGAAAAATAAAGTTCGACACGAGAAAATTCGTTGAGAATACACTTTTGTTTATTTTACCTGGTACAATTATCAGAAATTGTTTAACTGAGCGCTCACGTGCACTGATGAGTGCGTCGACACGTGTTCGATCGAATCGATTGAGTGAAGAGCAGGCCGCGTGGTCACAAATGAGAATTCCGATGAGAGTACACGTTTTAGAGAAAACTTGAAGTGAGAGTTCGCTTCGTAATAACACCTCGAACAGTTGTGTCACAAACGAAAAGTAATTTAAGTGGAGATAACCAAATAAACTGAGAAATAGGAGCGCGCACTTTTTCTCGTGTTGAGAGCCGGTGAACAAGTGTCCAAGATGGCCGTGAACCCTGTTGTCGCGTTCTTCATGCTGGCGGCGCCACCGACCGGGTAACCGGCGTCCAGCCATGCACACTTGAGAGCGACGGTGGAGACGCGCTAGGAGCGCGAGTTCGAGCGGGCCATTTAAATGGCTCATTCCCAAACATTTCCGCCCGCCATCTTCACAGGGTGAAGATGTTATCCTGATGCCAAGTCCACTGGGAGAGGAACCAATTTGACCAATGGCCTGGTCAAGGTTGTTTGAGCTGTTTTCAGGCTGGCGGTCCGAGCGAGACCATCTGAGCCGATTTGGAGAGCTGTCACTCGAGCTAGAGACCATTTGGTGGGAGGAGTTCTCTCGTCTGTTATGAGAACTAGGGAGCCGACCTTGATGACATGCTGAGGGTGATGCCATTTCCAGATTGCCTGGAGCTGGTGAAGATACTGCGTTGACCAAGTTTTCCAGAATTGTTGTGTCCGTTGTTGAAGCGCTTGCCAGTGGTTTAGTCGTGCTGGCGGTTTGTTGAGTAGAGAAGGCTCAGGCACTGCACAGAGAGCATCTCCTGTGAGAAAGTGCCCTGGGGTCAACGCTGACACATCCTCAGGGTCGTCGCTGAGCGGTTCGAGCGGTCGCGAGTTCAGGATCGCCTCAATCTGCGAAAGGAGAGTGCAGGTCTGCTCATAAGTGAGCAAGGCGTCGCCGACCGTTCTTCGCAGGTGAAATTTCGTGAGCTTCACCATGGATTCCCATTTTCCTCCCATGTGAGGAGCTGCCGGGGGATTGAACACCCAATTTGTTCCATCCTTGGAGAGCGCATGTGCCAAGGTCTCGTGTTCCTTGGTAGCAGCGATGAAGAGGTTTTTGAGTGCAGTGTCTGCCCCGATGAACGTGGTCCCGCAGTCCGAGTACATCGCGGTGGGAATTCCGCGCCTGGAGACGAACCGTTGGTAAGCCGCGATGAAAGTGTCCGAAGAGTAGTCCGTCACCGCGTCCAAATGCACGGCAGAGGTGGTGAGACAAACGAACACACAGATCCATCCTTTGTGTGTCTTCGCTCCACGACCTTGCCATGTTTTGAGAGTGAGCGGCCCTGCGTAATCGACACCCGTGTGTTGAAACGCACGAGAAGGAGTGACACGACAGAGAGGTAGTTGGCCCATCATTTGATGTGCACGGATCCCCCTCTGGCGCGCACAAATCACGCACCGAAGCACATGTGTTTTCACTGGAGCTCTCCCTCCGAGAATCCAGTAGAGCTGACGAGTGTACGCAAGAGTGAGTTGCGTACCTCCATGGAGCGTCTTCCTGTGGGCCTCGTCGATGATGAGGCTGGAGAGATGCGCTTCTCGAGGAAGAATCGCGGGATGCTTTTCGTCCTCGGATAACGCGGAGTTGGCCAATCGACCACCAACTCGGAGAATTCCGTCAGAGTCGAGAAAGGCGGTGAGTCGACTGAGAGCATGACACGCTGTGAGCGTGCCTCCGTTTTCCAAGAGTTTTATTTCCTGGGTGAAGAACGTGGCCTGAGTTGCTTTCACCCAGAAGTGTCGAGCTCTCCTGAGATCGTCCGGCGTGACGATTTTTCCTGAGGGCGTCGATCTCTTGTGTTTCAGGCGGTCAAGGACTCTGAAGCACAAGGCTGTTACATGGAACAGCTTGAAGATCGACGAGTACCTGAATAGCAGGTCCCAGTGGTCCTCCTGGTGACGAATCGTCCCAACCAATGAGAGTCCCGGGCGTGCTTCCGAAGTGCTGGCTCCGTCAGTGAATTCGGTCTGACGGGGCCAGTGATCCTGAGTTTTTGAGAGCCATGGTGGTTCCGTCCACCACAGCTGATGACTGGCGAGCTGAGCCGTTGTCATTCCACGAGATGCGCAATCCGCTGGATTGCACGTGCCAGGAACGTGCATCCACTGTGCGTCCGTGGAGAGCTCTTGGATTTGCGTGACTCGGTTTCTCACGTAATCCTTCCAGCGGGATGGATGAGCTTTGATCCATGTTAGAGCGACCTGAGAGTCCGTCCACAAATACGTTGCCTCCACGTCAAGTCCCGCCTTGTCCTTGACGTGTCGAGCGAGTTTGGCCAGGAGGAGAGCGCCTGAGAGCTCAAGTCTCGGGATGGTCAGGCGTTTCAAAGGTGCGACCTTTGTTTTGGAGCAGACCAGTGACGTCAATCTGGTTGTGGACGTGAGCTCGACGGTGATATAAATGACCGCCGCCATGGCGAGCTGTGACGCGTCTGAGAAGCCGTGGAGATGAACACGAGCCCGTTCACTCGTGCCGAACCACCTTGGAACTGAAACAATCGAGACATTGTTGAAGTCTTCTCTGACAGCCAGCCATTTTTGAGAGACCGGAGTTGGGAGTGGTTCGTCCCACCCAATTTTGTGAAGCCAAAGCTCCTGAATGAGCATTTTGGCATTGATCGTGACGGGAGTGATGAACCCGAGCGGGTCAAAGAGCTGAGCGATTTCCGAGAGCACAGAGCGCTTGGTGAGTGCACTCTGTTTCGGTGCTGGCCGCGAGCTGAACGAAAAATTGTCCTCCTTGGGTGACCATTGCACTCCGAGTATTTTGGTTGTGCAGTCGTCGAATTTTACGATCACCCTGTCGTCGGGAGATCCCAACTGAGAGAGAATTGATGGACTAGAGGCGTGCCACTTTGCCAGCGGGAATCCGCCCGCGTGACAAAGTCCTTGAAGCTGTTGAGCCTTCTCCAACAGTTTTTCCTCAGTATCAGCCCCACAAAAAATGTCGTCTACATACCTTCCCAATTTTATGGACGGCACTGCGAGCGGAAACCGATGTCCTTCATCTTCAGCGAGCTGAAGCATGGTGCGGACTGCCAGGAACGGAGCTGCCTTTGTGCCGTAGGTCACGGTTGTGAGCTGGTAGGGCACGATGTTCTGGTGTTCGTCCGTCCAGAGAATTCGCTGGAGGTCCCAATCGTCCTCATGAACCTTGATTTGACGATACATTTTCGTCACGTCAGCCGAGAGAAGATGTTTGTGCCTTCTGATCCACAGAAGCACGTCTACGATGTTTGGCAGCAGATTGGCACCCGTGTGCATCAGATCGTTTGCCGAGTAGCCCGAGGAAGTCCGAGCAGATCCGTTGAAAACCACTCTCAGCTTGGTGGTTGTGCTGTCCGGTTTCAACACCCCATGGTGCGGAAGATAGTAGATTATCGGTTCCTCGGAACGCAACGTCGCCGTGGGCGCGCGCACCATGTGTCCCAAGCTCTCGTATTCGCGCATGAAACTCTCGTAGAGTTCCTTATATGCCGAATCCCGAGAGAGCTTGCGGAGAGTGCTTTTCAGGCGTTGATGAGCTGCCTGATATGAGTTTCCAAGCAGAGAGCTGGGCGAGTGCATCGGTACTCGCACGATGTACCGTCCAGTTTCATCCCGGGAGTGCGTCTTCTGGTAGTGTTCTTCGCACTCTTGTTCTTGTGCGGAGAGCACCACTTCGTTGTCGAGAGGAACTTCTTCTTGTTCCCAGAATTTTGTTAGAGATTCCTGGAGTTCGTGCGAATCGAGATGCACAGTTCCAGAGTGTGCCGAGGGATTCCGTTGAGTTGTCCGAGCTGCCACCGGCCCCAGAATTAACCATCCAAATATTGACAGTTGAGCAACTGGCAATTTTGGATCGGCTGTGATCATTTTTGGTTTGATCACTTGTCCATAAACGTCTGCTCCCAATAAGACGTCGATCGGCCTTGAAATGTGGTATTGAGGATCTGCAAGGTCCAAGTTTCGCAGATGCGACCATCCGTTTGGTTTTACCTCGATCGACGGTAGAGCTGTAGCGAGTTTTCGAAGCACGTGAGCTTGGACAGTCACGTGTTCTTGTGAGTAGACCGAGCAGAGCTTCAATTGGACAACTCCCCTTGTTCTTGATGCTTGGTTTCCACCGATCCCCGAGATTGGAAGCGATGACCGTTGGCGTTGTAGTTGTAACGTTGTTACGACTTCTTCCGTCACGAAGCTGAGCTCTGATCCCGTATCAACCAAGAGCCTAACTTGGTGCGAAGTCACTGTGGTGTTGATGAGGCAGATTGCTGTTGCCAATAGAGTATGTTGGAGAAGGCCGGAGGTCCGTGTTGGGACCGTAGAGGAGGTCAAAGAGGAAGCCAAGAGTGGACCGATTGCTGAGGCGATTGGAGAGGAGACCGTAGAAGAAATGAGAGCAGAATTGCTCGTTGAGAAAGCAGAGTGCGAAAACGTGTTTGAGAGAGTTGTCGCTGAAGCGACAGAGTGCGAAAGCCCATTTGAGAAGGCTGGAGCTGACTCCTTTGAGTGCGAATGCCCCGAAAATGCGTGAGGAGTTGAGGAGACCGAAGAGTGCGAGCGTTTGATTGAGGAGACCGAGAGAGTTGAAGGTATTAGTGAGTGGACCGTGGAGTTGACCTTGAGATCGACGACTGCTGAACACCCTTATTCCGTGCTCGAGCTGGTTCCTGGCTGAGAAGAGGGAGCAGGAACGTTGTGGAGCGAGGCCTCGTGCAAGAGGGTGTGATGTTTCCCCTTGCATGTTCGGCAGAGCAGCGTCGATCTGCATGCCTTCGCGCTGTGTCGCCCGAGACAATTAAAGCAGAGCCTCTTCTCTACTATAAATGCCCGTCGATCCTTTGGAGCCTTCTCCGAGAAGACCGAGCATGACGCGATATAGTGAGCTGCCTGACAGCAGTCACAAGCGTACCTGTTTGGATTTGCAGCGTAGTTGGAGGAGGCCTGCAGGCTGGTCTTCGGCTTGGGCTTCGAAGTGGCCTTGGTTGTTGTTGAGCTGGTGCCCTCGTCCCTTGCTACATCCATCGCCCGCAATTTCATGCGGACGAAGTCTTCGACTTGTTGGTAAGTCGGAGGCTCTCTTGTGTTCCCCAAAGAGAATGCGAGATCCTCTCGCATGGAGCTGTCCAGTGTCCGAGTCAGGAGGTGCGCCCAAAGAACATCCCCCATGTCCTTGGGAGCAACCAGAGTCGAGACCGCCTTTGAGCCCTCCGAAACCACGTTGAAAGCGTGGCGAAGCTCTTTGTAGCTATTTTGAGAGCAGGCCTTGAGGTCGATCGCCTTGTCTAAGTACGTGGCGATCACACGGCGTTTGTCCTGGTAGTTGGCCACCAGAGTGTCCCATGCCGACTGGAGCTGGTCGCCTTGTAGAGAAAATCCTGCCACGAGCTGAGCCGCTTCTCCTTTCAGGCTCATTTTTAAATATTGGAGCTTCTGGACGTTCGAGAGGGTCTCCTGGTTGAGCACCATCGACTCGAAGAGCTCCGAGAAGTTATTCCACTCCAAAAATGATCCTGAGAATTTCGGCAAGTCGAGCTTGGGGAGCTTCGACTCCACGGAAGAGCTGGCCTGTTGTGAGCTGACCGGGGGAGCACGAAAGTGCGAGCTTTCCTCCTTGAGCCGAGCGAGAAAAAGTCTCGAATTGTTTTTGACGTTCGTGGCCTTCCACCAGAACCTCTCCTTGAAATAAGGATGGTTGAGATTTCCTGTGGGCCATGAGTGAGTGATCTCACGATGACCGAGCGAGACCTCTGCCCAGAGCTCGTCAATCTGTTGCTCCCACCTCGTGATGGAAGAGCGAGGGGGATCTTGGCCGATGGAGTGGCCGATCGAATCCAAAGTGGCACTGAGGAGTTGAAGCCGCTCGTCTTGAGAGGCAATTTGAGCTGCCAATGCTCCGGTGATGCGAGCCGGTGAGGGAGACCGGTCGCGTTTGCCATCGTCATCGCCCTGTGGCACGGCGAGAGAGATTACCGTTGAAGGCTTGCGAGACGGAGGGTCTTGCGAGCCAACCGGAGACTGCGGTCTGGAGCTTGCCGGAGTTGGAGACCGTGAGCTGGCCGGAGAGACTTGCCGTTGAGTTGGCGCGGAGAGCGACGGAGCCACGGCTTGATCTGCCGCTGAGCTGTCCTCACTCTTGCCGGTAGGATCCATTTCGCCGTCCTAGTCAACCTCGAACACCTGAGTTTAGGGGATGAGGAAAACATAATATAACAAGTCCAAAAAATGAAAAATAAAGTGAGAACCGAGGGGATTTCACCACCACATCACTTTGAGCTGTCACGAGAGTCTCAAGAACGAAAGTAACCGAGGCTTTCGTTCAATTGCACAGAAATGTTCACACACATTTTTTTTACACACAAAAATCTCACGCACTAGCCCTCGATCCGGCTCGAAGGACCAAATGTTCCGGAATTGCGCCGGATTTTGCCGCTGTAAATTGATCGAGGGCAGGTTGTATTCGTGCGGGAGATTCAGGGTGGAAAAATAAAGTTCGACACGAGAAAATTCGTTGAGAATACACTTTTGTTTATTTTACCTGGTACAATTATCAGAAATTGTTTAACTGAGCGCTCACGTGCACTGATGAGTGCGTCGACACGTGTTCGATCGAATCGATTGAGTGAAGAGCAGGCCGCGTGGTCACAAATGAGAATTCCGATGAGAGTACACGTTTTAGAGAAAACTTGAAGTGAGAGTTCGCTTCGTAATAACACCTCGAACAGTTGTGTCACAAACGAAAAGTAATTTAAGTGGAGACAACCAAATAAACTGAGAAATAGGAGCGCGCACTTTTTCTCGTGTTGAGAGCCGGTGAACAAGTGTCCAAGATGGCCGTGAACCCTGTTGTCGCGTTCTTCATGCTGGCGGCGCCACCGACCGGGTAACCGGCGTCCAGCCATGCACACTTGAGAGCGACGGTGGAGACGCGCTAGGAGCGCGAGTTCGAGCGGGCCATTTAAATGGCTCATTCCCAAACAGGCGCTTAAAATTAATAATAGTAAAATAAATAAAATGTAATTATATCTACGCCAAATGAGTCTCCGAGAAGGCACCAGCCGGAGTAGTGACGAGTGGCGACCGATACAGGACCGTAAACCCGGTCCGCTGGTCGACAACCATTCGTACGAGTGACGTGGCCAAAAGTTACGTCACAGTACTCATTCAGCGAACCGTGCCCCGTCAGCACGTAAACCGTGCATAGACCGAAGCAACTCCCCCTTAGGAGCTCCGCAGGCCCGCTGGGCCGAGGGACGAACAGGCGGGTCGTCCCGCCTTTCTGGCAGTTACGCCAGCGCTCGTCCCACTCAGCCCAGACGGCCGCGCGCGCCCGGGATTTGCCCTCGGACACCTCCTCGCCATGGATCTTGGGAGTCCCCATGGGACGGGCAGCCCCTTCCGAAGAAAGTAGCCTGCCTCGAGGTATTTAGCCTCGAGGTCACACGGGAGCTCCCTCATGAGCACCGTCATCGCCTCCGTCGAAACGGTACGGCAGACGAACAGTGCTGCGAGGAGGGCCGAGCGCTGCGCCCGGTTGAGCTGAACTCTTGCCGTCGCCCTCGCTCTCACGAAGCCGCCCCAGACCGAGGCACCGTACAGCGCGCACGGGATAAAGAGCCCCCGGTACCAGGACCCAATAGTCCGACGCCGGAGACCCCAATCCCGCCGCATAACTCGCCGCATTTGGCATACAAGGGAGGCGATCTTCTCCCGGATCCCTCGGAGGTGCGGCCAGAAACTCAGCCGCTCCCCGACGAGGATCCCCAGGTATCGGACCTCCTCCCTGTACGGCACAGTACCCCGGTCCAGGAGGACCCTGGGGTGCCTGGTGTCCGCGAACTTGCCACGGAGCACCATGCAGACGGTCTTGTCTCGGGAGATTTCGACCGCCGCACTGACACCCCACTCCCTCACCATTTCAAGGGACTCCGTAGCCCCAGCTTCGACCCTCAGACGGGAGTCCCCTGAGGATATCAGGAGCGTGTCGTCAGCGTAGGCGACGACCTCGACGTCCGCATCACGGAGCCGCCGCAGCAGAGGGTCCAGGGCCAGATTCCAAAGAATCGGCTCGGACATCGATCCCTGTGGGCAGCCCCGCTCCACGTCCAGCTCAATCTCACTAAACCGGGAAGCCATGAAGGCCCGACGACCACTGAAAAAGCTCCGCCAGATGCCCAGCTCGGGACAACCAGCGGAGCCCAAGATCCCGAGGATCGTGTCCCAGCTCAAGTGGTCGAAGGCCCCCTTAAAGTCCACAAAAGTGCCGAGCACGTATTTGTGGGGGGACTCTTCGACCACCCTCAACGCCAGGTGCCACGCGTCCTCGGTGCCCCTTTCGGCCCTGAAGCCAAACTGCCGGTCCGAGAGCGAGTGCTCCTCTCTCCCCTCCAGTCTCCGTACCAGTACTTTCTCCAGCAGTTTGCCCAGAGCCGAAAGGAGGCTGATCGGCCTATAAGACCCGGCCTCGTCGGGCGGCTTCCCGGGACCTTTCAGGATGGCCACGACGCGGGCTCTCTTCCACTGGGGTGGGAACACTCCAGCTTCCAAGCAACCGTTGTACATGGCCAGCACCAGGTAAGCGCATACATACGTAATCAGAGCCGGGGGACCGCGGGCCGGACAGGCCCCCCCTTCGTTAGGCTGTCCCTCCGGCCGCCGCGGGAAGAAGCGCTCCAGGAGCACCCTTGCGCTTGCCTCCCAAGAGGTTGCGAGCGCCCCCCCGACCCTTACGCCACCGATGTCGACAGGGCCGCGCCGGCCCCGGAGGATCCGATAAACGTCTCCCCACGGGTTAGCATTCCCGGCCCCGCCGACAAAGGCCCGCCAGTCATCTTCTTTCCTCTGGAGGACAAGGCGGTGGTAGCTCCGGTAGAGCCCACGGTAAGCTCACCGGAGCACCGCCCGATCCCCCGCCGGTGCCTCTTGCCTCCTCGCCCGCTGGAGAGCCACCCTGGCCCTCTCGGCACCAACAGCTGGATCTTTTCCGCGGTGATGCCCCCGCCACCTCCAGCTGGGAGTCATTCACTTGCTGAATACAAGTGGTGACCGCCTCAGCGAAGGCAGCAGGCCCGTCCCTCAGAAACGCTTGACGGTCGAGACTATGGGTGGCCAAGGCGAGAGCACCGCCATAAATCTCCCAGTCCACGTTGACGGTCCGCCACCTTCGAACAGGCAGCGGAAGGCCGGCATCGCCGTCCATCCGGGAGAGGGTCACACAAATCGAGTTGTGGTCCGAGTGCACCAGCTCCGGCAGGATTTCCCACCGGGTCTGGTACACTCGCTGAAGACCCTTCCCCAGAGTGACGTCAATGTCCGACCTACCCGTGGGTCCGTCAAACGTCCAATGATGGGACGGCTCGTTTAAGACCTCCAAGACGCAAGCGACTATGAAGGTCTCAAACTCGCCGCCCCTTACCTCATTCTGATGGCCCCTGAGACGGTTCTTCGAGTGCCACAGGTGGGACACGGCGTTCGCGTCCATGCCTGCCAGCACCGGCGCCCCCCGCAGCCGAGTGAACAGCCACTCCAAGTACTGGAGGTAGCCCTCGAGGGGCACCTCATGCCGGCAGTACATCGAGCACAGGTAGAGGGTGTCGAAAACGCGGCGTACCCAAACCGTGGCACCGCCCACGCCATCAGGGACCGACACCACCGTCGCATCGATGCGTGCATCAGCAAGCACCACCGCGGATTTACCGTCACCGCTCTAGAAAACTCGCATCCATTTCGGGAGTCCTGCGACGACGCCACCCGCTCGCAAGTATGGTTCCTGCAAGAGGGCAGCGCCGTAGCGACCCTCGGCGAGTGCCTGGCCGAGCTCGGCCATGACGCCCCGGGATCGCTGGCAGTTTAACTGGAGGACGCGGAGCTCATTCGGCTCCGGGTCCTCCATTCTCCCGGCAGCGGCGGCGACGGCACCCACCGGGGGAGGCCGCTCAACCATTGTTGGGAGCCGGCGTGGGGTCCGCAAGAGCCCCAGACGCCACCGGCTCCTCCGCAGCCTCACCCACCTCGCACACACTTGCCTCCCCATCACCGACCACGACAGCGTCCTTCACTGGACTTTTCCGCTGCCTTGCCAGGGCCGCAGCGTTCACCCGCTCCTTTACGGCCGCGGCTCTCTCCTGCTGGAGTGCGGCCCGGTAAAAGGGGCACGCGCCATCCATCGCCCTGTGGGTGGAACTGTTGCCAGTCCCCCTGCAGTTGACGCAGCAGAGAGGCCGGTCCTTCGCCGGGCATTCCGTCGCTCTGTGGCCGTCTCCGGCGCACCAGCCAAACGTCACGGCTTGCTTCCGACAAGAACGCGTCGCGTGGCCGAAGAATAGGCACCGGAGACAGCGGTCTGCATCGACGTAGTCCTTAACTACGCACCAGTTCCACCCAAGGTAGACGCGCCCCCTTTCGACAAGCACTCTTGCAGCTTCCGTGGTGGCCTCGAGCACCCAGTGGATTCCTCGAGACCCCACTCCCTTGCCCTCGAATTTTCTCCCAACCCTTACCGCTTCACGGAAGGCCTCTTCCTCCATCGAAGGGAAGACCTGAGCACGGAGGGCAGCCATGACCACCCCCTCTTTTGTGCCTGATGGCGTGGCAAAAATGCCGACCTTTCTCCTCGGGGCCTCCGGCGCTGTCACTGTAAGCCCACCCTCTCGAAGGACGTCGCTTGCTCGGAAAAATGCCAAGTCGGGCGACGTGCCGGAAGCACAACCCCTGCCGGCAGCGGCCAAGGCCCGGTCGTCGGAGAGGGCGACGTGCCCATAGACCGGGCCAATGGTGCCGCGGAGGACACCGTACCCGCAGGCGCCATGGCGGAGGACACCGTGCCCGCCGGCGCCATGGCGGAGGACACCGTGCCCGCCGGCGCCATGGCGGAGGACACCGTGCCCGCCGGCGCCATGGCGGAGGACACCGTGCCCGCCGGCGCCGCACCGACGGCCGCCGCAAACGATACTGGCCGCCCCGGACTGAGGGGCGCTGCGGGGCGCGGTTTGGACCCGACATTCCCCGCACGCTCTAAAGATTCACGCAGCACGTGCCCGTGCGCGGAAGAATCGCGAACGAGAGTGAGAGTGTGTGTGTGCGCGTATGAGTGTGAGCGAGAGAGTGAGAGAGTGTGAAACGGCCGGTGTAACCGCGAAACGAAATAGCTCGACCAAGTAACCGATTATCGGGGGCTTGGATTTTTCCATCTTAACGAACGAAGACTTTTTCTCAACAACATCTTCGAGAATTCTTAATTACGAGTAGTCCCGTATCAAGAAATAAAGAGCTCGTATTAGAGTGTAAAGTGCGTAGGATCCCGGTCGTGATTGAATGCGAGTTGACGTGTGTGAGTGTGTTCGTAATTTTTCTCGGCGAAGTTTGTAGAGTCCCGCGTTCGTTACAATCCCGCGAAATTCTGACCTTGACTGAAAATTAATCCCGAGCGTAACCTTTTCTTGTATTATTAAATTTCATTTTATTAATCCAATGTTAAATTTATAATTAGTTGAATAAAATATTATAATTGTTAATTGTTAAATAGTAACCTCGTGTTTAAGGATTATTTCTGGAATATTCTGGAATTGTTTCTTGAATAACCTCCCCCATCCGCTGCAGCAAAGCCGGTCAACTACTTTTTCTTCTTTTGGTCGTGACGCTCTCGCGACTGGCGCCCAACATTTTTCATAACAACCGAATTAAACAAACGGCCAAAGGAGGAAAAGTTTTGTGACATTAAGTGGGCAAAAATTGAGGAATATTGAAATTCCCGTCACAGTACATAAACGAAACCAAAATCAACCCTGAAAGGGAAGCGAAGTTTTTAGGAGTCACTTACAGTACAACTTAAAGTGGAGTTTACACATTAATAATGTGATACAGGCATGTCAAAACGCGTTAAAAATAATGAGTTGCTTGCGGCATACTTGGTGGGGAGCAGACCCTACAGTATTAATGAAAGTATATAGAGCATTAATTCGGTCACGAATCGAGTACGCAGGTTTCATTGTTGACACTAAAGAGGGAAAATTGATTACTGAACTTGACCGACTGCAATATAAGGCCATTAGAATCGCTCTTGGGTACAGAAATTCCACGCCAACAAATATTTTGCTTGCAGAATCTCGAGAACCTCAATTATTAGCTCGGAAAAAGTACCTGTGTAAAAGATATATAGTTAAAATGATGGCAAACCAAAGGCATCCGCTGATTGACGTATTACAAAATATGAGGGCAAGGTTTGAAAACCCATTGCTAGTTACTAGAATTTAGAGAAGTCGATCTTATTAGAAAGCTTTGAAAATATAGAAACTTTCGCTCATACTGTAGCTGCCTTTGAGACACCCTATTTTTGTACAACGGAATTCGATTCAATAATGTTTCGTCCGCAGATCTCGTACCAGGAAGGAATGACAATACAAAACTCGGTATCTCCACAAGTAGAATTTCTATCAATTTTTCATGAAGAACTTGAGAATGGAGAGATGTTTTTTACTGACGGTTCCAAGATGGGAGGCGAGGAATTTGTTGGTTTTGCCATTTACAGGGTTAAGAGGAGAGAAATTGTGAGAAGGAGGGTCACTTCTAATTCGTCAATTTTTACTGCGGAAGCAATGGCCATATTGGAGGCATTGCAGATGATTGAAGAACTTAAATTAAACAAAGCTTCTATTTTTTCCGACGCTCGTAGTGTATTGATGGCCTGCGAGTCTCTTTTCGTAGATACCAAAACGTCCCACTTAATTCTCCAAATTAAAGAACTTGCGTGGAAGTTAAATCTGAATGGGAAAAAAGTTAGGTTATTCTGGATTCCTGCGCATGTGGTAGTAACGTTTAATGAAACGGTAGACAGTGCGGCCAAAGAGGCAATAAGAAAGGGTCGTGACTCCCAACTACTCGCACCATATTCTGATTTCTATCAAACATTTAAAGTAGAGCTTAAAGAAGAGCAATATGAAATGTATAGAGTAACTAGTCAAATCAAAGGCTACAGATTCTTCCAAGATTACTTCGAATATGATGCCAAACCGTGGTATGAAAAGCGGAAATTAAAGAGGAAAACTATAGTATCAATTCATCGAATAAGGTGCAATCATAATTCTCTTAACTATACTTTGAACAGATTCAAGATAGTTCCAAGTGATCGATGTGTGTGCGGGGAATCCGAAGATACGACCAATCACATATTCTGGCAGTGCAACGTGTACTCTGGAGCTCGAAAAGAGCTAATCGCCGAACTAATTAAAGCAAAAGTTTGTCCACCATATTCTGTTCCGTCCATACTAAAGCAAAAATCGGACAAAGTCTTCGCGGCGATAGCCAAATTTATAAATAGTATAAATTTAAGGATTTGAATCCCTTTCTAAAAAGTTGGTGTGTAACGCCTGAAGTTGGTGAGCAATGGTGGGCATTGTTGTCGTTTTATTCGTGGCGTGATTGGTCGCTAGACGGTTACACACGGGGCTTTCAAATTTGGAGACCTGCTGTCAGTTTGACAGATGTGAACTGCCAGTTTGACAGTCGAAAAACGTTTTGAAGTGAGTTGTCTAAGGGTTAATGTTCAAATTTGGGCGCAGCAGCGCAATAAACCCCTGTACGCGCGCTTCAGCGCGCGCTGAAATACCCTAGTAATGTAAAAATCCTGTGTTTATAAAGTTCATGAGTCTAACTCATGAAATTTATTTTTGTAATACAACAAAAGCAGTACTGTAAGCGATAGGAATTAAAGAAACCCATGTGAACTGTGATATTAAAATAAGGAGTATACCGTCAGTCGGTATAAGTACACTTGTACCGGCAGGGCAGCATGGGCAAAATTGATGCTCGAAGCCCTTAATGGAGAAAAAAAAAAAGTCTTCATAGTCGCCTGCGACTCGGAGGTCTTGAATGAACCGTCTCAGCATTACACGTTCGACGGGCGTGCGGGGAGATCGGACATCGACGTCACTCTGGGAAAGGGTCTTGAGCGGGTGTACTGGACCAGGTGGGAAATCCTGCCTGATCTGGTGCACTCGGACCACAATTCAATTTGTGTGAGCCTTTCCCGGATACATGGAGGTGCCGATCTTCCGCTGCCTGTTCGCAGGTGGCGGACCGCCAGCGTGGACTGGGGTGCCTACGGCGCCGCCCTCGCGCAGTCTGCGCAGAGGACCCGCAGAGGACCGGGCAGGGCTACGGGCAGCTTATCGCGAGTTGTACCGTGGCTACCACCGCCTGGTCCTCCAAAGGAAGGAGGAGGATTGGCGTGCCTTTTTCGGCAGGGCCGGAAACGCTGACCCGTGGGGAGACGTGTATCGAATCCTCCGTGGCCGGCGTGGCCTGTCGACATCGGTGGCGTGAGGGTCAGGGGGGCGCTCGCAACCTCTTGAGAAGCGAGCGCAAGAGCGCTCTTGGAGCGCTTCTTCTCGCGGCGCTATCACTCGTATCACGTGTCGAAAGAAAAAAATCAAGATAAAACAAAACGTGGGGAAAAAAATTACAAACGAAAAAAATTAAATTGAAAAATAATTTCGGCCGAAGTACTTGGCGAGTTTTTTGCTTAGCTAGAATCACGTGGTACATTTCTTATGGTACGAACTCGCCAAGTACTTCGGCCGAAATTGTTTTTCAATTTCATTTTTTTCGTTTGAAATTTTTTTTCCCACGTTTTGTTTTATCTTGATTTTTTTCTCGACTCTGTTCTTTTGAACGATTTTTATTTTTGTGCATTGATAACTTTTTTCAATAACCAACTGATTTTTGCTTTTTTTTGAATACTCCATCCTCAAGCGACAATGAAATACTTGTCCTATTATTGATATTATAAATTTTAGTGCTGAATGTAAATCATTCTCGATCTTGCCAATTTTTTTAAGAATTTTGTAATTTTTTGGATAGTTTTTTTCTGTGAAAACAAATGGAAACGGGAGTCAAAAAATGTACTTTTCCAAGGTTTTTTTTCCCCGGGGTCATACCTGTCTTGAAACAAGGCGCCCGGACTGTTAGCAAAGAGGCACTTCGTTAACATGGCCACGGATGTCATTGGTTCTGGTATTCACCCAAATGAAGCATTCAAAACGCGCCTGCGCGAATCAGGACAAAACCTGAAGCGTAAGGCCGAAGAAAAAATTGATTCGCTCATGAAGGGGTCGGGGTATAAAGGTAGCAAAATTAATAATCTGATCCATTCTGTTGCTACGAGTCCATCACGAAGCAACTCTGTGAAAAGAAGAAAGACGGCGAGATCGCGAAAACGTTCAAGCGGTGGTGGCGGTGGTGGTGGTGGTGGTGGTGGTGGTGGTGGTGGTGTGAGAAGAAAACGGATTAAGAAGAAGACTGTGAGAGGACAAGGAGGAGGAGGAGGAAGAAGAAGAAGAAGAAGAAGAAGAAGAAGAAGAAGAAGAAGAAGAAAGGCAGACTCGAGCTGCAAGAGCCGTAACAAGAAACCAAAAACCGTGACGGACATTTTTGCTTAACCTAAACTCGGTGAAAAATGGCGTTCCCATTATTTACACTACCGCCGAACCAGACAACGATTGAGGGAACACACTCAATGTACTATAAACCAATCTCATCACTTACGGATGATTCACCAATAGAATTTGTTGTACCCGGTCAGGGAGATGAGTCTATTGATCTCGCGCATATGATGCTAAGCATACGCGTTAAGATAGATGTTCCAGATAATAAGGGGGAGGAGGGGACGAGCAGTGCAGCGCCCGTAGTAGGCCCCATCAACAATCTTCTGCACTCTATGTGCAGCCAGGTCGATGTGTTTTTAAACCAAAAACTCGTATCTCCTCCCAATAATGCTTATGCCTATAGGGTTTATATTGAAACACTCTTGAATTATGCGTACGCCGCGAAGACCTCACATCTTACGAGCGCTTTATGGTATGATGATACAGAGATGGATGATACGGCTATTCGTGATCAAGGTCTTGTAGAGCGGCGGGAGGTTTTAGGTAACAAGAGAACAGTCGATCTTCTTGGTCATTTGCATTGCGATATCTTCAATCAAGAGAGGTTTTTGCTGAACGGTATTAAGATGCGTCTGCGACTTGTACAGAACAATAGCACTTTTTGTCTTATGACTGCTTCGAAAAACTGTAAAATCCGTATTACAGAGGCATCGCTAATTGTATGCCGTGTTGATATAGCCCCCGGCATACTATTGGCTCATGCAGGAGCTCTGTCGAAATCTACAGCAAAATACCCGCTAACACGCGTCGTAGTTAAAGCGATATCAATGCACGCCGGGATACATGGCGATACTCTTGATAACGTCATATTAGGCCAGCTACCGAAACGCATAATCATCGGATTTGTCCATAATAAGGCTTTTAACGGTGATTATGGAAAAAATCCGTTCAATTTCCATCATTGCGCGATCAATTATCTTTCTTTATATGTAGTGTGACGGGAATTTCAATATTCCATAATTTTTGCCAACTTAATGTCACAAAACTTCTCCTCCTTTGGTCGTTTATTTAATTCGGTTGTTATGAAAAATTTTGGGCGCCAGTCGCGACAGCGACACGACCAAAAGAAGAAAAGATAGTTGACCGGCTTTGCTGCAGCGGATGGGGGAGGTTATCCAAGAAACAATTCCAGAACATTCCAGAAATAATCCTTAGACACGAGGTTACTATTTAACAATTAACAATTTTAATATTTTATTCAACAAATGATAAATTTAACACGGGATTAATAAAATGAAATTTAATAATACAAGAAAAGGTTACGCTCGGGATTAATTTTCAGTCAAGGTCAAAATTTCGCGGGATTGTAACGAACGCGGGACTGTACAAACTTCGCCGAGAAAAATTACGAACACACTCACACACGTCAACTCGCATTCAATCACGACCGGGATCCTACGCACTTTACACTCTAATACGAGCTACGGCCATTGCCTTTTCGCGTTTGATCTGACACCCGATCTCTCGGCTAATAGCAACACCCACTGGAATCTGGTGAGACATGGCAGTGTGAGGATAGAAGTACGCTTCGAGGGGTCTTTACCAACAACGATTAATTGTTTTGTATACGCCGAGTATGATAATGTGTTGGAGATCGACTCATCCAGACAGGTCATCGTAGATTCCAGTGGTTGATGAGAGAGAGACGTCTTCAGTTTTCACTGATCACTCGAAGCGCTACGGTCGAATAAAAAAGACGGCATCATGTATGTTGTTATTGACGTGCAGGGCATGAGAGGTAGAGATAACCAGTTTATGCCTAGAGAAGTAGCTGCCGTATCGGTAAAAACTGAAGACTCTGGTCATTGGGTTGTAAAGCCACCCTATACGGACGACAACTTGCTCGTCTTTGTAAAGAGCCCAAATATGTGGTTATGTGATAATATCCACGGTATAGCATGGTCTAAAGGTGATACATCGTTACAATCATTGGAAATGAATCTGAAAAGGATTGCAGGTCTGGCTACACGGATTTTCACACGCAGCTCTGAGAAATCATCGTATCTAACGCAGCTCACAGGCTATTTTATTATAAATTTGGAGGACGACGAAGAGGCGCCTTTATTACGCCATCTGCTCCAAAGTGGCGCACGTTGTATGTATTACGGCGCCGCAAATCAAAGACAAGCCTACAGATGTGCCCTGAACAACGCTATCAGAATCAAAGCCTGGCTCAGCCACAGCGAGCAAATTACCTCCCTATGGGAGTATAGGACTACCACGTCGTGGAGTATCGGTATGTCTGAGATCAAGACCGAGACCGAGGAGGAAAAAGAACCCTCGAATCATGAACAGTCTTCAGGTCTTACAGTCTCTCAAGAGCCTGAAGGACCACACTATAGGCGTCTATCCAGCCGATCGTATCCCAAAGGTGTGGACGAAACCGACGGCATTCGTGGTTAACACAGATGGATACAAACAACCCGGGGCTCACTGGGTCGCCATGTACGTCGATCGAAATTGTCACGGATGGTTCTTCGACAGCTACGACCTACCACCAATCATCCCTCAGCATCTCGCGCGTCTCCGAAAAAACTGCCGACTCGTCCGCTGCAGCACAGTTCAGCTTCAAGGCCGTAATTCGCAGTGTTGTGGATAATATTGCATTATGTTTCTTCATCATATGGCTACTGGTCTCGGTATTCAACGATTTAGAGACGTATTTTCGCATGATTTGCAGCGAAACGATAAAATAGTTTATGAGTATTATAATGCATATATCAATAAGGGTGGTAAATCAAAGGATGCGCTGTTCGGTGCAGATGACTGTATCAGCGGGGGCTATAGAATTAAGCATCTACACTGTATACAGCACTGCTGCTTTCGTTCTCGGTAATTATATGATAATAAAATTTTAAAATGCTGTGTCTAACTCCTATCTTATTTCTTTTAACAAGAATCACACGTGCTGTTTTGAAATTCTCTACCCGTCTCCTATTCCCTTTCTTTCGGCGAAAATCATACGAAAATCGTACGACGAAATCATCATTTCATACGATTTCGCTGACGCTCAGCACCGTTGTCTCTCATGCAGCTGCAGATTGCTCAATACTCATCGTCAGTCAGTGTTCAAGATTTGAGATTTTACATCAGTTGCGAGGTATCATGAACATCGTCGTTGATATACAGGGCCTGAAGGATAAATATAATAATTTTGTGCCTAAAGAGATTGCCGTGGTCTCTGTGAAAACAGCTTACATAGCACACACTGGATTGTATCGCAACCGTACGCTTATAACGTTCTACCTCCTAGTGTGAAGCGAAAAAATACCTGGTTAAAGTGCAATCATCACGGCATAGAGTGGTCCGAGGGTGAAACACCTTTACGATCGGTAGAGGTTGCTTTAAAGAAGATCGCTGTACAATCCGATCGTCTGTTTACAAGGGGGGGGGTGATGCAACTGCATATTTGTCGCAGTTAACAGACTGTTTCGTTATAAATCTAGAGGAGGACGAGGAACCACCGTCTCGTCATCTCCCCGAGAGCAGCACTTTTTGCATATTTCACGGTTCACTGCACAAAACGGCTCATTCAAGTGTGCTCTCAATAATGCTGTGAGGGTAAAAAAGTGGCTTTCTCATAGTGATCGCTCCGGCTGCTTGTGGATGTACAGAACCACCACATCCTGAAATGCAGGGTTATTAGCAGCGGAGCATCGGAAAGAGGGAAAAGCAGGCGACATCAAGAAATCATCCTCGTGAAGACACGTTTTGTCACGAATCTCATCCACGTATATTGCCATTTTATAAATACTAATTTATATTAACGATGCCCAGGGTCATGGTAAACCAACCCCTCTGATAAGGCGACTCTCTTTGACAGTAGTGGGAGATTTTTGTCAGCTCTTTTATGCATCTGGAGTAGGGATATGCATCAGCTAAATAGAAGGTCTAAAGCATCCGAACTCTCTGACGGACAGACACTGTTCGCGAGTCTTCGCAGGCGTAAACATCGTGAATTTAAAGTACGCTTGGCACGATATTTTTTGCACGATACTTTTTGCACGATATTGCAGTGTTCAAAACAGAGGTACACGGAATATCAGAACTCCGCGCTTTAACGTTAAAAGTGAAAAAACTCGAACTGAATGATGGATTTCACAAAAATCAACCAAGTGGGCCGTATGGACGCCGTTCGCCCCGTTAAACAACTGTCCGAGCTCAAGCTTGGTAAAGACTACTACATAACGGGGTTGAGACTTGTTGCTACGCAGTGGGGCACACGAGCCGTCGCGGATGTGGATGACGAGGATGACACGTTTACTCGCTTGTTACCGACGAGATTCGTCAAAGCTTTCGAAGAGGGGGAAGTGTTATTCCAGCAGATGTCTGAAGCAGCGACGAAGAAAAAGTTAATCATGCTCTACTACGGTACGAAATTCAACAAGCTGGAGTTCAAAGCTGCTGAAGAATAATTATAAACAGGTCCCCTAATAAAAAGTTCATGGGCTCAAATGTATCGAAATACATCGATCTATTGTTGCCATTTTATTCGTGCTGTGATTGGTCGCTTGAAAATCCCGAATTCAGAGCCCCGCTGTCAGTTTGACAGTCGCATGTATACGCGTGCGGTTATGAATTTAAAACTTATTTTCAAATGTATGAGAGTAGTAGTAGTAATAGTAGCAGTAGTCAATATAGTTCATGGAGTCATATAATTTGAAAAATTAATAAATTTTAAGACGAACTATTTTTATCAACAGCGTTTTACGAATATGCCCAGAGATATGCAGCACATCCGAATAAAAATAATATTAATTTTAAGAGGAATCAGATCATCTATTTTCATCAACATCGTTTTATGAACGTGCCCAGAGATAAGCAGCACATCCGAATAAAAATAATTTTTCGTTCAAATATTTCGAATTGAAATGCGAATTGATTTTTATTTTTTGTATTATTTTCGAATAATAATAGATTTATCGTAGGATAATTCCGAAAATACACGAATATGACAAGGAATTAAATTATAAATCGCCAGTATGGAACAAGAGGAAAACTATTCATAAAGTGCGAGGTGGGATCGCAGAGTCCAAAATTTGGTGGTCCAGGTTGATTTTTCCAAATTTCCAAAGATCGACGGTTCTTAGTTGTCGAAATCCGGGTGAACTTCGTCATGATTTTTTATGTCCACGTCGACAACTGCATGGTTTTCGTTATCTAGGTCATCGGCATCATGGTTTTT
>JACEOJ010004538.1:0-12721 GCA_013761285.1 Campoletis sonorensis | reverse complement strand
TGACGAGGATTATGAATTTCGAAATTCCCTAGTCCTTCATTTCGTCGATTGTAGTTATTCGCTAATTTGTATCGATCTATTGGATTTTTATGCGTGTCAAAAGGAATAATAATAAAACAAAATGAATGATTAACAGTGTGACAGGAAGCTGGAATTGAACATTTTCCGTCGTAAGTCGTTCGACCACCGTGTATGTTCGAAGCCTTTGAATCACGCGGTTACGTAGGTTATTAGCTATGGTCTGAGATGTCGCCCTAGATCAGGCCGAGATTTGTCAAAATTCTAATAGCGCCTGCGCGTCGATCACAGATCGAAGGAATTGTCAATTGGAGGGGATATTTGGCCCTATTGTCTCCGAAGGAACGTTACGACGTCACTGCGTACCTTGTACTCGAATAGGACAGTCAAAATTATTAGACTGCGTTCCTTGAACTCAAATAGGACAGTCAAAATTATTAAATTATTAAACTGCGTAATTTGTACTAAGACCGAGCGTTCGATAGTCAAATTTACATTATATAAAAAGTTATAAAGTCGGTTATACCGTCAAATTTGTGAAATAATCAGCAGTTTCTTGTAATTGTCTGAATTATTGTAACAACGAATCGAAGCTGAATTTGTCAAACGAAGAGTCAAAGGATTGGAAAATATACGGAGGTATCGTAAGTACTTGTCTAAGCTCTTTCTTTCTTCCTTGAAATCTGTCCTTTCTCTTATTTTTCTCGTTTGCGGGTCTTCAACTTCCCACCTTGAGAATAGAGGGTCTAATTAAAAATATATGAATTATTGCGTATTAAAGCAACTACAATACTATTCGCTAAATTCGTCTGAATTAGCTGGCGCCCAACATTAATTAATTTTCAATAAAACTAGAGCCCTGGCAGTCACTGACCCAGACCGCGCCAGGTGAGGGTAAAATAAAATAAATTATTCGTAAAATTAATACCCGTCTCAACAGGAACCCCGAAATTGAATAACAACTAAACATTCTCGAAACGTAACGATAAATCAAATATGCCAAAATAAAATGGATCAAAGCCCAATTTCAAGAGCGAGCCCCACGTTGGGCGCCATTTGTGACGTGACATTTTCACCTTTGGCGAATATGCCGTCACCTTCGGCCAGCTTTTCCCCAAAAAGCCTGATCTCTCCATTACGCCGTCGGCGGTATTAGTGCCAGTGTTGGGCGCCAGTTGGTTTTAGTCACGCGACACCACCAAACGCGAGATCAATCCCAAGCTAACTTAGAACGAGATTCAAAAAAAGAAAACTGAAACGGAACGAAACTTAAGCTAAAGCAGGCGTCTAACATGGAGAGACTCGGTTTTTGAGGAAAAGGTTACGGAAAGCTCCGGGGTTGCTCAGTGTGTAGGTTATGTAGAGAGGGCGAGGTCTCGAGCTCGGATGGAAGAAATTGGGTACAACGTAAATAAATCACAAACACTATAAATTCTTTGGTTTTCTAAATTTGGTTCACTATTGAAAATAAAGGTCAGTACACGGGCAAATTGTCAATATCGGTAATACAAAGTAAAGTAATGAAATATGGATCGATCCAGCAAAGCGATGACAGGGATGCAATAGCAAATAATATGATCAAGCAATACGACGTTAAAATAGAGATATTTTCTTAAATCGTAATCGTCAATTATTTTTAAGATTAATTAATCCTAGAGTAGAGGCCCAAGCGGCGAGGGAGAGGAAATAATTATAACGCGGATCGCGAGATTCAGGCATAATGGCACCGAACGCGAGGATATTTCCTCGAGGAGGGCATCTTACTCACAACGATAGTGAGACCCCGAAAACGTTCCTCTCATACGTGAGAGAGAACGAGACAGCCATTTCGGCGAGTGACAGCACGAGGCCGAGGAGGGAGAAACTAATTTCTCTGCGTTACGCGTGATACAAATCTTATTATTAACTTCACTATAAATAAATCCTGATTGGTTACACGATTAATAAATAATCGCGAGAGCCGCTTGACGCGTCGTAGCCTTATTATTAAATAGAAAATAATTTAAATCGTGATACTCGATCTTTTACACGATTATTAAATAATCGCGAGAGTTGTCTTACGCGTGGTGGAAACCTATTATAAAAATGAATAAATCTTATTCATTTACACGATTATTAAATAATCGCGAGGGTCGCATTATGCGGTTTCTAAACTTATTATTATATCTAAAACAATTAAATCTAATCATTTACACGATTATTAAATAATCGCGAGAGTTATCTTACACCTGAAAAGGCGAAAGTTGCCCACGGGCTAATTTCCAGCCACGTGCACGGCGTAGGTAAGATGGCCGCCGCGAGGGTCTGAGCGACGCGCAATCCCTTGTCCCAGTGCTATGGCCCTACTTACGTATCCAGAGCGACGAGCGAACGCGGTGTCTCTTGATTACGTCCTGGCAGCAACTGTTCGGTGGGCCGCTCTCGCGCTCACGTGCCGGTCGGCTCTGCCGGAACGTGGAGGGGGTAGACAACGGTGCGCGAGAGGCTCACCGCGAGGACGCCAAGTATCGCGAACAGCGAACTTAACTCGGCGCGAAATTCAAACAGGATGGAAAACTCAGAAACTGATTTTCCAAACTCTTTAACCCGATAAAACGATATTTTCTAAAAGAAAATACGAGGGTTTACTGTACGGGCAGCCTCTCCGGGATGTTAAATTATCGGGGCAAACGAAACTCAAAAACCCAAACATAACCATTAAAATTCAGCCATGGGTACCAGGGGGCAGTGATGGCTGTAATCCAACCCCGCAGCCTCCCAACTAAAAACATAAACGGAACTCCCGTCAAATTTAACATCCTCTAAATGGAGCACTAGCATCTCAGCTAGATTTTTACTATTCCCGAACAGGTAAACAGAAAGCATTGAAAATCGAAGGGTAACACGGTAATATTTCGGTTATATCCTCCTCTTCGTTTCAATGCTAACCGAACGCGACTCAAAATAAAACTTAAAGATAAACGGAACCCGAATAACACCATATGGCGAAAGATTTGACTTCAAATCACAAACTCTAAAGAGTTCGAGAGTGTCGTTCGATAATCTAAATCGCAATAAAGGAAAATAGGAAGGAAATTCCTAAATCCGAAAGAAAAAAGGAACTCTATATTCTCGTTCTTTGACAAATTTAACTTATTAATGTTTACAAATAATTTCAATAAATTATCAGACAATATTAACCAATGGATATACAATTGACAACTGAATCAGTCTATTTCATTTTAATTCAGATGACGAAGAAAATCAGAAACTACAGAGACCGGGTTCTGTTACAAATTAATTTTGGGTGCTAGTTTGACTGGAATTAACTTTCCTATTCAATGGGCCAACCTAGAGTGATTTTGAAATTCCTTACACTGAGACAATGGGGCAGCCTATCCTCTGAAGTTATCGATTCTCCTTCGACCGTCGATCGACACGCAAGCGCTCCAGATCTTGACACTTACTCGCTTGCTCTTGGGCGACATCTCAGACCCTTCGCTATTAATAAACTATTGTTGCGCCCGATTTGTAACCAAATCTAGAAAAATCATACATCGATCGTCAGCAAGCAGGTTATCGACCTGTCGTGCACCAACCGTGCCAAAAGCGCATTTCTCATCAAAACCGAACGAGGCCACATCAAATGCTGACGATTATATTTCGCAATCGTCCGTCCCGATCCAACTGAACATTAGGCAATAACCCCAAGACATCGGACGATCGATTGCCAAATCATTACCACCTTCAATAATTAACGACAAACCCTTAAAATTATGGAAGGAAAGCAACAAGTGAACACGACAGTCTGCGATCCGACACTAAAGTATCAGATCACACGTCGTACCGATTGGTCTCGAGGCAACTAACCCGATTGTAACAAACTATCCTGCAATAAACCTATTAGTTAAGACTGAAAGTATTGAGTTGGAGATTTACTCAGCCTTGGCAACATCCCGAACTATCCGCCCTTGTCAAACTCGTCCCCACGTGACGATTTGCTCAGGCATAACACTATTAAGCCTGCACAGCCGCGTAATTTAAAAGACAACAAAGAATAATATCGAACGAGTGACGACGGAAAACGTTCCAAATTCGGCTCCCTGTCACAATAATTTAAGGGGTTATATATACAGTTGGAAATTTCAGAAAATCGATTTATTTTTAATGGCATTTCCGGAATATACATACATTTGAGTACATTCTTCTCTGAAAATTTCAAATGCATCCATTACGTATTGTCGTGAGATACATGCTATTTTTTAAATAATTGCCAATTTCAGAAAGTCGTTTTTTTATGGCATTATGATTTTTTATTCCATACATGACTTCTTGGAAGTTGGAAAGAAAAAAAAATTTCATCCTCGTGTACACTACTTTCGAAACTTTGAACGCGTTGATCTCGAAACGGTGTTTCCAAAGTCGGTGAGCACGATTTCTCAAAAACGGCTTAACCGATCGGTCTGCAATCTTACACAATCTTCTCAGACGGATTTCACAGGTATTACACGAAGGAGTAGGATTTTCGAAAATTATTTCCGTTTTTTTTTTAACCATTGAATGGACAAAATTCGGTTCAAAATTGAAATTTCGTGTTTGAGGAGCCACCATTTTATCAAAATTCGAAATTTTAACTATTCCTTTGTTCAATACTTAGATTCATCTATCCACTAAACAACTTTCTTTGGTTTCTTTATTTCAACTGATCCAAACCGGAGATATCTTGCTCACCGCAAAACGCCTTTTTTGAGAGGACCTACAGAAGATGAACTACAGGAGCTATGTAAAGCTGTTTTATGAAGGATCTGGTGTAGGTGGAAAGAGTTTTGGCACGGCGAAAAATATGCAAAATAATTACAATGGTTTATTGAGAAGCGCTAATATATACAATGAGGAAAAGAAATTGTAGAAATCCCGAAAGTCGTGGTGAGAGACTTCCGAGATACGTGCGTTCCGTCGGCCTCGTGGTCGAGAGTGACCCGAGATACGGAACGGGTGAGCGCGACCCGTGTGTGACAATCCCGAAATATCCAGAAAATCCCGATGAGAATTAAGAAAATGTAACTGTGAGTAAGTTCTGAGATTGTTCTTGAGCGAAACTGTGCGAAGCGTTTTGTAAGGATGTAACATTTATTCTTTTTCTTTTACGCAATACAAGTATTCGTGTGGGCAATTTACAAAAATCCTTTTCATATAAACCAAATGAGTTTTTCAAGTTTAGTCGGGGGCTGAGGTGACAAGAAAAGGAATGAACACTTATCTTATATTTTTTACGAGACGCTTCCCTCGTTGGCTCTTTCCTGCTCTGGAACCACGCTTGACGATGATTGTCGAGACTCCCAACGATTCGATAGAACGGAGCTGGCCAGGCCCCCAAGATGTTGGAGAATTGAGGTGATTCGAGGTGACTCTCAATCGACATTTTCAGAGGCTTTCCAGGAGTATTGAGAAGAGTCCAGTGTAGTCGCGTCGACTGTCCCAGAGCAAAGAGAGCGAGCATTCCTCACGATCTCGGATCTTGGATCGCACATAATCTAGGGTCCTGCGCAACTCAAATTAAAGGGATAGTGGGAGAAACCTCGTGGGTTGCCCTTTAAGCGCCGTAATTCAAACGAACTAAGCACCTCTTACAAGGACGCGTTGTACCCGTGATATATTGCCGAAGAAAAAGTAGAGAGAAAACCAATTACTAAGATGGCCGAACGACAGGTGTCACACACGTGGTTGCTGCTCTCGCCGGTGATCAATGACTGATTAATCAATCATGGCGATCGATGAGTATCGATGTCGCGCATGACCAATATCCGAAAGGTGATTGATGGCCTGGAATGTGGTGACGCAAGCGGCAACGCGTGAACCCTTGACCGAAGGGCCTCGCGTTGCCCGTCGCACGTGAGAATGTCGCTCGACACGTGGCACCAATTGAGGCAGAGCGCGAACCATAACCCGAGGCTCGCGATGTCCGTCAACCTTCGTTCATTCCTGAAAAAAAGCTATATTTTTTAAAATAAAAAATGGCGATAGAGCGTTGAAAGATGACTCTGTATCTACTTTCTATGCTTTTATCCATCAAATGAAATCTCTATTCAGAAAAAATTCGTTGAAAATTAATTTTTTTGGCCTTTCAACGGAATATAACCCCTTAATGAAGCACCCAGCCTAAGGTGCTATAACATTCCCTCGTTGATTTTATTTGGCTCGTTCATGTTGTTTTCCATTTGGCATGGAAAAAATTAAATTGAAAAATAATTTCGGCCAAAGTACTTGGCGAGTTTTTTGCTTAGCTAGGATCACGTAATGCATTCCTTATGGTATGAACTTGCCAAGTACTTTGGCCGAAATTATTTTTCAATTTAATTTTCTTCGTTTGAAATTTTTTTCCCCACTTTTTGTTTTTTCGTGATTCAAATACTTACAAATACTCGTCACGTTTTTTCTGTGATTCAAATACTTTATAATTAAATACTCGCTCCGACGTAATTGGCTTTATATGCTTTAGTATATTTATTAGGGTGATTTGTTTCAGGGCAACTTTTTTTTTTCGACGCATCGTGCCCGAAAACCTTTACTTGGTACCCAAAAACGAAGTTTCACGGAAGGAAGGTATTGTCAAAAAATATTTACAGGTCGCGAGTCAAAATTGAAGATTTCTCATTTAATTAACATTGAAAAAAAAAAAAAAAATTCATTATTAGTGTTACCATTCCGCGAATTTTGATATCTCGATATTTTCCGAATAGGTTCACATAGTTAACATGATACTCTACAATAAAGTTCATTAAGCCATGTCCGTAAATTTAACTATTTCAGCGGTATCATTATTTGAAGTGAATATTGTTTGGAAATATACATTCAAACGGCTGTAACGCTTGAGCTATCAAATATATCGAGAAGTTCAAATGAGAACTTCGTGGAGAAAGTAATTTGCTAGAAAAAAGTCTCATCAGCTGAGCCTGTAAATTCGACTGTTTCTTAGCTATAGGTGGTTGAAGTAAAATAAATAGATCTTTTTTTGTTTCATTGTTTTATTTGCATAGGGAATTCTTGGTGACATTTGTTGAATGATTTTGCTGATGATTTTTGACTAGTTGCAAAAGATATTGACGTTGCTCTTCATTTTCCGTCAAACAACCACTGTATTTAGTCGCCAATGCTACTGCACGTTCTGCGGTATCATTAATGACGTGCAAGTTGCGCAGTGCATCTACGCAGCGCAAATATTCCTCGTCAGTTTCCCATTCTTTTGGATCCTTGGCTATAAATTTTGAGGATAATTCGAATTGTTCGAAGATAGCGAACGAACGTTCCGTGACAAAATCGCTTATGTCTTTTCCGGAGAGCGTTTGTACTTCTTCCACCTTGAATCGTTTTAAATTTTTTGATTCAGTTTTTCGCGTCTTCATTGAATTGACAATTCTTAATTTCATATCGGGTGACACGTCGTCGTCAAAAAGCGACAAAGCTGCTAGTTCTTCACTTAAATACAATAAATGGCAAGATAGTTTGGTACTAGCAGTTTTTGCTATTTTTTTATTGACCCTTTCAAACTCCGACAAGTCTTGAACGAGTTTTAAATCTTGGAATGGTGCTTTTATTGCAATCGGAGCAACAAACCACGATTTCACGTAAAACAGAACGATGAAAAGACAAATTTCACGCAAGCCAGTAACTTCCGATGATTTGATAGCGAATTGCTTTTTGAACGCATATATTTTTAGACAATAAATTGCCTTAGAGAGCCATCTCGCGTGGTGCATATCTCCAGGAGCTTTGAACTTAACTCCTTTCGGTGGTATGCGTCCCAAAAAAATGTATGCCAGTTCTAGCAGTTCATTATAATCGTCCCGTGCGTGCTTGAGCTAAAAATTTTTTTTTTTTCAAATCACTTACGTAAATAAATTTTTAATATATTAATTTGCAAACTGAAATATTGTCATGGCCAAAACATATTTTGAATTCGTATTCTAGTTCTAGTAGTCCGTCCTATTCAGCCAATGCATATAGCGTCTACATTTTATCGCTGTATCCGCGAAGAACGATCAAAATATTTTTGTTTACACAATTCTTCATATATTTCTCTACAAGAAAGAAATTGATTTGAAAAAGAAGATCAGAAACCGTTAGAGTTTTTGTGAGCGAGGAGAAATCTTTCAAAGCTGAACAAATTTACACATTTTTTATATATAGAGTGATTGAGACAAAACGTTAATTTTTGTAACTTCCGAAAGTATCTGCTCCCTCAAAAAAAAAAAAAAAAAAAACGATCACGCAAAAACACTGGAGAGACTACTATCTTTTAAATTATTGTCAACTTTTGATATATAAGTTAATTCACAATTATAGTTACTTTTAACTGATTTTCAATGAAGTCGAGGATTTTATCGATTTTATCACCGATGACTTCTCTTACTCGTTGGTCATCCATACCAACTTCAAACAAACTCAAATCTACTTTTACCCAATTTTCTTCGAATCTCTTAAAAATTTGGACGTCGGGACTGTTTTTAACGGGCCAAGTAATTTCAAAGACACTGCGAAGTATTAATTCGTAAATATGGTGGTGGCAGGGCAAATATAGAAGACTTTTTTCTAATTTTTCTTCCAAATATTTACACGTCCCATTCCAGAGCCCTTGAAGTAAAAATTAATGTTAAAAAATCACTAATAAACTTTTTCTATACAAATGTGCTAAATGTAAATGTGAAAAATAGTTTTTTTTCGATCATTACACGTGGTAACACAACGAAGACGAACAGGGGACGGAAATTCAATGGAAAGAGAGTTTTCCGTCGAAATATATGAACGACACTTTTTTTCGCTTTTGGGAGACCGGTTGGTCTAATGGATGAGGGCTCGGACTCGCAACTCGAGGGTCCCGGGTTCGATTCCCAGACCGAACACCACTGAAAAATTTTTCAAGTGCTTCTATACCGCAATCCCCAGTCGATACCTCTCTGTGATGCCTGAGCGGTCGGTGCACGGCTCCGGGTGCCTCCCGTGGACGGTTCTCATCGTGCGGATAGTGGCCCCCTAGCCGTGTACTGGCTGGCTCATTGCATCACAGCTGAGGAGGTTTCTGCCTGAGACACCTCTGGTAGCCGTGTTGGAGCGTGCTCACATTGCTACCCGAGGATGATCAGGTAGAAACTGTAACTGACTGTATCGGCGAAGGTTTTCTGCAGTTTCCCTTCGCCCTCGGCAAATGCGATACAGTAAGGGGGTAAGACGGCTGCAGCCGCAAACGGAGAAGAGCCTCAGAACAAAGGGAAGTGGTGCCTTGGTAAAAGGCGGAGATAGTACGGAACCTCGGGAAAAAGGAGGATAGGGAAGTAAGGAAGGAGCGGTAAAAAGAGGCAGGAAATACGTAAAAACCCGCAAGGGTATACGTTAGGAACAACCACTTTTTTTCGCCTTTTATCACGAAATTTTAGAAGATTTAAATTACAACATTATAATTTTGAAACTTCGTAGAACACAATGAACGGAAAAACTTGCAAGCAATTTGTTACAAAATATCAATGAGAGTCAATAGTTACCAGTGTTGACACTGGTCGTGTCGTAGCACATTGCTTGAACACGATCAGTTACACCCCACTCATTCAGCGTTTCAATTATGACCATAGCTTGATTGTGCCCTGTCGCCTTCTGCAGTTTTGGTACTCCAAGCAATTCTTCAGTACCGATATCGGTTATTACAATTGGTAATATTTCAACTTTAGTTGAGCCAGTCACTTTGGGGAGTAACTTTCCATCCCAATGGACAACCAAGGAATGTGCTGTTTGTATCTTATTTTTAATACGCATTGCTTCCTGTTTTCGCAATTTGATACGATTACTGCGGATCGTACTAATACTTAGATTGAAATCCGCCACATTCAATCCTGCACTGACTACCACAGCGGATATTATGTGCATAGCATTTCTGTCAGACGTCCCTGTTCTGTCCAATGCACCGACAAGCTCTGGAGTCATGATATTTTTTCTCTTGACTGCAGGCTAATTAATTGAGTCGCTACCGCGACTCTTAATTAATAAAACTGACCGAGAACGGTGCGCTCCGCACTTTGCTCCTTTGACACCAAAAACCCTTACGATTCACACTAAGAAATGGGGTACATCGGATCAATAGGTGCGAGAAAAACCAAGAGGAACCAAAGGCAAGACGAAGACACCATAGAAGAAACCAGAGAGAGAAACACATAGCGAGATGACACATTTGTCCTTCCCTAAGAAAAATCAGAAGAAACCGCGAAACACGGTGACACACTCTTCCCTTTCCTTGAAGAAAAAGGGTGGCGGATCAAAGGCCAATTGGAGGGAGTGGTCACTTTATACTTCCCAAAAATCTAAGGAACTGCTCAGTTCTCCACCGAATCTTCACCAGTTCTTCACCAACTCTACTCATCAGCCGGAGGCTCTGAACCAGTTGGTTCCTGATCTTCATAAAAAGGACTTAGTCTCAAACGGAGTCTGCCAAAAAAGGACTCTGGCGAAAAAGGACCGTGCCAAAAAAGGACTTAGCCGATTTCACTGCGCAAGGTGAAATCACCCGCAACCAGTAAAAGTTCGCGACTCTACTTCAAATCGAGAATATCCTTCGCGTACCCGATTTATCGGAACCAGCCAACAAAGGCCAACCAGCGCCCCTCTTTTAATTCACTGAACATTGAATCGGTCATGGTTAAAGTCCGCTTTAGTTCGCTTTTAATAGTAACGTGTGAGTTTGTGTGTAAAACGGGTTATTGTAAACCCTAACTCAACTTTATAATCATCGTTGTATTTGGATTAACAATCGTCGTAATAAACTAACAACGTGAGTAATTGCAACAAATATCCTAACTAATATTATTAACAAACTCCTTTTCGGACTATCCTCCTTCAATAACATCCCATATCGAAGACGAGACTTCCGTCCCTGGGTAAAGGACTCAATTGTCTTAACCCGAAAGAGAAGTCAACACCGTGTGCGTCCTCTCCAATCTCCGATAAGTTTACGGGGACGTAACAATACCCTGCTGCTCTTTTGTACTTTTTGACTCTAAAGTTCGAAACCGAGTTTGGTTTTTCATATTTGCCTTCTAGAACTGTTTTGTTTGACTCTTGATCGAATACTCTTAGCGTTTTATCATCTATATAGATGCTAAAGCCCACGTCTGCTATCTTTCTTTACGAAGGCAAATTGTCGGAGACATCCCTCGCGCTGATAATATTTGTTGATTTGATCAAGAGACTCGGTAGAGTCTCGGGACAAGTACATTTGATAGCTCTGTCTGTTGTCTGCTGGCCCGAGGCTCGCCCGAGTATATTATCTCTGAATAAAACGATTAACGGTGGTTGGGGTGAAAACTGAAAGTCATTTTCTTAAATTACGAAGCTCGGGAGACAGATGAGAACTTGAAAATTGAACTGGAGACTACTTAAGAAAAAATCTTTCGATTGAGCCTAAAATCAACACGATTGATGCCGTATTTGCTGAGAAAAAACTTTGCACAGGCTCAAGATTATGCAAAAAATACCAACACATGGAAGCATTCAACGTGTCCGTATATACGCGCGGACGACACAGTCAAAGGCCTCATGTCCCCGGTTAAAACCCGTTTCCACCGAAGCCAGTCTTCGGCGACAAAAGTATAACGAGTTCCCATTGGTCCTTTCCTCTGTACCCATACCACGGAAAGTTTGACGGTAGTTTTTACGGTGTAAAATGCGAGACGCGTAAACAGCGTGTTTTTTGTGGACTTCTCGTAGATCCGTCGTGGGTAAAATTTGAACTAATTTGAACATCACAGTCGCAAATTGTATCCGAGTGTTGACAGATGGTGAGGCCGGAATAATTCACGCAAAAAAAATATCAATTTGACCCTTTGTAACACACATTTTTTCTTACGTGCATTCAGCTTAAAACTTTGTACTCGGGGGTTTTCGGGTTCGCTGATTACAAATCTGCATTTAAAATTTAGAAATTCCAGATGGCGAATACAATATGGCGGACAACAAATGCAAAAATTGTTTGATGAAAGCAAAACATGGTACTCGGGGGTTTTCGGGGTCGCTGATTACAAATCTGCACCCAAAATTTCAAAATTCAAGATGACGGATACAATATGGCGAACAATAACTGCGAAAATCGTTTAAGAAAGGCGAAAGTTTAGAATTAAATTGAAAAATAATTTCGGCCGAAGTACTCGTCGAGTTTTTTGCTTATCTAGAATCACGTGGTACATTTCTTATGGTACGAACTCGCCAAGTCCTCGGCCGAAATTATTCTTCAATTTAATTTTTTTCGTTTCGAAATTTTTTTCCCCACGTTTTGTTTTATCTTGATTTTTTTCTTGACTCTGTTCTTTCGACCGATTTTTATTTTTGTGCATTGATAACTTTTTTCAATAACCAACTGATTTTTGCTTTTTTTTTAATACTCCATCCTCAAGCGACAATGAAAAACTTGTCCTATTATTGATATCATAGATTTTAGTGCTGAATGTAAATCATTCTCGATCTTGCCAATTTTTTAAGAATTTTGTACTTTTTTGGGTAGTTTTTTTCTGTGAAAACAAATGGAAACGGGGGTCAACAAATGTACTTGTCCAAGGTTTTTTTCCCCGGGGAGGGGATTTTTGGCCAGTCGAATTATTTTCAGCTGAATCCGTGTGAAGCAACAGATCTCCTTTTTCGTCTACTAGCAACAACGCGGGCGCTACGCGCCCGCTTTAATTTCCCTTTT
>JACEOJ010004535.1:0-16433 GCA_013761285.1 Campoletis sonorensis | reverse complement strand
ATAGATACGCGGCGCGACTTGCCTTGCTCGTTTACACTCTTTTTTTTCATACTTGGCGTTAAGACGCTGCCGCGTCTTCAAATGTTTGAGATTTGAGTAACGAGAAATAAAAATTAGAAATCAGTTGTTGCTGGAAAAGAGTTGCTAAGTTACAAAAATAGATATAAAACGAAAAAAGTCAACATTTAATTTACGTACATGATTAAAATTTACAATATCAATACTCAGACAAGAATTTCAATGGTATTTATTAAAATTTAGAACTTTAACCTTGTATATTTAAATAGTTATCCATGCCTCTCGTTTTTCCGGATACGCGATTCTCTCCCTTTGTTCCCCCGATTGAAATATAAAAGTTTTACCCCGTTTTTTGAATTTTTCAGCGTGGGCGAAGACTTTTATGATTTCAGTCAGACAGAGGCTCGACTTGTAACCTATCACTAAGTCATCTGGCCCTCTTGGATTTTCAGAAGTGAAATTTTTCAACACTGTTCCACTATCGGAATTGAAAAACTTTAGCCAACGCGGAGAAATTGCAAAAATGGGCTACAGGTTATATAACTTGAGGCCACCAATATTGTTGGATTGGTAACAATTTGTTGCACGTTCACCACCGTACGTTGAGCGTATGCGCACAGAGTACTTGTCCGGCCCATAACTTTTTATGCAAATTGCTCATTCAAACAAAAGTCCGCAGATAAACCTATATAAAAAATGAAAATTGACAATAATTAATTAATTAATTAAATAATTTTTCAACAACGTTTAATGTTGATTGAGATTATTGTGTTATTATTATTAAGAATCAAGATTGAGGTGTCATTGAGAGTTCAATAAATAAAAAATCCGAATGACTGGGATACATCTAGTCCGCAAATGAACCTATAGAATAAATAAAAATTCAAATTATCAAGAGACTCGGTAGAGTCTCGGGACAAGTACATTTGACAGCTCTGTCTGTCGTCTGCTGGCCCGAGGCTCGCCAAAGTATATTATCTCTGAATAAAGTAAATTTCGGTGGTGGGGGTAAAAACTGAAAGTCATTTTCTCGAATTACGAAGCTCAGGAGACAGATGATGACTCGAAAATTGGTTTCGAGACTAATTGAGAAAAAATATTTCGATTGAGCCTTAAATCAGCACGATTGATGCCGTATTTGCTGAGAAAAAACTTTGCACACTCTCAAGATTATGCAAAAATTCCAACACATCGAAGAATTTGACGTGTCTGTATATGCGCGCAGACGACACAATCAAAGGCGTTTTGATGCCCATCAAAACCCGTTTCCACCGAAGCCGGTCTTCGGCGGCGGAAGTAACGAGTTCCCATTGGTCCTTTCCTCTGTACCCATACCACGGAAAGTTTCAAACGAAAAAAATTAAATTGAAAAAAAAAAATTTCGGCCGAAGTACTTGGCGAGTTTTTTTGCTAAGCTTGGATCACGTAATATATTTCTCATGGTACGAACTCGCCAAGTACTTCGGCCCGAATTTTTTTTTTTTTAATTTAATTTTTTTCGTTTGAAATTTTTTTTTTCCAGTTTTTTCTCTTCCGATTTTTTTTCTGGACTCTGTTCTTCTGACCTATTTTTATTTTTGTATTGGGTGACTTATTTCAATGCCCAACTATTTTTTGCTTTTTTTTTAAACTCTATCCTCAAGCGACAATGAAACACTTGTCCTATTATTGATATTATGAATTTTAGTGCTGGAGGTAAATCATTTTCGATCTTGCCAATTTTTTGAGAATTCTGTACTTTTTTGGGTAGTTTTTTTCTGTTAAGCTATTTCTAATGTGACGTCCGCTGAAAATTCCAAGAAGGAATTTTCATTTTATGCTTAATTCATCATTTTAAGCTTAAAAGCATAATTCTAATGTCCAATTCTAATTTTGACTCTGTTCTTTATTCAATTTATGGCAAGATTGAATCGAGTCTGTTTCCTTGTTCTTTTTTCTAGGATAAGTGAACTGTATATTGTCCACAGAATACATTTTTACATTGAAATATTTAATGGCAAAGGTGATTTGATTTTTGAAAACTTTGACAACCAATATACTATTGAACTTGAGCAAAGAATATACAAAAAGATATACTCACACTAAACGATGAAAATTCGTGACAATCATTTGCGCAGAAAATAGCATCGCCGTTGCACTTCATCAAGCAACTATTATCTCCTATGTTGAAGAGAAAATAGTTTTTATTTATTCATTAAGAATAGTAAATGGCCCACTGCGTCAGCTTCGGCAGTTTCTGACAGACCATGTAGACAAAGCGAAGAAACTCAATATAGTTTACTACAGCCTGCGGTGCCTTCGATATAGTAAAAAATGGCATAAACTTTTGAAGCGTCTCAGCGATGAGAATCTTAACATTATTAGGAAAAACATGCCCGAAAGGCTCAGATTGAAACTGTGGAGAAACATTTATAGTTATTCTGCCACAATGCGCAGTGGAGAATTTAAGGAATATTCAATATCCACAATTTTCTCTCATAATTGAATTTTCACCAAAATTTTGCGCAGGCCTGACCGCGTAATCCCATGACATTTTTTGATATTTTGATCTATAAACTTGTTGGTGAAGATGATCCATAATATAATGCTCATATATAATCAACGGAACCTCAGCTGATTGCAAAAAGCTGCAGTGAAATGCTTAAAAGAAAAAGCAATATGCGAAAGAGACAATAGTTCTGATGTATTCATTAAGAATAGTAAATGGTCCATTGCGTCAGCTTTGGCAGTTTCATTCAAACCTAATGGACAAAGCGAAGAACGTCAATTCAGTTTACTACAGCCTGCGGTGTCTTCGGAGTAGAAAAAAAATTTGACACAATCTTTTATTGCATCTTAGCGATAAGAATTTTAATGCTATGATAAGAAACATTGCCAGGAGAATGAAGTTGATACTGTATAAAAAAATTTATAGCAATTCTGCTACAATAATGCACACACTACAGAATTGAAGAAATATTCAATGTCTTGATTTTTTTGTCATAATTGAGGTTTCACTCGAATCTTGCGCAAGCCTGACCGAGTCATGTCGTCATATTATTGCTGACATTTTGATGTTTAAACTTGTTGGCGAACATGTTCCTCGAATACAACGTTCATATAACCAGCGAAACTCCAGTTGAGAAGAAAAGCTGCATTGGAATGCCTAAAAGGAAAAGCGTAAGAAAATATCCCAGCGTGTAGAATATTGGGAGTTTGCTGGTTGGTTCGTAGACCGAAACTGCGAAAAGTATTGAAAATCATGATTCCACAAGCATAGTCACAAGTAGTAGGTGGCACACTATGGCGACCCCCACTCCTATCCCCACTCCCATCCCCACTCCTTACCCCCACTAGTCGGACGTCGGGCGTGCGACGGCCGACGTCGTGGGCGAGAGGTGTGCGGGTGAGAGGGGGGGTAGGGTAGAGTGTCGCCGTAGTGTGCCACCTTTTTTTTTCAATATATATATATATTTCAGTTCTTATTAATTTTACATTTTTGATTATTATACGGCATATGGTTTACAATAGATATTTCTTGCTCGTTTTCACGGCGTCGTCGATGACCGTGGTGATGAGGCTTGCGAGAGGAACTGTTTAGGCAGCCGGATGATGGTTGAGCTGGGGGGTGACAGAAATACATGATGTGAGAGAGAGGTACACACACATGTGTATAGGGTTGTTCGACTGTCTTATAAATGAATTTTTCATACATACCTGTTTATAATTATTCTTCAGCAGCTTTGAACTCCAGCTTGTTGAATTTCGTACCGTAGTAGAGCATGATCAACTTTTTACTCGTCGCTGCTTCGGACATCTGTTGGAATAGCGCACCCTCCTCTTCGAAAACTTTGACGAATCTCGTCGGTAAAAAGCATGTAAACGTGTCATCAGCGTCATCCACATCCGCGACGGCTCGTGTACCCCACTGCGTATCAACGAGTCTCAATCCCGTTATGTAGTAGTCTTTACCAAGCTTGAGTTCGGACAGTTTTTTTACGGTGCGAACGGCGTCCATAAGGCCCACTTGGTTGATTTTTGAGAAATCCATCGTTCAGGTCGAGTTTTTTCACTTTTAACGTTAAAGTGCGGAGTTCTGATATTCCGTGTAGCTCTGTTTTGAACACAGCGATATCGTGCAAAAAGGTGTCTAAGCGTACTTTAAATTCACGATGTTTATGCCAGCGAAGATTCGCGAACAGTGTCTGTCCGTCAGAGAGTTCGGATGCTTTAAATCTTCTATTTAGCTGATGCATATCCCCACTCCAGATGTATAAAAAGAGCTGACAAAAATCTCCCACTACTGTCAAAGAGAGTAGCCTTGACAGAGGGATTGGTTTACCATGACCCTGGGCGTAGTTAGTATAAATTAGTGTTTATAAAATGACAATATACGTGGTTGAGATTCGTGACAAAAACGTGTCTTTATGAGGATGATTTCTTGATGTCGTCTGTTTTTCCCTCTTTCCGATGCTCCGCTGCTAATAACCCTGCATTCCAGGATGTGGTGGTTCTGTACATCCACAAGCAATCGGAGCGGTCACTATGAGAAAGCCATTTTTTTACCCTCACAGCATTATTGAGAGCACACTTGAATGAGCCGTTTTTGTGCAGTAAACCGTGAAATATGCAAAAAGTGGTGCTCTCGGGGAGATTACGAGACGGTGGTTCCTCGTCCTCCTCTAGATTTATAACGAAACAGTCTGTTAACTGCGACAGATATGCAGTTGCATCAGCCCCCCTTGTAAACAGGCGATCGGATTGTACAGCGATCTTCTTTAAAACAACTTCTACCGACCGTAAAGGTGTTTCACCTTCGGACCACTCTATGCCGTGATGGTTGCACTTTAACCACGTATTTTGTCGCTTCACACTAGGAGGTAGAACGTTATAAGCGTACGGTTGCGATACAATCCAGTGTGCTATGTAAGCTGTTTTCACAGAGACCACGGCAATCTCTTTAGGCACAAAATTATTATATTTATCCTTCAACCCCTGTATATCAACGACGATGTTCATGATACCTCGCAACCGATGTAAAATCTCAAACCTTGAAGACTGACTGACGATGAGTGTTGTGCACTCTGCAGCTGCATGAGAGACAACGGTGCTGAGCGTCAGCGAAATCTGACATCCACCGCGTGTCGCCACTCGTATGATTTTCGCCGAAAGAAAGGGAATAGGAGACGGGCATGGAATTTCAAAACAGCACGTGTGATTCTTGTTGAAAGAAATAAGATAGGAGTTAGACACAGCATTTTAAAATTTTATTATCGTATAATTACCGAGAACGAGAACAGCAGCGCTGTATACAGTGTAGATGCTTAATTCTGTAGCCCCCGCCGACACAGTCATCTGCATCGGAAAGCGCACCCTTTGATTTACAACCCTTATTGATATACGCATTATAATACTCATAAACTATTTTATCGTTTCGCTGCAAATCATGCGAAAATACGTCTCTAAACCGTTGAATACCGAGACCAGTAGCCATATAATGAAGAAACATAATGCAATATTGTCCACAGCACTGCGAAGTAGGACCTTGAAGCTGAACTGTGTTGCAGCGGAAGAGTCGGCAGTTTTTTCGGAGACGCGCGAGATGCTGAGGGATGATTGGTGGTAGACCGTAGCTGTCGAAGAACCATCCGTGTCCATTTCGATCGACGTACATGGCGACCCAGTGGGCCCCGGGTTGTTTGTGTCCATCTGTGTTAACCACGAATGCAGTCGGTTTCGTCCACACCTTTGGGACACGATCGGCTGGATAGACGCCTATAGTATGGTCCTTCAGGCTCTTGAGAGACTGTAAGATCTGAAGACTGTTCATGATTCGAGGGGTTCTTTTTCCTCCTCGGTCTTGGTCTTGACCTCAGACATACCGATACTCCACGACGTGGTAGTCCTATACTCCCATAGGGAGGTGATTTGCTCGCTTTGACAGAGCCAGGTTTTGATTCTAATAGCGTTGTTCAGGGCGCATCTATAGGCTTGTCGGTGATTTGCGGCGCCGTGATACATACAACGTGCGCCACTTCGGGGTAGATGGCGTAATGAAGGAGCCTCTTCGTCGTCCTCCAAATTTATAATAAAATAGCCTGTGAGTTGCGTTAGATACGACGATTTCTCAGAGCCGCGTGTGAAAATCCGTGTAGCCTGACCCGCAATCCTTTTCAGATTAGTTTCCAATGATTGTAACGATGTATCACCTTTAGACCATGCTATACCATGGATATTATCACATAACCACATATTTTGGCTCTTTACAAAGGCTGGTAAGTTGTCGTCCGTATAGGGGGGCTTTACAATCCAATGACCAGAGTCTTCAGTTTTTACCGATACGGCAGCTACTTCTTTAGGTATAAACTGGTTATCTCTACCTCTCATGCCCTGCACGTCAATAACAACATACATGATACAGTCTTTTTTTTTTCGATCGTAGCACTTTGAGTGATCAGTGAAAACTGAAGACGTCTCTCTCTCATCAACCACTGAAATCTACGATGACTTGTCTGGATGAGTCAATCTCCAACACATTATCATACTCGGCGTATACAATACAATTAATCGTTGTTGGTAAAGATCCCTCGAAGCGTACTTCTATCCTCACACTGCCGTGTCTCACCAGATTCCAGTGGGTGTTGCTATTAGCAGAGAGATCGGGTGTCAGATCAAACGCGAAAAGGCAATGGCCGTGTGGATATTTCAAACGTGAGATACAATTACCATCGTTGAGAAAGTGAATACCCGAGCCAGAAAATAACGTGTGATATGCATCCACATACATATTACTATCTAGGAAGTCTGTCTGCAACGGTTTTGACGGTATCTGCTGACCGTCTACATATAAAGAAAGATAATTGATCGAGTAATGATGGAAATTGAATGGGTTTTTTTCATAATCACCGTTAAAAGCCTTATTATCGACAAATCCGATGATTATGCGTTTCGGTAGCTGCCCTAATATGACGTTATCAAGAGTATCGCCATGTATCCCGGCGTGCATTGATATCGCTTTAACCTCGACACGTGTGAGCGGATATTTTGCTGTAGATTTCGACAGAGCTCTTGCATGAGCTAATAGTATGCCGGGGGCTATCTTAACACGGCGTACAATTAGCGATGCCTCTGTAATACGAATTTTACAGTTTTTCAAAGCAGTCATGAGACAAAAAGCGCTATTGTTCTGTACAAGTCGCAGACGCATCTCAATGCCATTCAGCAAAAATCTCTCTTGATTGAAGATATCGCAATGCAAATGACCAAGAAGATCGACTGTTCTCTTTTTACCCAAAACCTCCCGCCGCTCTACAAGTCCTTGATTAAGAATAGTCGTATCATCCATTGCGCCCTCTGTATCATCATACCATAAAGCACTCGTAAGATGTGAGGTCTTTGCGGCGTACGCATAATTCAAGAGTGTTTCAATATAAGCCCTATAGGCATAAGCGTTATTGGGAGGAGATACGAGTTTTTGGTTCAAAAACACATCGACCTGGCTGAACATAGAGTGCAGAAGGTTATTGATGGGGCCTACTACGGGCGCTGCACTGCTCGTCCCCTCCGCCCCCTTATTATCCGGAACATCTATCTTAACGCGTATGCTTAGCATCGTATGCGCGAGATCGATATACTCATCTCCCTGACCGGGTACGACAAACTCTATTGGTGAATCATCCGTGAGTGATGAGATTGGTTTATAGTACACTGAGTGTGTTCCCTCAATCGTTGTCTGAGTCGGTGGTAGTGTAAATAACTCAAGCTCCGACTTAAGACACTCGCACGAGTGTGCATGTAGGAACGCCATTTTTCACCGAGTTTAGGTTAAGCAAAAATGTCCGTCACAGTTCTTGGTTTCTTGTTACGTCTCTTGGAGCTCGAGGCTACCTTTCTTCTTCTTCCTCCTCCTCCTCGACCTCTCACAGTCTTCTTCTTCTTAATTCGTGTTTTTCTCACTCCACCACCACCAACACCACGACCGTTCGAACGTTTTCGTGATCTTGCTGTCTTTCTTCTTTTCACAGAGCTGCGTCGTGATGCGCTCGCAGCAACAGAATGTATCAGATTATTAATTTTGCTACCTTTATACCCCGAGCCCTTCATGAGCGAGTCAATTTTTTCTTCGGCCTTACGCTTCAGGTTTCGTCCTGATTCGCGCAGGCGCGTTTTGAATGCTTCTTTTGGGTGAACACCAGAACCAATGACATCCGTGGCCATGTTAATCCCCGAATGAAGTGCCTCTTTGCTAACAGTCCGGGCGCCTTGTTTCAAGAGAGGTATGATACGACGAAAGAGGCCTCCTAAAAAGCTCCCAATACCATGGCCTCGTTGATTTGGAGAACCGATATACACATGACTGATACCTCCATAGCCGGAGCGAGCACCACTTCCCGTTTGCATGTCAAAGATTGCATCATAGTAATCCATTGTAGAGCTACTCAGGCTAATCTGTACGTTTGAAGTGTAACGTCACCGTCAGCGTCCCGTGTTCGAATGGTATAGGCTCGCCAAATTCATCCCTTATATCAATGGTTATTGTTTGAAAACTAGTACGTAGAAGAGGAACATAACGCAGTGGTGAGAAGCTTCTTATTTTCACAGAGCCGTAATTGCGATTATCAGCGGCAGCAGCCGGTACAACGCGTAGCAACGGTGTGTACACATCACCGGTGATATAGGGCTCACAAATATCGGTATAAACGTACATCATATTGGGTGTTCCGTTGGTTAAACTGGCAGGCCTCTGAGCGATGTAATCTTCCTGGGCAACAAGTATCTCATCGTCCCCGGTGAAGCCCAAAACTTTATTCAATACGTCGGAGAAACAGAAGGAGTGTTCCAAGCCAACGCATGATTCACAGACGCGCGACACCGTCACATACCCATTGCGCGCGTACTTAAATTTCAGATGACCCACAACGCATGGTATTTCATTAATAATAGCGATTAATGTTTCTATGCTATTGTATATACCGGGTGGGACACAAGCACTATCTTCCTTGAACTCAAAGGCCATTAAGATCCCGGGCGGTGGCGTTAAGACACCGGGCGTTACTACCGTTACCATTTTCATAAAGTTTCGCTCACCCTCGGAGGGTACATGCAAAACTGTCATGGGTATGTGTATTTCGGCTAAAGAAACAGCCCAACTACCGTGGAGAGACATACATTGAGACAAATGCGTGGTATACCGTGTTGTCACATTTTCGGGATAATAATTCATACTACTATTGCTGGGTAAAACCATGTAAAACTCGTCCTTCATTTTACCGCCCGCTGCTTGAGCTGTTTTGTTTGCACCCTCGATAACTCAGGTTCATAAAATATACCATCAATATCCTCGTCGTGGAGATCGCGCAGAAAGTATATCACAGGGCAGATACTGAGCGATATACGGTGAATTTTGAATAGCTCGCTGCTCCAACCACCCTCGTAACCTTTTGCAAAGGCTGCCTTCGCACTACTGATGCGCACAATGTCACCCACATCGTATTTCGGAGGACAATGTTCTGATCGTTTGTATCGCTGCATCAGATTATTCCGAGCCCTAGCGGCTGTAGCGAGCGTCACCGAGGCGGGTGTCATTTTTATAGCGCTATGCGTAGAGTTGTTGTATGCCGAGACAATGTTCTGCAGAACGTCAAGGTAGCGTTTTTGTCGGGTATACGTGAAATAACGCCACATTCTTTCCTTCAACGTTCTATTGAACCTCTCGACAATGGCCGCTTTGATATCGGGGTTTCTCGCAACACGAAACTGTATGTGCTTTCTCTTTAAGAGGTCCTGAAATACAGAGCCGATGAATTCTTTACCCCTGTCCGTCTGTAAGTAAACGGGTGACCGGCCGTTACTATGTTTCTTAGATAAGACAAGATCAAACGCTTTAGCCACAGATGCAGCGGACTTTTCGCGCAAAGGCTGAACCCATGCATATTTACTAAGAGCGTCTATAACGACGAGCAGATAAACATAACCATCGTTATAATCCTTGATTGAGCGAAGATCTACCAGGTCAGCTTCCCAAAAGTCATCAATGTTCCGCACATTATAGAAACGTCGCGGAAAGCGATGTCGCACGGCTCTGTGCTTTGTGTAAGCATCCTGGCCCTCAAGCCACTGCAAAGCCCGCGCTTTGGAGATCTTTTTCTGACGTGCCAGACGCAACAGTTTGGTAGCGCCTGAAAACGACGCTTCATGGGTTGGGTTAAAATACACTTTTTCTAAGATTTTCATACTTATAATTTGAGGTTAGCCCAGGCTACACGTCTTTTCTTATTACAACTATTATGATAGCCGCTACCGCTCTGCTCAGCTTTATCTGATTTGCTGTCGCGGCTGCTGAAGAACGACGACTGACCCGCCGCAGTAACACCATCGTAGTTTGAACTGCTGCTGCTGTCTTCAATCTGAGACGGCCGTAATGTTGAATTAGCTCGTGTCTCAAGCCACAACGCCTCGTTGCCGATGAATTCACGCGGTGTCTGTATTGTTCTCAGAATTTTAGCAAAAGCGCTGCGTCCCGCCGGTTTAGGTATTTTTCTAGCCCTCATAGCGTCGTTCACAAGATCAATAATATTTGAGCCTTGAACGGGCCTTCCCCCGATCGCTACGACACCTCCGGAATCCCAAGAAAAGCTACCTCGTGGTGTGTCGCGTAAACGACGAAGCAGCAGTTTCGCTTTAGTACGGTATTTAGACGGTATGCTTTCAATTATGACGGAATCGTTCATGCCATTACGGGCTTCTTCTTTTTCTCCTCCTGCTTCTTTATCATGATCAGCCTCCATCACTGGTTTGTTCGACTTCATAAGAGCACTGTGTTGCTGAGCTCTTTCGTCGTCAACAAAATGGAGATAACGTTGTAGCACAACCAAGTACGCGGACCACTTTTCCCTCTCATTCTTGTATGCATTGGAGTTCAAAATTTCATTCATCTCTGCATCCAGTCTAGACAACACAGTATCACCAGACTGTGTCGGCTGTGTCTGAGAGATGCCCGAGTTGAAAGCTGGTTGGTTTAGATTTTGCGCCCCCAACTGCGTTAGATGCTCCTCAGGCACGAGAACCATTTTTCTCGCATGCTCCATTATCAGCGACCGCCAATCAGGCTTGAAAGAACAGTGCCTAGTATCGGTGCTAGCAGGAGCGGTAGAAACCCCCCACTCTGAACAACAAATCGTTTTTTACTCCTCCAGTTGCCTTTTTTTGCGGCTAAACGACGCAGAATGGGTGCGTGTCGTCTTAACTTTTTTCGTTGATCAGCCCTCAAAGGAACGTTGCCGCAGAGAACATTCAAAGCACACTCGCAGATACAACGGATGATGGCCGGATCTGCTTTACGTAGAACAGCCTCGCGTTGCTCTTTATTGAGATGCTGAAGAGCACGCAATATTGCTACGTGTTTTTTGCAGAGCGGTGCACCGTCCCGCGCCATTACGCGTATCGAACTACCGATTGTCTCGGTGTATCGGTCCTTTTAACTGTTTTTTGGCACAAGGTGCGGCATTACCTTTAAGAATATGCCAGACGCATCGGCCGATACAATTATAGGGGTCTGGTTTGTTTTTACACGAACCAGACTTTCGCAGTATCTTGTTAGCTTGCTGAAACACGCTGAAAATGTCTATACATTTATCGTAACACGATGAGCCCTTAGTAGGCGCCATTACAGGCGTTGAACTGGTAATTCACCAGCAGCGTATCCGCTTTTAAACTTTTTCCGCGGTACGTAGACAAAATGGTGGGTGTCGTCCGGAAAAATACAGGTACGGAATCTGCAATTGTCAGGTGTCGATTGTTTCAAGTCGAGCAGTAAATAACCGTGGGGCTTGGATGTTGCGTCGTGGTAGGCTTCCTGCAGAAAACGAGGGTTTTCCGGGTATACCTGTCGCGCGAGATGTTGGATTTGAGCCCGATCACGTGGATTTTTGAAAATGACTATATAGTTGGCATTCAACGAGATATCTCGCTGGCCGTGGCCTTGGTGGAATAAGTTTTGGGTAATAAAAATAACGCTCAGATTTTTATGATGACTGCCTTTAGTGAAAAGGTCTACAACGTTATTGTTAGATGCCTCGCGCATCAAGTCATCGATTATCAGAAGTTTTGCGCGAGGGTCGTTAGCATAATCGGCACTCTGAGGTAGGCCCTCGTGAAACTCTATTGATTTGCCATACTCCGTGTATGCGGGCTGCCACTCAGAATAATAGAAAATAACTCTCTCAAAAGGTTCACTGTTCATTCGTGAGATAAACTTCAAAAACTTTTTTACAAAGTACGTTTTACCACAACCTGTGGGACCACAGATCATTGAGGTCCAGGGATGCTTCCACCGTGTATCCATCTCCACGAATGAATATGTTTCCTGTGGGTAGGCACAATATAAAGAATTCGAGCAGTTGAAACAATGTATAGAGGTTTTATTTATCGGTAACAGTATAAATATTTTACAATGATAACATAAATATTTTACAACGACGTTTTTTTTTCAAAAACTACTATCTGTAACCGTAAGGGAGTGAGCCGTATTCGCCATCACGTCGCCGCTTGACACTCAGAGGCATGCACGATTTCGTTTCGGGGCGTGTTACAACCTGATGGAATGGCGTACGTCGTATTGAATCAAACTGTAGCACAATAGGGTTCTCTCTCTCGCCTATTATGAACGATCGTATTGACTCGTAATTTATCAACGAGGAGTTTGCGTAATTTAGCGTTATACCTTTAACTTTACAAACCTCGCTTTCTGTACCATCTGGCTTGCTAACTATGAAGGAATAAAATTTTGGACCGCCTGAAATGAAAGATTTAATATAGCTACCCTCACCGTAAGAGCTTAGCTCATCGGTTAGATCCCCTAGCAGCTGGCCCGTTGGGGGCTCATACTCTTCAGAATCTTTTTTCGTAACGTAGATAACGGAGTCGGTGTCACAGTACAGAGCGCGCTCACCTAGCGACTCGAGATAGGTGTAAAGTTTTAAACGGGCCTGGGCTGTGGTGTATGCAGCTATGACAGCGTTTGCTATATTAGACGGGGTCACAGTATCAGCGGTTTTCGTGTAATTAACATACAGTACTTGGTTGTTAACAGGTAACATACCAGTGATCTCGTACTCAGGGCTACTTAACAACTCCATAAGTTTTTCGCGCGTCGACACTATTTCTGTTTGAGGTAAATTCTCGCGTTGTCCAAATTTGCCCCAAAAAGAATTGAGGCAGAGTTTGGCTACCGAGCGCAGCCCGGGATTTTTGGCTATCACACTGCGTTCCAGCTGAACCCCTTCGGCGGTCTTAAAAGAAGTTATATAACGGTCTTGGGCAGCCTCATCCCCTGAACAGCTCTCGGGCCAACCGCTAGCCTCTTGTTTGATTTTGAGAAAGGTATTTATGTACTCGGTGAAAAGACCCCCCTCCTGCGTATCACGGTTGTACTGCGTTATTTCATACTGCCAAATCTCGCTCACCGTTAATATTTTATACCCGCACGCAACAGCTTTTCGCAATTCGTCTACCACCCAAGTTCCGCTAAATACGCGCTCTGCAGGGTCTTCATGAGGACACGCGTCCTGGTTCATTGTTTCGCAGCAGCTACGACATAACCCGAATAACAGGCGCTGATGCATACGCACCGGCAGTACTGGGTGATAAAGGTTTTGCGGCGGAAGCACCGTACATTTAACAAGACCCTCGACACGTGAAAGACCGATATTATTATTTTCGGGGTCTGTCAACGCCCTGCACTCATCGCCGACGTATACCGTCGGATGTCCCACAGGGTATTTACCGTACTTACAGACGTATGGGTACAACGAGCAAACATCCACATACCGTATCTGCTCCCCGTCTTTTACATCGTACAGAGTGACCATGTTCTCCGTACGGCCGCCGAAAAAAGCATCGCGTGGATTGAGAGGTTCCGATCCTATTAGAGCATGCTCGCGCACGAAAGCACTCATCTCTAAATCTGTTTTTATCATACGGTCATACGTGCACTCCCAAATCTCAGTTAACGTGTACCCGCTTGAGCGGATTCTCTGTGATATAGCGTTTGTTCTCTCGAGGCGTTCGTTCAATGTATCACCGTCGCCTTGTCTACGGTCTCTGTTTACAGTGAAACAGCTCGAGCACCCGTGCCAATAGCAGCCGTGAAACTGTAAAACATGTGTTGTATCAGATGTTTCGTAGTAACCGTCTACTAATAAATTTTGAGGCAGTTTAAACTCGCGCGAGCGTCCTGCATGAATGATATGACGATTTAAAGAATGCTCCATCCACACGAGCCAAGAGATCGCTTTTTTCGACTGATTGTGAGCCCATCTGTAGCCACCCGTAGGTATAATACCGATCGTGTTAGGTTTTAAAAAATTTTTCCGAAAGATCTGAAAGCATGCGGACGCGATTGTTGTGTTTTCGCTAAAGGGGCAAACACGTCCACTGACCATGAACATTTTCCGAAAAACCACACAGGCCTGTCTCAATATTGTAACATCGTTTTTACAATAGGCTATGAGCTCGTTTGAAAAGTTAAATACATAATCGGCATTCTTTAACTCGTTATACCATACAGTAAAACGCTCGCGTTCCTCTGAGCGCATAGTGTCAAGGGAGTAATTGATTGCGGGTGGCATCGGCCCGATGTAATTTTGATTCTCTGGTTTGTTGAATAGATGCGGAAAAGATCCTTTCGCGAGAGCAGTTTTTAGACCAAAAGATTTTGGCAGAGCACTCAGAGGCATATGAAAGTAGTTCAAGCTATCGAGAAACACGAGTTTGCCAACACGCATTGTGATGATTTTAGTACCGTTCATTATTAAAGACGGTAGCTGTGTTTTTTTCTCCTCAATGAAGTAACGCAAGATAAACTGAGCATCAAAACCACCGGCGTTATGGGCTATTAAAAATATGCGCGAGAAACCCGGAATACTCTGCATGGCCAACTCCACAAGTTGACATACAGGGTTCGTCCTGAATATAAACTCGTGATCACCGCAATGCTCGCATGGCTCGTCTATAGAAGCGTTATCGCAGCATCGTGTGCATACACGCTGAGCTACGCAAAGATTCGGTTCGTGAACACGCGTTGCCGGGTCGCCTTTTACTGGTATACACTGTTGCGTTTCAAAATCATAGAAAATGAATATGTTCTCTTTTGACTTCTCATCGACTCGAATAGGTCTCATATAGCACAGATGATTATAAGGCTGTTGTGATTTACACGTTTTACAAAAGCCCACCCCACACACGTGCTCCTTTTTCTCTAAAGGTCTTATCGAGCGAAAACAGTTACGGCATCGTTGAAGAGACTCGCAAACAGTGTTTACCTTGCGTTTTTGACGGATGGTAATAGTCCTGTGGTTTTCTAAACACCGGCCCCCAAAGAAATCGCGGTTACACATCTCGCATCTGATCGCGGCGTTCGCGACCACCTCGCAGGACGGTGCTTGAAGACAGCGAGGACATTTCTTTTTCAAACACCTATGGCCCCGTCGAGAACGGACGTTACAGGTTGGGCAGAAGTTTAAACTACCTACAGCCCCTCGCAGATTTAAGATAGGCTGGAAATGGTGTGACCGCTCATAATACAGAATGTACAATGTGTACTGGATTGAACCCACTGTATCAATAACCGTCTGTGTCCCGTCAAATATCGGTCTTTCGCGTCGCCCCAAAGTCAAAAACTCGAAAACCACGATAGCTACCCCCTCGCGAGCCAAATAATTCTGGTATATAGCAATTTCGCGTACACCGCAACCAGCAGGCTGTATATTAACATTTGCGTTTTTCGTGAGCTCAAGTGCTGCCTCTTTTTGAAGCGACCCGTTAATCTGCCGAATACGCTGCCATCTAGTATGCAGTGTTCCCGAGCGTATCTCGCCCCTTTCCGCGTACGCCAGTGCTGTTACTAACGAGCGAGGTAAACACAAATTGTCGGTGTTTCGAATCGTTAAAATTGATTTTTTAGCGACACCCTCGTGTGTCAAACCTTTTCGCCCGCGACCCTCCACACCTTTAACAATACATACTTTTATATTGAAAGAATCATCAATGTTCAGAGATGTTGCGCTTTGAGCTATGTTTGTTATTAATTGCCACACATCTACAAATGTATAATCGCGGACAGGGCGGAATGAAAGCCAGACGGGGCCGTGCGCTAGGCTACTCGCTGAGAACGAGATTCCCGCGTAGTCACCGCCCTCGCAGTAACTCGTGAGATGCGTGAGAAGATCACGGAACGCTCCTTCGAGCCATGATGTTACGTTTGTCCCCGCAAGAGGTTGACGGATGTGCAGCGTTATTTCACGACCCCGCAGTTTAAAGCGCTTGAAATAACGGGTGGCTTCATTGGTGATGATGATCCGGTCCCCAGGCGGTTGCACATCACCGAAAACCTCATTTCTCGCTGCATTGCGTTGTCTCCCCGCACCCGTTTGTACATC
>JACEOJ010004532.1:0-13239 GCA_013761285.1 Campoletis sonorensis | reverse complement strand
ATAACAATGAATAACGAAGACAAAGAAACAAGCATAGTTAACATCATAAGAACAAATGACAATCTTGAAATGATTAAAGATAATTATTTATGCTTTATATCTGCCGACGGCACAGTCTCAAACGAAATCGGAAAAAGATTAATCGAATTAGGTCTGCTCAAACTAAATCCTTCCAATGTACTGAAAGTAGGTCAAATATTAGTCACAAAAAACAACAACAAGAAAATATTCGCGTTGGTAATTCAAGAAAATGACTTATCACCTCCAACCCAAGAAAACTTTACAAAATCAATTAGGAACTTAAAAACAAAAATGCAAGAACTAAAAATAAAATCAGCAACAGTCTCTGAAAAAAGAAACAATTTTGACCGGTCAACCTGGATCAAAATAAAAAACATAATTCGCAGAATTTTCGTAAATACAGATATCCAAATTAAAATTTGCAAAGACGAAATCATCACCCCACCTCAAGAAGATAGAGAAGGTATAATTAGAGAATGCCACGAATCCCCGATTGCAGGTCATAAAGGCGTAACGAAAACATACAACCGAATTCGTCAAAAATATTTTTGGGACAATCTCAAAAAACAAGTAGAAGACTATGTTAGACAATGTGAAAGTTGCCAAAGGAGAAAACTAGTTCGAATAAAAACGAAACAACCTATGGTCCTCACCGACACCCGAATCAACGTATTCGACAAGATCGCAATGGACATAGTTGGACCGATTACACCGGTGTTCGATCAAGGTCATCGTTTCATTCTCACTATCAAGAGACTCGGTAGAGTCTCGGGACAAGTACATTTGACAGCTCTGTCTGTCGTCTGCTGGCCCGAGGCTCGCCAGAGTATATTATCTCTGAATAAAGTAAATTTCGGTGGTGGGGGTGAAAACTGAAAGTCATTTTCTCGAATTACGAAGCTCAGGAGACAGACGATGACTTGAAAATTGAACAGGAGACTAATTATAGAAAAATCTTTCGATTGAGCCTAAAATCAACACGATTGATGCCGTATTTGCTGAGAAAAAACTTTGCACAGGCTCAAGATTATGCTAAAAATACCAACACATTGGAAGTTTGACGTGTCTGTATACGACACAACGAAAGGCATTTTGATGCTATCGGGTTTCTGATTGGTCGCGACTGACGACATATTCCGATCTATTTCGCTAATGTGTCAGCTGTTGTATTTGACGGTAGTTTTGACAGTTTAAAGTGCGAGACGTCAGACGTGTAAACAGCGTATTTTTTGCGGACATCTCGTGGATCCGTCGTGGACGAAATTTGAACTAATTTGTACGTCAAAGTCGCAAATTCGTATCAAACTGTTGACAGACGGTAAAGCCGGAATAATTCACGTGAAAATAATTATCAATTTGACCCTTTGAAGCACACATTTTTCCATACTTGCAATTACCTCAAAACTTTGTACTCGGGGGTTTTCGGGGTTGCTGATTACAAATCTGCACACAAAATTTAGAAATTCAAGATGGCGGATCCAATATGGCGGACTACAAATGCAAAAATTGTTGGAAGAAAGCAAAACATGGTACTCGGGGGTTTTCGGGGTCGCTGATCACAAATCTGCACCCAAAATTTCGAAATTCAAGATGGCGGATACAATATGGCGAACAATAACTGCGAAAATCGTTTAAGAAAAGCGAAAGTTGGTACGCGGGGGTTTTCGGGTTCACCGATTAAAAATCTGCATCCAAAATTTCGAAATTCAAAATGGCGGACTATAAATTCAAAAGTTTTTTGATGGAAGCAAAAGTTGGTACTCGGGGGTTTTAGGGGTCGCTGATTACAAATCTACTATCAAAATGTGGGAACTCAAGATGGCGGATACTATATGGCGAGCGATAACTGCGAAATTCGTTTGATATGAAAGCAAAAGTTGGTACTCGGGGGATTCGGGGTCGCCGAATACAAATCTGCACCCAAAATTTCGGAATTCAAAATGGCAGATCCAATATGGCAGACCATAAATGCAAAAATTTATTGATGAAAGTGAAAGGTTCAGAAAAAAGAAATGATATCCGGGCAAATAATCCCCTCGACGGGGAAAAAAACCTTGGACAAGTACATTTGTTGACCCCCGTTTCCATTTGTTTTCACAAAAAAAAACTACCCAAAAAAGTACAAAATTCTCAAAAAATTGGCAAGATCGAAAATGATTTACCTTGAGCACTAAAATTTATAATATCAATAATAGGACAAATGTTTCATTGTAGCTTGAGGATGGAGTATTAAAAAAAAAAGCAAAAAATAGTTGGGCATTGAAAAAAGTCACAATAAAAATAGGTCAGAAGAACAGAGTCCAGAAAAAAAAATCAGAATGAGAAAAAACTGGAAAAAAAAAAAAATTTCAAACGAAAAAAATTTAATTGAAAAAAAAAAATTTCGGCCGAAGTACTTGGCGAGTTCGTACCATGAGAAATATATTACGTGATCCTAGCTAAGCAAAAAAACTCGCCAAGTACTTCGGCCGAAATTTTTTTTTTTCAATTAAATTTTTTTCGTTTGAAATTTTTTTTTTTTCCAGTTTTTTCTCATTCTGATTTTTTTTTCTGGACTCTGTTCTTCTGACCTATTTTTATTGTGACTTTTTTCAATGCCCAACTATTTTTTGCTTTTTTTTTTAATATACAAGATAATCTCTCTAAATTCTCCTTCGCGATTCCGCTCACTAGCGCGACCGCAAACGAAATCGCTTACGCATTGGTAACAGAATTCATATGTATGTTCGGTTGCCCAAAAATTATTTTAACAGATCAAGGTGCAGCATTTATTGGCCGTGTCATGAAACAGCTGACGAAAGTTCTCAAAATCAAACAAATTAAAACTACAGCCTTCCACCCGCAATCGAACGGATCCCTCGAACGTAGCCACCAGGTACTCACAGATTACCTGAAGCACTATACCAATAAAAAAGACTGGCATAAATGGCTTAAACTCGCCACCTTCGCCTACAACACAAGTGTACACGAAGGGACAAAATGTACACCATACCAAATAGTCTTAGGTAGAGAAGCTCGCATACCCTCTCAATTCGCATACATGGATGAAATAATTACGTACGACGACCACGTTAAAAACCTCGCAACACAATTACAAGAAGTACGAAAATTAGCTCATAACAATCTAGAAAAAGCCAAACAAAAATCAAAAGACCATTACGACAAGAAAATTAATCCCGTAAAATTCAATGTCGGTGATAAAATATATTTAGTCAAAAACCCAAAAACAGGAAAATTCGACGACAATTATAAAGGTCCATACGTAATAACGCGAACATTCCCAGATCAAAACGATATCGAGATAGAGTTAGGAAACAAAAAACGAAAAATAATTCATTGCGATAGGGCAAAAATAGCACATTAGAAAAACCCGCACACACTTATAATCTCGGAACCTTTACAGTGGCATGGACAACACACGGAAGATGTTTTTGACCATCGCTCTCCTGACACAACTGTACCAGCCGGGCTATACACTGATCGCGTACGACTGTGGAGCACCAGCCATGAATATAACAACACTATCATTATTGGACATTCAAGGATGTGACATCCCTATACACGAACCAATAATAACGAAAACAAAAATTCAGCTTCTCCAAATAATAAAATTCTCACAGATTAAAATACGGCAATGCAAAATAGAAGTACATAGAACGATTAAATACTGCGGTATGAATTCTTACAGCTCGGAAGTAAAAAACGGTATCATCGAATACATCCAAGAAATTTCACCGGAAGAATGTCTTAAAGTCCATTCAACTAAAACTTACCAAGCGTACAACGTTTTGTTTGACAACTTAGTAATGAACTCTTCTAACTCAAGATCAGTCGTAATAACAGGTACAGTGGACTACGAAGGACACTGTCAAGGAGGTTCATATTCAGACCCCTACGGAAACTGGAACAACGTACTTGTTACAGGTCTATTATTTATCAGTATATACGAATATGAAGCAGAGGTAGATATCGAACAAAACGAAGTTATTTTACGATCCGGTACTCGGTGTAAACATAATACGGGCACCTGCCTTGACTGGGAAGGAGGTTTCACTCAATGGAACCCGATACCTACAGAAATGTGCAGCTTCAAAAACTATGAAGTCATATACGACGGCATAGCAGAAAAGATTAAAGATACAAAAGACAAGATTAACGGCGAAGAAATATTTTCAATCACGTCCGAAGACATTACTTTCGCGTTAGCAGCTAGAGGATTCACCTCAGTATGCGGCTATAAACTTGTAAAAACAGAACATTCAAAACTCTTTATATTAGAACAGATCTACGGTGACACATTCACAAAGAAAAGAATATCGGTAAAAAATATGGACTTATTCGCATACATGAACGTGAAATTCGTCTACGTAGCAAAACATTTCGGTAGCCAAATAACAAGCCTCTATAATAACATCATTAAACAAGAATGCGAACTAGAAAAAAGAGTTCTCCGTAACACCTTAGGATTCGCATCTCTTGCACCAGCCGAATTCGCCTACCATTACATGAACGAACCAGGCTATATAGCACATGTAGCAGGAGAAGTGATTCGCCTTGCAAAATGTGTACCAGTAAACGTTGTATTAAGAAAGACAGAAGAATGTTTCCAAGAACTCCCAATTAAAAGAGGGAACGAATCAATGTTTATGATGGCCAGAACCAGAATTATTACCAAGACAGGACACCAAATCGAGTGCAACTCTTTTCTCTCTCCCATGTTCCTCGTAAACAATAATTGGTACCAAAGTTTACCAGCACTAGCCCCCGCAGTAGCACCAGCCGTAATCACAGCTAGCACTCAACCTTCTTGGAAATACATCACACCAGCGTTTCTTGCCGAAAGCGGTATATATTCCTCTCAAGATCTCGAAAATTTAAGAACTAGCATCATGTTCCCTATAGAAAAAACTGCAGTATTAAACACTATCGCCCGAGGAGCGACAGGACATAGTGCAGCCGATCAGGGAATATCAATAACCCACTGGGTAAACGACAAAGTTATCCAGGAATCTGTGGAAAGGATTTGGGGTAAAATGTACACATTCTTCAATTCTGTTGGCTCATTCAGCGCCACACTACTTGGTATATGGATGATCCTGAAAACAATTAAATTTGTAATCGACACATTAGTGCACGGTTACGCATTACACTCGATCTTCGGATGGTGCCTTTGGCTAATAGGCTCAATCTGGGACTCAGTGACGAATCTCCTCCTCCATTTATCAAGAAAACCAAAAAACAACGACGAAGAAACACCTACAGACCAATCCACACAAAAACCAACCCCGACACAAACCAGCGATGGTGAAGTAAGTAGGTTGTACCCGTCATGCCCAGACAAGTCCCAAGAAAACGAAACGGTACCTACTTGGCAGCCGCACTACCTCGTCGGTAAAACTGGCGTCTAAAAAATAAAGAGGTAACCTACATTTTCAGCAGTCGGTAACTCAAAGAATACGAAAAAAAAGGAGACGGAGAACAGAGGAGAGTAAACTCTCCCCTGCCCTCCGCCCCCCCTTTTTTCTCTCTTCTCTTTTCTTTTCTTTTCCTCTTACAAACTAAAGGAAAGGTTAACAGTTAAACACAAACACAGAAATCGGGAAAATTTGACATTTATTCACCCCTTCTCCACTGGAGAAGGAATGCTAAAAATCCACTTTTGCTTAAATACATTTAAAAAATATATATATATATATATTTTTTTAATATCCGGCATCATACGCCGCGAACTCGGGGTCAGGGTAGGACCACGCCGGGTGGTCCCAATCATCCTCGGGATGAACGTCTCTCCCGAGATGTCCCTCGAACAGCCACCGGATCCCGAAAACGTCGAAACCCCTGAGTGTATCGAAGGTCTCCAACCTTCGACGCTCCTCCCGACGGTCCATTTTCCGCCGATTTACCCGACGGAATACGACTTTCTGAAAAACAACAAAAACACAAAACATTTTAAAATTTTACGAACACAAGATAAATATAAAATGTATAATGACAAAACATGTACTCACGGTGAAGGCCTCTTCGTACTTCCTGACCAAACTTTTTACAGTCTTGAAGTCCATAATTTTTTTTAAGTTTTTTTCACTACTCTTACTTCTCAAAAGACGAAGCTTTAAAATCGAAGAACTGTTTAGGCAAACTTGCTTGAACAGGAGCAGAAAATGTTGTGACGAACTCCAGGAAACTCTCGACGAAGAAAACATTCTCCCACTCCAAAACGACCCAAAATGCATCCCACCAAACACAAGCGAATTTTTTTTCCCGAAAATCTATTGGTCACAACTCCTCTTTTCCGGGAGCCAACCGACCAATTGAAACCCATTTAGACAGGGCACAAGGAGGGTCAAAACAAAAAAAAAAACAAAAAAAAAACAAAAAAAAATTCGCATAGGTACCTATCGAACTCTGGAATAGGTACATATTGGAAAAACCCATACGCACGATGAGCGTACAATATACATATATATATTCGAATTTTTTTTTCTCTTTTCCCCGTACACTAAAAAGTAGTACGAATCAAATAAATAATACAAAATATTATAAACTAAACTAGTACTAATAATTAAGCGAACTAAATGTAACCAAGTGTACTCCAATATATACATACATATGCGTATCAAAAAAAAATAAAAATAAATAAAAAAAAAAAACAAGTAACTCAAAATTATGAACGAACATTTAAAGTTAACTTACTCATACTATCACTAGCTACGATAAGTTAAATACTGGATAATTATAACTTACATAATTTTATAAACATGTATTACCATACTTACCAGTAACCAATGTAAATCGACAAACGACGACATCACAAAATCATTCACGATTACAATTGCATTAATCTAATTGAGCGAGACGCTCAATCTTAAGGAGGGAGGTGTTACGTCCTAGCCTTACGCTAGGCCCCCCATAATTTTTTTTCTTATTCCTATCATGAATAAAGTAATGACACCACCAGTTGGTAAAGTCATATACCTTCCGTCATCTTTTGTCGATAATTTAACTATACTTTTATAATAACTATTTAAGTGAACACGCCTAATGCACAATAACATATACTGCAAACCAGTAGAATATACATAATCGGACATATAAACAAGATAGAGAGTTTCTCCAAAACCCTCTTTCTGCTATCCTCTTCTAAATATCCCCAGTTTTCTCAGATGAGCAAATAAATACATTTCCTCGAAACGCTCGCCAACTCGAGCCCCAAACATCGGTCATTGGAAAATCCAAGAAAACCCTTCACAGAGTGTACTCTTCCCACGAACTAGTAATCACACTCACAGAACAAAAATACAAATCTCCTTATCGTAATCCCCTTGCATACTCGCAGCAAGGAATAAGATTTCTCACATGTGGAAACTCGTCTTTCCCAAGAAACCAGATAACCAATTCATTTTCTTTTCAAAATCAACATCATGTTCATATCTACAAACCACAAGATTACAAACCGGAGACTAGTATGTTTTTTCTCCAAAAAACATCCTAGCCATATATCATCTAATCTGCAAGCCGCTACGCTAAGCAACCCTCGACCGAGCACAGCTGAGGAAATACACAACCTTTCTTCGAACGCTTTCCTCGATCCTCGAAGGACCTAATCCTACTTAAACAAACGATTAACTCTCGGTGGACACTCGGTGCGTTACGACCTATCCACCAACCACTAGAACTAGAGCACACCCTTACATTAACTTTTCTCTATGAACCAATAAAATGCTCTAATATAGTTTCCCACACTACACCCACCAATGACCAAGTCCGGGAAACATCTTATCTACTCCTTATCCAATCCCAGTCAAAAACTGTAAACCCCTTCCACATCCTTCTACCCGAAAAACTCTCAAGCAGAAAGTCAAAGGTAGAGAGTAAAAAGTAGAGAATCAGAAGAGTCGGTAGAGTCAGAGCAAGAGATTCAAAAACATCATCAGCAAGAGAGTTAGCAAAAGATCAGTCAAACAGTTAACAAGTGAAGTTAGTAAGTTCAGTTCATCGTCGGTAAAAATCGATCAAAATCAAAATCTCTGAGAGTAAAATCCTCTATGGAATTACCTCAAACTTCAACCGTGACTTAATAAGTGTAATAAGTGCACGATCTAACCCGAACAAGTGAATTGTTCAACTCCGAATCTAAATCCGATTTGATAATAGCTAACTCCGAACGGCAAACAATAATCTTAAAACGAAAACAAATGTTAAACATAGTGTTAACATCGAAATAACTAAATTGTGAAACAACCAGTGTAATTATAAGTGAATAAATATTACGTTTATATTTATATCAAACAGATTTGTTCAAACGTCATTCCGAAGTGTTCAAATACAACGTTATCCAAACAAAATCCTTAATCCCAAAAATATAATACTTTGTGTCCGGGAATTACGCGGAACCCAAGAAAGACTCACTAGCGACAGTCAATATTTCAAAAGTCGCGCTCTAAATCGGCGACCGCGTAACCCAACCTATATCTCCCTCTTGGGACGTAACAGTAATAATACTGCGCGACGATTCTTCAACCGAACTTCTGCATACTCCGAAAGTTCACCTCCGAGTAGTAGATTATGCGTCGTAAGCTTGTCAGTGACTATGTGTATTCGTAATTCAATCGAAATTCCGTCAATGATTATTGTAGTCATGATACTTCCTAGAGTTAGGTTGTTACTCGATCCGACTCCATCAAATGGAATTTTTTCCGTGTCTAATTTTGGAGCATTCAATTCTTTATACTGACTGTATCGCATGATGTGTAAGTCGCTTGCAGAATCGATTACCGATTCGACTTCTTTGCCTAAAATCTTTACAGATTAATAAGTTTTCTTATCACCTGTGGATAAAACATCACAACGAACTTTGGCAATATTTTTCGTAGATTTCGATGAGTCTATCGAGGTTTTGTTGGGACATTTGGGTGATACGTGACCAAACTCTCCACAAGAAAAACATTTTGTTCCCTTTGACTTGGATGGACAATCTTTGCTTACGTGTTTTTTATCGCCGCAAATATAGCATCGTTTCGATTGTTCTTGACTATCTCCTCCTATTGTATATATTTGATTGTTCTGTCTATCTTGTGTTCCACTTTTCATTTTCATTCGACTTCGTTGTGTCTCGTAAATTGTGAATTTCTTTCGTAATTCTTTTATCGTTGTCGCACCGTATAAAATTGTTTTATTTGATTCGTCGTCTGGTACACCATCGATTATGTATTGGATTTTTGCGTCCAGTTCGATAGATGCATGACTGGCCGTTTCTAATACGCGATATATGTATGCTTGGAATGTTTCGTCTGATTTTTTCCTGATACGACTTAGTTCATTATGGATTTGTTTACTATTAGTTGTAGACGCAAATTCTTCAATTAATGCTTTTTTCAAATCTTTCCATGTTTTTGCATGGTACTCAAATCCTACGAAGAGTTTAGCAGAACCGCGTAAAAGTTTTTTAGCGTAAATTATTTTCTGGGTTTCAGTCCACTCACATAATTCGGCGGTTTCCTCGAAATTCACGAACCATCTTTGAGTATTTTGATTCCCATCTCCAGAAAATATTTCAAGAGCATCTTCTACGTCCTTGAATGATAGCATTGCTCGAGATCTAACCCTTACCTCACGATTATGATTTTCTCGTTGTTCAGCGTTCGTATGATAGATTCCGTCGTCGTCATCACTTGATTCCATCGTTACTGAGAGGGTTCGTTTGTTTTTTGATGTTTTGCTTAATTGATGATTTTCATTCTCATTATCTTCTTCGTATTCTAATTCTTGATCGTTATTTCGTATTGCTGACTTTAACCTCGCGCGTAATGTTGCTCTATTTCCCGTCACTTTTAACTGACGATTGCGAAGTCGAATTCTTAAATCTGCTATTGATAAGTTATCGATATCTAAAGATTCATTTGTTTTGTCCGCATCAATTTCGATGTTTGATGCTATCTGACAGATTCCGCTACTTCCGGCAACTGCATTTGTATTTTGATTATGAAGAGCGTTTCGTAATCTTTCGCGCAATACTGCCTTGGCCCCTGTAAACGGAAGTCCTCGTTCTTCTAATTGACTTTTTAAGTCCTCCGTCGATAATTCGTCAATATCGAGATCCGCGATTTGCGCCATAATGTTGCTCAATTTTTCGTCGAGTTTGAGCAATTTTATTGATTATTATTCGTACACTACCGTCAATTGTGCACTCAGCATTAGTGTTGAATAAGCTCTTATCGTGTCTGTCTCGATTTAACTTTTCTTTCTTCCAAATATGTATGGATTACGCGACACCAAACTTCTCACAATAAACAAACATTTATTCTCGTGATGATTATTTCAGGACCGGACGAGCCCCCAATTTGTAGGATCACAGAAATAATAAAGGGGTTCACTTTTTTATAGAAAAAATGTAATCTGAAAACAAAAATCTACTCCCCACAAAAAATTCAAGCCCCTAAAAAAATCTCATAAATACCAATAAAGGAAAAAGTAAAGTAAAGGAAAGAGTAAAGAAACCCAAAAAATCAATGCAGAACGACTACTCTCGAAAAATCTTAAACCCAAAAATAAAAGATAAAGGATAGAGAGAAATTCCAAAAAAAAAATTCTCTTAAAAAAATTCTAAAAGACCGAAGAAAATACAATAACATATAAATCACCTAAAAAAAAAACTCTCCAGAACGACTCCCGTCAAAAAACATGGAAAACCTCAAAAAATTAGAGAATAGAGGAAACCCCAGAAAATATCCTCTTAAAAAAAAATCGAAAAAACTGAAGAAAATACAAGAAAACGTAGAAATGGTACAAAAATGATAATAATACTGTGACGTCCGTCTGAATTAATAATCAATCAAATTCTATCCGTTTAGAAAATACTTCAAGTAAATAATATCATGTATTTAAACTACAAGATAACCTTTTCATACACATACAAGTCTAGACGCAAGTCTCCGATACTTGAGAGGCCAGAGGAAAATGTCACGTGATAAGTGAAAACTCACGGACCCATTCCTAAGAAAAACTATAAAAATCTATAGACCGACTTGGGTCAGCGCATATATCATTATCTTAGGTTTCAGACCGAACGAATTTCAAAGATGCATGTGGGAAAAATAAACATAAATTAGAGCGGCTTGGGCCAGGCGAAGTATCGCCAGATGTTAAGTGGACCACCCGAGTACGATAAGAAAAAGAAACGCTTTTCAAACAGAAAACATAAAAATCTGCAAGAGCCCTTGAAAATAAACACGAACTCCGAGATTAGGAAAAGACCGAAACTGCGTTTCGTCTTTCAAGATAAAATTACCAAATACAGCTGCGACTTTCCATGAGAACAGAGAATTCTCAAAATAATTTATTTCAATGATTACAAACTACACAAAATTATTTATCATTCGAAAACTCGATAAACAATAAAATAAACAATGAACAAATAATATACGAATTATAACCGAACAATTATAATGAAACACATTAGAAAACTTGAACAAGTAATTGATTGAATTAAAATAATAACGCAAATGTTAAATTGATAAACTCAGTAATAACAATTAAAATAACATTCTTGATAAACGAATAAAATAAAAACAAACAACACATATAAATAAAATGAGAATACACGATAAAATAAAATAAGAATAAATAAAAGATGAACAATAAATTAACACGAACGAGAATAGAACGAGAAGAACAAAAAATATCGAATATAGAATATAGATATATAATCTATGCATAAGAATGTGGAGGGAAGAACGGGCCTTCCCGAAGCAACACTATTCGTCGTCGGGGAGGAAAAGAAATCCACCCACGCACCCTAAGAAAAGGAAAACCATGTGGAAGGGATGGTGCGGTCCCGAAGCATTGGGTCCTTAGTCTAAGATAAGGAAAAACCAAGGCCTTGACGAAATGTCATTGGCGTTGATTTTTCCTGCCCTCAAAATTAGGGAAACGCCTAGAAATTAAGTTTTAAATACCACTGCGAAGGAAAAATCAGTCAGTTGCAAGGAAAGAGGATCGAGAGTTGTACGAGAATAAAATCTTGAAATATCAAAAATTACATATCGTAAAATAAGTCCCAAAGGAAGGACAAAGTGAAAAACAAAAATAAATAACGTAAAATCAAGTAAAGGAAAGTGAAATAAAGAGAGGATCTCCAACCACCAGTTGACTGATTTCATCTTCATCAATTTCAAGTAAGTAACACACTGTATTTGTAATTGAACGAAATAATTCGTCAAAATATATTTTTATTAATTTGTTAACTCAAATAAGTCTTGAAAGTTAATCTCCAAATCAAAGATCCCCGTCCAGTCTAGTAACCGAGAGGTTAGGGCAAAAAGGGGGAATGAGCTAAAATCTTTTCGTTGTGATTGGGATAAGATTAATATCACGGGAAAGTTTAAAAGCAAGACGTTCCGACGTCACAATACTAATAATAAAAGTCCATGATATTCGTTCAGCACTAAACATTTTTATATCAATGAAAGGACAAGTATCCTATTGATGTCTGAAAATAAATTAACGAGAAAAAATAAAATCCTTCCAAAAAGACACGTCTCAAAAAATAATAACAAAAGTCCATGATTTTCGTTCAGCACTAAAATTTCTCATATCAATAAAAGGACAAGTATTCCATCGATGTTTGAGATTTGAGTAACGAGAAATAAGAAGGAATCAGTTGTTGCTGGAAAAGAGTTGCTAGGTTACAAAAATAGATTTAAAACGAAAAAAGTCAACATTTAATTTACGTACATGATTAAAATTCACAATATCAATACTCGGACAAGAATTTCAATGGTATTTATTAAAATTTAGAACATTAACCTTGTATATTTAATTAGTTATCCATGCCTCTTGATTTTTCGGACACGCAATTCTTCCCCTTTGTTCCCTAGATTGAAATATAAACGTTTTACCCCTTTTTTTTTATTTTTCAGCGTAGGCGAAGACTTTTATGATTCCAGTCAGACAAACGCTCGACTTGCAACCTATCACTAAGTCATCTGGCCCTCTTGAATTTTCAGAAGTGAAATTTTTCAACACTGTTCCACTATCGGAATTGAAAAACTTTAGCCAACGCGGAGAAATTGCAAAAATGGGCTACAGGTTATATAACTTGAGGCCACCAATATTGTTGGATTGGTAACAATTTGTTAAACGTTCACCACCGTACGTTGAGCGTATGCGCACAGAGTACTTGTCCGGCCCATAACTTTTTATGCAAATTGCTCATTCAAA
>JACEOJ010004528.1:0-14536 GCA_013761285.1 Campoletis sonorensis | reverse complement strand
GTTTGGAGACAAGGGGGGAAGATTGAGCGAAATAATAGAATCGACAGAAGGAACAGGCGATGTAGAAATAGCTGCATAAATAGAGTTAAGGTCATCGGGAGAGAAGAAGCCGAAAGGAGAGGAACCTCTAGACTTCGTAAGTGAAAGAAATGAAAGCTCTTTCCAAATTTTAGAGGGATCTGAAATCGACGAGATGCGGTGGCAATAAAAGTTATCCCTAGCGGCGCGCAACTCCAACGAGAGAGCGTTACGAAAATGACGATAGACTGTCATGGACAGCAATTCTCCAGATCACCTCGCCTGATTATAAAGCCGATTTCTGTGCTTCATTTTCGCACGCAGTTCCTGAGTAAGCCACGGGGCAGGGGAGCGTTTTATAGTCCAATGCGTTATCGGAGCGAGAGAATCGAAAGTATTACTGATGGTAGTAGAGAAATTATTTATCAAGTGGTCAAGCTGATCAGTAGAAGACAGTGAAGAGATGGAAGATAGATTTAGTCGAGACAGGGAGGATGAAAGAGATGTCAAATAATCGGACGCCGAAAAATGCTTAATGTTGCGCCGGGCGATGGTGAGTGGAGGACGAGAATCTGGCTGAAACTTGTAAGTTAGTTCAAGGAGATCATGACCGGCAATGAATGGAGCAGTGGATTTCGAGAACAAGATAACCTTCGAAGGACTATCGGTCAGTATAATGTCAAGAAGGGAATGAGAGGCGTTAGTATGGAATGTGGCACCAGATTCGACTATGTGAAAGGAGTGGGCTAGAGCAAATTCGCGGAGAGAATTAGATTCGAAATTGTTTCGTAAAAGATCGCAATTTAAGTCGCCTGTGATGAGAATGTTTTGATAACTTATGGAGAGGCCAGAGATGATTTCAGAGAAATCGTTAAATAAAATTCCCTTCGGTCGCCAGTAAATCGTCGCAAGTAATAAAGCCCGATCGTGAGAGTTAAGGACCTCGCCAATCAGATATTCGGGAGCATTTGAGAATTCCTGAGCAGAGAGAGCTAATAGTTTAAAACGCAACGAATTATGTATGTAGCAGGCCACCCCACCACCACGCTTACCCACTCGATCATTGCGAATCAGAAAATAATCTGGAATAGAGACAAGATCATCCGGGATGCGATCGTGAAGCCAAGTTTCGGAGACTGCAATGATATGATAGAAATTATTTGTGACGTGTGCTAAGAAGAAAGGAAAATGACCAAGAAGAGAGTTTGCATTAAAAGAAGCGACGTTTAAAATCGAAGAAGGCGGAGGTACAATCGTTGAAACACTTGGTTGATTCGCGCATCCCGGTAGTCAGGCAAGTTGATCTAAGTCAGTTTCGGTACGCAGGATAATGACATCGGGACAGCCCTCTCTCCTAACCTTGACGACGCCGTGGATAGCCCAAACACGGGACAGATTTAAGCCACGAGCTCTCGACTTAGTCAACATTAGAAGTTTATGAACGTTCGGTGGAAGAAGCTCACTTACATAAATACGGTCGTCTCGATTAAGAGAGAAAAAGTCCCGAACGGACAGATTCTTTGTCGCAAACACTTTTTCCAGGATGAAATCACGAGTGATGATAGATTTCAATCGGCAGACTAGAGATGGTCTTAGTGTAGACGGGGCAGAGACGGTGTTTGAAGGCGGCAATGTTTTCGGATTCATAAAACGCACATCCAGCACGTCGTCGATGAGATGAGCAACACCAAGAGACGAGAAGACCGCACGCACCGTCTCAGAGTCGGTGATCGAAAGTTCGGCGGGCACACCACGAATAACGAGTCCAGCAGAATTTGAGTGAGACGAGAGCGACACCGCATGTGTGTCAGTCAAAGGTGGCGATGAAGTGGACAAGGCGGCGTTGACGGAAGAAGCCAAGTTAGAGCATGTTTGCTTAACCGAATTGATTTCGTCTAGGTGAATCTGCTTCAACAGAATGATCTCCTCCGATGTCTTGCGGGCCAGTGCGTCGGTGCCTTCAGCTAAGGTGCGAAGGTCGCGATGGTCGGACGAGAGATTTGTGAGTTCGTCACGCAATGTTGAGACCGAATCGATGACTCCAGCTACCGTGTTCTGAATGGCAGTGTACTGCTGTTGCAAGTCAACCTTCAAGTCCTCAATTTTGTTGTCGATTTTGCTGTCGATAGCAGCAGCATTAGCTTGAAGTTGACGCATGACATCCTCCAGGGTAAAACGAGATGGTGACGGCGGAGTTTCCATTTGAATCGAGGTCTCGGCATGAGAAAGATCTTGTGATGAATCGGAAGAACGATTCAAAATCGTAGAGCGGCGCCTCGTGCAATAAACACATCGAAAAGAAGCCAATGCGCCATGTTCCTGCGGATCGTACTTGAGCGTTGATTTGACACACTTCTGATGGAATTGTCGAGCGCAGATACCCGTGCAGGAAAGCGAAGGATCCTTACGCTTGATTTCGGCGTTGCAGATGGCACAATTCATGATGGGGAGATCGAATCAAGTGATACCGACGAAAGGAACCAGGAAAATTTCAGACACGATCAAAAGAGGCAAAAGATAAGGAAGAACAAGAGAGATAGGTAAGAAGGATCAATCGAACGACGATGAACTATGGTAGTTCCGATGGATCACGAGGGATGGCACCACAGATGATCGATCGAGATCGACAACAAAGAGAAAGTTATCCGTGGTCACTAAGAGTAGACGATCCTGATTCCGATAGATGACGTGACAATGCTGATTACGACTTGAACGGAATTAACGCAAAATCCAATAGATGGCGCCACGAGTCGTCCAATTTTGATAAGGCAGGACGAGGCCGAGTGAAAATTGCGCCAACTCGGAAGTGAGGTTAGAAATATGCCTTGACCAAAAAGATGAATAACCATGCAGCGCGCAACCAAAAATGCCAATGTCACCGGTGAGGATGGAAAAGGCAGAAAAAAGCATGCCACAAACCTGCAACCAAAATGCCCGAAGGCAGAGAGCAGAGAGAGAGAGAGAGAGAGAGAGACAATAATTGACCGATCTGGTGAACGATCGAACTATTTTACGACTAACCGATTGAGCGAGAGAACCACTGAGCGGTTAAGCTCAGTGGTGAGTGAGCGACTGAGTGAGTGAGTTTGGGCGAGTGGCTGATTGAGCCAATAAGCGATTGAGTGAGAGGAACAGGAAATAAGAGTGAAGGCGTGAGATTAAGCCAATAAAAAAGAGAGAGATAGACACGGAAATTCTTTCAGTTTCTTTATAATTTTTTTATTGTTCCGGGCGTTTTCTGGTACATTTTCAAAGAAACGGGTTGTACCGTTCCCATGGGGTACGACGCTGGTACTAAGCAGCTCGGCTGCGTCCTCCTCCTCTCTGCCTTTCCCCTCTCTGGCCTCGTCCTCTTCCGTGTCGGACTGCAACAGGTCATTGCATAAACTGTTTAGCATATACTGAAAAACTGATATTGTTGAAAAAGTCGACATCGGTTCCTACGATCGACTAATTTTGTTAAATGCAGTTAACTGAATATAATTGAAATTACTCAAACTGTTAGGTTAAATTCATGAACAAATAATTACAGAATATATCGTAATAAGACGTTAATATACCAATAAGTAAACTGAACGATTTTAGTATTATCAACCAAATCTTTGGTTGAGCATTTGAACAGTATATTTTGTTCAAATTATTTCAACTTATAGTTGGATTAACAAAATGTTGAATTACGAAATGAATTTAGTTGACACTGCCAAATTGGTTTTTGAGTGCAACACAATATTTGAAAGACTCAATTGGATTATAAATTTGACAATCTTTAGTATACAAAAGTCACTTACATGGCTTGCTGCTTCATTCTTTCGCACGTCCAATTACGACTTGGACTTGCGTGGATTGATGTTGTTGCTGCCATTGCACCTGCTGTTGCTACTGCTGTTGTTGATGCAGCAGCTCCATCTGTTGCTGTTTCGGCGTCTCCTGCTCTTGTTGCAATTTTTTACACTGCAATGTGAGCAATTGCAGCTGCAACTCCAATTCAATGTTTTTTTTCTTTCCTCGTCCAATTCATTTTTTTCATCTTCGATCTTTTCTATTTTCTCCGCTTCATTCTTCTTTACTCCAATATTTTTTTTTTGACTCTCCTCCACTTTCGTGACTTTCGACGTCGCTTGACTCATGCCCATTTTTTAACGTATTACCCATTTCTGAAAATGTATTATACATATTCACATTAGGGTGAGCCAAAAAAACTAACCTATCAAATTTATTCGTCTAAATGAGCCTATATACTGAGAGAAAAGTTCTCACGTTGGGAAAAAATTTTAGCTCAATTTTAAAAGGTGTCGGTGGCCGTTTGAAATTTGCCATTTAAATAACACGAAAAAAAATTTTTTTGCATTAAAAATGCTATCACCTCGGAACGGTTTGAGATGAAAAAGAATTCCAGGCAGATTCTTGTAGGGCATTGAATTCTCTAAAAAATCATCTCTCAGTCGATTGTTTAAAGTAAAAATTCGTATATTTACGGGCCATGAAAGTCGAAATAAGCAAAAATATGCAGTTTTAAGGCTTTATGATTGGAGTGTTCATATTAAATGAAAAAACTTACACTGAAATGACGTAATATGCGTAAAAAATATTGTTTATGAAATACATTTGTTCAAACTTTTTCTTTAGGTTTTTATCAGTTATTTATTGCACATAAGAACGTTGACAATATTTTCATTCATGAATAAAATTTATTTTATTGCAATTAGGATATTGGTGACGATGTAATTGCACTACTTGCAGAATGAATTGTTTTTCTTCTTCATTTTTCGTCAGAGTTCGATTATACGTCTATATCAACGCAATACCTCGTTCAGCAATATCGTTAACACATTTGATACTCTTAATAGAATCGAAGCACGATTTTTATGACCCATTTTCTACCCAGTATTCTGGCTCAATGTCTAGAAAATCCGACGATAACCCCAGTTGGTTAAAAAATTCTAACGATCTTTTTGTAATAAAATAACTCATGTCTTTTGAGCGAATTGTGTCAAGTTGATTTTTAGACAATGTAATTTTTTTTTCATCAATTTTATTTTTTTTGTGGCGTCTTTCACTTTCTTCTGAATCTCCAAACTTATGCAAGAATCAAAAAATTGATTTTATAACAAAAGGATCGTTAGAATTTTTTAACCAACTGGGGTTATGATCGGATTTTCTAGACATTTAGCCCGAATACTGGGTAGAAAATGCGTCATATAAATCGTGGTTCGATTCTATTAAGAGTATCGAATGTGTTAAAGATATTGCTTAACGAGGTATTGCGTTGATACAGACGTATAATCGAACTCTGACGAAAAATGAAGAAGAAAAACAATTCATTCTGCAAATAGTGCAATTACATCGTCAGCAATATCCTCACTGCAATAAAATAAATTTTATTCATTAATGAAAATATTGTCAATGTTCTTATGTGCAATAAATAACTGATAAAGACCTAAAAAAAAATTTTGAACAAATGTATTTTATAAACAATATTTCTTACGCATGTTATGTCATTTCAGTGTAAGTTTTTTCATTTAATATGAACACTCTAATCATAAAGCCTTAAAACTGCGTATTTCGGCTTATTTCGACTTTCATGGCCCGTAAATATACGAATTTTTACTTTAAACAATCGACTGAGAGATGATTTTTTAGAGAATTCAATGCCCTACAAGAATCTGCCTGGAATTCTTTTTCATCTCAAACCGTTCCGAGGTGATAGCATTTTTAATGCAAAAAATTTTTTTTACGTGTTATTTAAATGGCGAATTTGAAATGGCCACCGACACTTTTTAAAATTGAGCTAAAAAATTTTCCCAACGGGAGAACTTTTCTCTCAGTATATAGACACATTTAGGCCCATAAATTTGATAGGTTAGTTTTTTTGGCTCACCCTAATACGCATAAGTAAATTGATCACGATGATGTTACTAGCTCTATCTATTAAATTTATAACGAACTAGCTGACCCGGCGAACTTCGTTCCGCCAAACAGTCAATGATAGAGCAGACTTATGGTTTGAAAAATTAATACATAATGATTAAGTTAAATTCTTTATTATAACATAAAGTAGATAAATATAAATTAAATATGTTTCGAATCCTAATTGCATTACACACACAGTTAATACAGGATGTGAACGATTCAACATTCTGCCGAGGAATTTCTGTTATTTCAAAAATGATTTTAACCGATGGACGATTTTAAGTGAATACATTGGCATCTTTTGTAATCCGTCTTATTAGATCATTGTCGTATATATTTATATTACGGTAGCTTGCGAGCGTGTTTTTGCGGATTGTTGACATCGAGCGTGAAGTCTATGTACTATATTGATATGTATTGTGACGGGAATTTCAATATTCCATAATTTTCGCCAACTTAATGTCACAAAACTTTTCCTCCCTTGGCCGTTTGTTTAATTCGGTTATTATGAAAAATGTTGGGCGCCAGTCGCGAGAGCGACACGACCAAAAGAAGAAAAGGTAGTTGACCGGCTCTGCTGCAGCGGATGGGGGAGGTTATTCAAGAAACAATTCCAGAATATTCCAGAAATAATCCTTAAACACGAGGTTACTATTTAACAATTAACAATTTTAATATTATATTCAACAAATGATAAATTTAACACGGGATTAATAAAATGAAATTTAAAAATACAAGAAAAGGTTATGCTAGGGATTAATTTTCAGTCAAGGTCAAAATTTCGCGGGATTGTAACGAACGCGGGACTCTACAAACTTCGCCGAGAAAAATTACGAACACACTCGCACACGTCAATTCACATTCAATCACGACCGGGATCCTACACTCTTTACACTCTAATACGAGCTCTTTATTTCTTGATACGGAACTACTCGTAATCAAGAATTCTCGAAGATGTTATTGAGAAAAAGTTCTTTAAGATGGAAAAGTCCAAGCCCCCGATAATCGGTTACTTGGTCGAGCTATTTCGTTCCGCGGTTACACCGGCCGTTTCACGCTCTCTCATTCTCTCGCTCACACTCATACGCGCACACACACACTCTCGCTCTCGTTCGCGATTCTTCCCGACGATTTATTTTCACAAATTATTACACGAACAATTACCGAAACGTTTGAGATTTCCGTTGGCGGTCACGACGTTAATTCTCACGATAATTTAATTAAGCTAAGAAATTTTACACGGTTCACGAAACGTTGAACACGGACAATTAATAAAAGAGAGAAAAGAGAAATTAATGCAACTATTTCTTGCACGAGGCAAAGTCACCGCCGCGACCTATTTCCCGAGTGGATTAATCGGGACAAAACGTGCCGTCTCCGATTTTCAATATGCAATTGTCCGGAAACTTTTTAATACGCGATTAAGAAGCTCGCCAACCGAAAACGGGAAGCGCCAAAAGAGATAACTCACGGTATTTTCTCAGCTCCTAACACGTCTGTTTCGCCCAGTACTTAACGAAAATCTCACGAATTTTGGAATGTTCCGCGAGCCGTTGAACTCGATCGTCCGCCCTTCCACTTCCCAAAATTCCCCCACATGATTGACAGGTCCGTCTCGTTAAATATTCGCGCGAGCGTTAGACAGGGCACCGATTTTCTTAATATTTTATTTTATTTATCGGGACATTAATCAGCGTTGTTTCTGATATTCTTTACCCCTGGGCTCGCTTAACATTTGAATAATAACGGGACCTTAATGTTTCACGGGATATTCCGATGACAATATTTCGATAACAATAATTGGAATTAATAACGGGAGACATGTTGTACGATACCGCCCTGTTCTATCAAACGGGAGACGAACGCGATCGCTGGTGCTAACGGAAAATCTCGTGTTCTCGATGTTTCTCGATGTTTCCTTCGTTCAACCGTCATTCCTTCTGTTTGCGCTAGGAGAGTTCGAATTCGGCTCGACCTTGAGCTTGACAACGACGGGATATGGCCAACTGTATGAGCCCTGCTCGAAATACAGTATTATAGCGGTGACTGACCTTCCTTTTCCTTAAATCGTCGTTCGGCTGATTTTCCTCTCGGGATCGTCGAAATTGCCTCTCGCATGAAATAATACAAAGAAATATTCGCGGGACGTCAGTTAATCATAATTATAATATTTTCCCTAAGAAAAGTAATTCGAAGTTTTACCGGAGTTTTTCACCTTTTTAACATTTGGGACGCTGCTCAAAAATAACAACGTCACAATACATTATAATACAACCTCTGTCTTACGGACATAAACTGCAACACTTGCAGCATGTCATCCTGTCGACCTTCGTATACCTGTCGCATTGTAATATGACCCTCATAGCTCGATTTTGCGCTATCTGCAGTTTACTCAATTCCGTGTCACCCATACTTATTAACAGTGTCGCACAATATTCAAAGTGTGGGGCAATAATTGCTTTATATACCATACATCTGGTATATGCTGACAAATACTGACCTACTCTGTTAAGAAAACTTGTTTTCTTTCCTATCTTTTTTAACATGTATTCACAGTGTTCACTAAACAAGAAAGCCTTGTGAGATCGTCGTGTGACCGGAGCATCGAGCGGGAGAGACGGTAAATCGAAGTTTTTACCGGAGTTTTCATTCTTTTAACATTTGGGACGTTGCTCAAAAATAACAACGTCACAGTATCTGCGAGTACGGTGATTCAAAATTCAAACAAATTTGCGTCTACCTTGTCATTCCACTACGTACAGCTTAGACGATAAGAGTACCTTTACGTGAGTTTAAGTGTGCACTGATTCTTAAGGGGGGAAAGCACATTAGAAAGCGTAATCTCAATGCAGGTGGAAATAATGAAAATTGAAAGTTTAACAGCCTTTGGAAAAATTTTCTTCAATTTTCGCAATATTTTTTCATTAATTAAGCAAATAAAGGCACCTTCAAAATCATGATATCATCACAGACGTTGGTTCATGTTCTTACAAAATAAGTTCTCAATGTTGAATAAAAACTTCTTGAATGTCGGATGAAAATTGGAATGGCCACACGTCCCACAATCGAAAAACTCTGGACTACGACCGTCAGCGGACTTCAGGGCGTAACTCTGTCATTTTTGGTTGAAAATATTTTTAAAAATTCATCACAATTCATCGAAATATGATCAAAATGATATCAGAACTTTATTGAATTCTAATTAATTTTACCCACGAAAAAAAAATCTTAAAGTGTCACCGAAAATACGCTTCCTAATGTGCTTTCCCCCCTTAAGTGTGATACGTTATCCCAAGAGTGATAATTATAAACAAAAAAGTGGCAATTATTTGACATTCATCGGCACCACAGGTCCCAGTAAGTAAATAATTTTTTTATTATAGGTTTCAATCTTAGGTTAATAATGCAAAAGATAAAGACTTGGCTGCTTTTTTCTCGATCTTAAATTCAACTCCTCAATTTATCTCGAAGGCTTTTTACGAAAGTAATTAAAAGAATGGCGGTAAATAGAATATTGTTACACGTCAAATAAATCCTAATAAATATGAAGAGTACTTACCGCTAACGCCGTTTCACTCGTCCAAAGATCGAGGCAAACTACACGATCAACGCCGATACAAATCCGTAAACCTGCTCGCTCTCCTGGTTTGTTTTGATTTTGAGCTAGTCTCTATAACAATAATACGCACAGCCGCACCCATATGGGACATTCCACGGCAGAGAGGCCGGCCCGCGACGCTGACTATTATCGATTTTTTTGAAAATTTGTTGATTTTGAGCACTTATGGAAAAAAGTTTCGGGAATAATTGAAAATAATTTATCTCGACTTGTGAAAATATTCCTTTTTTTTGGTTGTTTCATTTATTCTTTCTTTCACAAACATACCGATTACGTTAATAAAAATGTTGTCTTGTTTCTTTTACTTTATATGTCTATCACGAAGATTTGTTCTCCACGCTGCGCGAGTTTTTGCGCGAAAATATACACAAGTCTCCGCTTATGGTAGCTTCATAAAAAATATACGTGTGTGTGTTTGTGGGGACACCTCCCCCCTCCACTCCTCTTCCGGAAGGTACGTGGCAAAATATTTGAAATTTTTTGAAAAGTTTAAAACACCATAATTCATGGGGAATTTTGTCCTCCCCCCATGAAATATCACGTGTTGCAATCAGAGCAACAAGTTTCCAAAGAAAAAAAAAAATTCTTATCGTTTTTCGGAAAAGCCCTCAAACTGCATAATTACCAAATATACAATGGATCGCAGTTCATTTTCATTATAAATTATAATTATAATTATAAATTATAATGAATACAGTCTTTAATGTGTCTTGATCCTAATTGCAATCTTCAACGTTTGGTCGATATTGCACAGAACATTTAAACGAAATTACATTCAATGAACGTTTATTTTCATTGACATTCATTCATTTAGCGATTCATTGACAATCCGATGTGATCGAATCATTTTTTTCCCCGATAAATCCATCTATCGATTAACCACAATTTCAATAAATTTATTTTCCTATCAATTGACCAATTTTTTTTGTAATTTTTTTTTTGTTTTGAGTAATTCTTTTACACGTCTTTTTACAGTTTAATTTCAATTGATCAGTTAATCGTCGTTTTTAATGAATAGTTTTTTTTTTCGATTACGCGAAAAAGCAAATAATTGATCACCTCCTCTATTCGCCCAACTCTTATAGTTATTCGTACATTCATTCACTTTTTCACAAAAAAAAGGCAGGGTGAAATGTCTGACGGTGATAGCTACAGTCGAGCTGATGAGTCAGAGACTTTAGACGATGAGGGAAATGAAGTACCTAGTGAGGATCAAGAGGTCGATCGTGCAGGTGCTTGCAGTGTTCCAATAGCCCAGGTCAAAAGTATCGAGCAAATGAAAAAGAACTTTTAATTAAGTGCAATCGACGAGCGTATTTAGATGGTACGTTCTTCTCTCCTGATTTGGAAGATCGTATTCGGGTGGATCAGTTATTGCTATTTGTCAATTATGTAAAGAAGAAAAAAAAAAAGCATCACACCATCAGTGGCTCATTGCTGGCTTCATCCAATTATGTTCAGCATATAAAGGTGAATTATTCATTTTTTCGTCACTAAAATTACGTGATTTTTTGGCTCAATAATATTTTAGTAGCGGAAGTATAGGTAAAAAAATAACTCCATTTTCACGTTTAGAATGTCCACAACAAGAGAGCGCTTGAAAGATACCATGAATATTCGGAACAAAAAAGCAAAAAACTTAAGACAGATGATGATAGAGACAAATACAAAACTTATTGTTTATTTTCTCAAGGACGTTTTGAAGAAAACGTCATCAATTATGTTTTGAAAACCTTACCTCCACTCAACACCGTCGAGTCACCAGCGTTTAGGAAAATTTTTGATGGTAAATGCTTGACATATTTGAGGAGTTTTATTGGAAGATTTATTCAAATCATTGATACATTTTATTCATATACTTAGACATGAAAATCAAGAAGCATGGTCAGGTGCTTCGACATTTGTCAGCTCGTTCGATTGATCGGAGAATCGAACAAACTTTTGAGAAAACCAAAGCTGACATTTCTGCTGCACTGGCCGCAGTTTCATTTGTGTGTACAACTGCTGATACCTGGACATCCCGTAGTCGCCGGTTTATTGGCATGACTGCTCACTGGGTAATTCATTTTTATGACAATAATTTTCGATCATACTATAGTATGAAATAAAAAAAAAATTTGTTATCTATATCAGAAATGCTGGGTTGAATAACCTTACTGATTTTTTTGATATACCCTTTTGCAACATCCTCAAAATCCTGCGAAATGAGGTTATATCTGAAAATGTACATGATTTTTTGTAGATTGACGAACTGACTATGCAACGAAAGTCCTATGCAATTGCATGTCAGCGGCGGCTTCGAGGTGTTCCTTCTCACGATCAAATCGCAGAAAGTATTCAAGACATCCATGAATCCTATGGATTAGTGGGATCGAAAGTATTCGCAACCGTTACCGATAATGGTTCGAATTTCATCAAAGCTTTCCGCGAATTTGAGCTGCATTTTGGTGACTCTTTTATCCATGGTAAATATTCACAGATATGCATATGTTACGTTCTGTGCGGGGTTGCAAGTAATGCATTACTTTTCGTAATGCATTAGCATTTTCATTACCCATTACTCAACATTTTGTAATGTAAAAACTTTTCGTTACACATTTCATTGTAATGAGTAATGAAATTTGTTCACATTACACATTACATAGTAATGGATAATGCAATTTTTCCACATTACACATTACATTGTAATGGATAATGCCATTTTTCTTCATTACACATTACATTGTAATGAGTGATGACATTTTTTTACACTACACATTACATTGTAATGAACAATGCAATTTTTTTACATTTTTCATTACATTGTAATGAGTAATGAAATTCTTTTACATTTTTCATTACATTTTGGTGGATAATGATAGAAATTCCTTAGATTGACCAAAAAAATTAATCCATTAGCGCTCAGAGGACACCATTTCAACATCTAAGTTTGAGCTGTTGACATATGATGAATTCAAGAAGAAAAAAATCGTGAACGACTGTTCGTAATAATTTCAAGTGTGCTCTTTCGATTCGTGGTGGTTAAAACTGCGCCCGAATCAATGCAACCGGTGAAAAATCGAAAACACGCCAAAAAGACGTAAATTTCCGATGCCATTTTTTTTACAATGACGTTTCATTCCCTGTCGATTTTTTTCCATGCATACAACCAATGGATATCGTGACCTTCATGTCTGAACTAAAAATCGATTGGACTATTTTAATTTTTTCAACGTTTTGGTTAGCTAAAATGGCGGCCGGAACGAAATTTTTGTGCCGAAGCTTGATGATTTTTTTCTCGAAAACTATAGACTCAAGCAAACATTGATTGGAAGCAAAAATGTCTTCAAATTAGTTGTAGAACATTCCCAATTTTTTTTAGTATGATGCAATGAAAATTTCGAGTTTTATTAAAATTACGAAATTGCAATTTGTTTTTGACGACATTGGTCGAAATTGCAGTTCCGTAATTTTTTCGGAAATCGAAATTTTTATCACATCCTACTGAAAACGAATAAGAGTGTTCTTTCACTAATTTAGAGATATTTTTGCCCTCAAACAACTTTTTCTCGAGTCTATAGTTTTCGAGACAAAAATTCATTAAATTTTGGAACCAAAAATTTCATCCTAGCCGCCATTTTGGATAACCAAAACGTTGAAAAAATAAAAATAATCGCATGGATTTTTAGTTTAGACATCAAGGTCGCGATATCACTTGGTTTTAGGCATGAAAAAGAGTCGACAGGGAACAAAAAGTCATTAGCGAAAAAAAATGTCATCGATAAATCTCGTATTTTTGGCGTATTTGCGATTTTTAAATTGTTCAATTTATTCTGGCGTAGTTTCGACTATGACGAATCAAAAGAGCACGCTTGAAAACATAGGGAACAGTCGTTCACGATATTTTTCTTCTTGAATTCATCATATGGCAACAGCTGAAACTCGGATGTCAAAATTGCGTCCTCTGGGCGCTAATGGGTTAAGGGAAATTTAACAATAATTGTTATGCCCTTCAATCGATGAGTCGGTATTTTCTGTACTGACTTATTATATTTGCTGGACGTTTGCTCCTCAGGGACCGAGAAAAGTTTGGTTTTCACTTCAGCTGCTGCGACAGATGTTCTTGCCTAGGATTTGCCAGCAGAAAGCGCGAATAGGAAGAGAAATAAAAAGGTGCAGTTACGTGTGCACAGCGATCGATACTCATTTCAAAAAAATGTAAACAAGTCGTACAATACTCATTACAGTGTACTATGTAATGTAAAAAAAAAAAACCATTACCCAGTACAATGTAATGTAAAGTGTTAAAATTATCCATTACTCAATACATTGTGATGTATAGTGTAAAAGTTTTCATTACTCATTGCAATGTAACGAGTAATGAAGAAAAACTTCATAACTCATTGCAATGTAATATGTAATGTAAAAAAACTTCATTTCCCATTACAATGAATTGTGTAATGTAAAAAAACTTCATTACTCATCACAATTCAATGTGTAATGTAAAAAAACTTCATTTCTCATTACAATGTATTGTGTAATGTAAAAAAACTTGATTACTCATCACAATTCAATGTGTAATGTGGAAAAATTGCGCTATCCATTACAATGTAATGTTTAATGTAAAAAAATGTTATTTCCCATTAAAAAAGTAATTAGTAGTGCATTAATTTTACATTACTAATTTTGCAACCCTGGTTCCGTGTTATACCTCGACCTTAATAACTCTTGTCATCCAAAAATCTGTCCTTCAACATTGAAATCATCATTTCAATATTGTACAACAGTATTTTATAATGAGTCGAGCAATCTTGCTCCCATGGATTGAACATACATCAAATCACTGAATTATCGTCACGATTATATCCCACGTAATATTCTAAAAAAAGTAAAAAAGGGGCGCCAAGTATAAAAATTTGCACCTTAATTTTAACATGATCAGTCTATATTCTTGGTACCCTTCAAAAAAATCAATCAAATGTCAATGAAAGAAATGAAATTGAAACAGAG
>JACEOJ010004522.1:0-18127 GCA_013761285.1 Campoletis sonorensis | reverse complement strand
AAAACACGAGATGGGAGTGAAGAAAAAAAATTGTCGCCAAAAAAAAAAGCACCCTAATACCCACCATATATATATTAGGGTGATGCAAAAAAAATCGACATTTTTATTTTTCAGACTACGTCTGATAGTTGGTAGGGCATATCACAAAATGCATTGTCTCAAAATTTGAGCTTAAAAAAAAATCTCTAGAGGTCGCTGAATTGACTTTTTCATTTTTTTCAATAATTGGCCGATAATTGGGATATGAGAGTTTCGATTCGTTCGTGTCACAATGAAAAATGTTAGAACATGTCGAAGGAGTGATTCTCCCAACATTTGGAACGTTGAAGAAAAATTTAGGAGTTTCTCAAGCGACTTTCGATCCTAATTTATTTGTTATTGGATAAAATCAACGTGTTGAACAAAGTTTTTTTCTTTTATTAAGAGATTATGAATGTGGTGGAGGTTTGTTTCACAATTCTACGTTATTCGTTGTAATATTCATAAAATATTTAGGTTTCCGAAGTATTAATTTGCAATTGCGGCTGGAACATAATCTTTTCTTCTCTTCGAGTGGGATATTTTCGTCGATGAGGATTCGTCAAAATTTCGTTCTTTCAAACAAAAATTTTTCACGACTTATTGGAGCAGACATAGTTTGACGATCACAGCGCTGCTGTTGACATCGAGGTTCCTGCAACAATGTAAGGAAGTCGTCGCAGTAAACAGGCGCGCGCGGAGTCGCGATACAGTGACACTGTTTCTGTGAATATCGACGAGTTTTTTTCATTCCGGTCAGTAAGCAGCTCACGCGCTGAGCTAATCGACGTATTTGGAACCCATCACAGTTATAGTGTTGCCCAAAATGCCCTTACTTAATTCAATTAGTTCTTAGATTGAAAAATTCGCAGAACATAAATTGCCCAAAAGTGAACAAGTTTTGTGTTTATTTTTTTACAAACATCGTTCTCTTGGACGTACTATCCGTCAAAGTGCTCAAGATATGGTGGATAAATTTTAAAAAATTTAGGATGAAACTGGAATTCCAAGTATTCATTCTCTCTCCCGTGTTGGTAAAGTCGAAAAACTTTATAAAAACTGGCTGGCAGTGAAAAAAAATTCATCACGTAAATTTTTTTTTAAATTCATCCACCATATCTTGAGCACTTTGACGGATAGTATGTCCAAGAGAACGATGTTTGTAAAAAAATAAACACAAAACTTGTTTACTTTTGGGCAATTTATGTTCTGCGAATTTTTCAATCTGAGAACTAATTGAATTGAGTAAGGGCATTTTGGGCAACACTATAACTGTGATGGGTTCCAAATACGTCGATCAGCTCAGCGCGTGAGCTGCTAACTGACCGGTATGAAAAAAACTCGTCGACTTCCACAGAAACAGTGTCGCTGTTTCGCGACTCCGCGCGCGCCTGTTTACTGCGACAACTTACTTACATTGTTGCAGGGACCTCGATGTCAACAGCAGCGCTGTGACCGTCAAACCATATCTGCTCCAATAAGTCGTGAAAACTTTTTGTTTGAAAAAACGAAATTTTGACGAATCCTCATCGACGAAAATATCCCACTCGAAGAGAAGAAAAGATTATGTTCCAGCCGCAATTGCAAATTAATACTTCGGAAACCTAAATATTTTATGAATATTACAACGAATAACGTAGAATTGTGAAACAAACCTCCACCACATTCATAATCTCTTAATAAAAGAAAAAAACTTTGCTCAACACATTGATTTTATCCAATAACGAATAAATTAGGATCGAAAGTCGCTTGAGAAACTCCTAAATTTTTTTTCAACGCTCCAAATGTTGGGGGAATCACTGCTTCGACATGTTCTAACATTATTCATTGTGACACGGACAAATCGAAACTCTCATATCCCAATTATCGGCCAATTATTGAAAAAAAAAATGAAAAAGTCACTTGAGCGACCTCTAGAGATTTTTTTTTCAAGCTCAAATTTTGAGACAATGCATTTTGTGATATGCCCTACCAACTATCAGACGTAGTCTGAAAAATAAAAATGTCGATTTTTTTTGCATCACCCTAATATATATATATATATGTATTGTGACGTAACTTTTGGCCACGTCACTCGTACGAATGGTTGTCGACCAGTGGACCGGGTTTACGGTCCTGTATCGGTCTCCACTCGTCGCTACTTCGGCTGGTGCCCATTCGGAGACTCACCTGGCGTAGCTATAATTACCTTTATTTCTTCTATTTTTATTAATTTTAAGCGCCAATTTCGTTATTTATGTTTTATTGTAACGAACCCCGCTCGAGTCTAGAAATACCGTACCCGTTCGCGAATTAATTTATTTTAAGTTATTATTAAGTTGACTGCCTTTTGAGATACCGAGAAACGAACTACCTTTTCCCGTTTCCTTCATTATTTGTCGTGGAGTTATTCCGTACTTCGCGCGGCCACACATCGCTCGTTTCTTGCGAGGAAACATCTGTGCCTTTTGCCTTGTTTTGCTGCTTCGCTCTTTGGATGGTTTTCGGCCCCGTCAAACGTTCAAGCCGAGTTCATCGCGGCTTGCTGGTGGACGGCCGGAGGACCACGCTGGTAATGTGGCCAATCGTTGATGCCCCCCGTGGCCTCCTCACTGTAGCAACCTAGAGTTGCACCGTCCATGGCCGTACTCTCCGATGTCACGGTCCGCTTACCCGGCGCCTCGTTCAGGTGGGATTCGGGAATACTCTAGGGGCGGAGATGCTGTTTTGCCTGGTGGCGTGTGGGCTCACCGCAGCTCGTACTGATCCACGAGTCGCGAGGAGGGCCTCCCCTTCGTCCCGTCATGGACATCGCCCGGATCCCCAAGAGGAAGACATTGGAGGTACGACCTAAAAACGTTGGGGTCGAGAATCGGAAGAGGGACGATCGGCGGTGGAACCGAGGAATCAATTAATTGAGTCGCGTGTCGTCGATCTGATCAATCGGCGTCGCGCGACAATCAAATTTGCCGCGTAACACACGTGTCGCGCTGACAGCCTAGTTCGCGCCTAGAGCGTGCTAGCGCTGCCTCGCATGGGACTTGCGGTGGTGAGGGTAGCGCGAGGACGGGAGTCGAGCGATTTGCGAGCTACGCAAATTCAGTCTTCGTGTGACACCGGACCGAAGTGGTGACGACAACTACCTTTTTCGTTCTGCCTTGGTCTTCACTTCTACCGCTGCCATTACTGCCTTGCTGCCTTTCAACATCATTGCCTTGCTGCCTTCCAACATCATGGTCTTACTGCCTTCTTTTCGACGTCTTTCCTTGCTGCCATCATCTACAGGACATTCAGTTTCTCGGTAAGCCCGTTCCATCTCTTCCGATCACGATTCGATCGTTCCTTCGACAATTAATTTCTTTTGCTTTCACGATGTGCGATATTTCGTTTAATTCCGAGAGGAAAGCGGGTTGACACTTTTCGGGCGTACGGCCAACCGTCCCCGGTCTTTCCCTCTCGTTTTATTAGAGTCCTTTTATTTATTGGTCAAAGAAAGCGATCGTTTCGTGGTTACGGTGCGTCTCAGGCCAATTTTTCGTGTGTTATTTTGTTCGCGTTATTTTCACGGATTTATTCCGATTTACCGAAATTAGTTTAATTCATTTTAAAGTTCGATCTCAATTCCCCTTTAGTGATTTTTTTGTGCGGTTCCCGATTGTTGAATTATATTTTTCGTTTGCGTGTGCCTTTGTCCACGCTCGGGAAACCGCTTTGCCGCGTGGCCTCGAGAGCCAGCTCGCGCGCGTTTGTTGTTGTTTCATCTCTCTCGCTCTCGCCACTTGGCCGCGAAGGCTACGGCGAGGCGTAGAGCCTTTGTTTTTGTGCGGATGGTCGTCGTTATTTCGAAGACTCGAGCTCGGTTCGCGTATTATTATTTTCTGTTCGCACTTGTCGTGCTATTTCATATATTATTCTGTTGATCTCTTAAATGATTGTGACGTATTACGCAACTCGTGGTAATGCCTTCGACCGGCTACCTTCACCGCGACTGACGATGCTTAATTATGTTTGATTTTGTTGTTTTACGATTTTGCTTTCTTTTGCCTTCTTTTGAGTTTCGAGACCATACGATTATTGCCTCGCGATAGGGTGAATTACCTTTTGCCTTTTCGACGCGTTCTGAACTGCTTACCTTAGCCACGGCGATCTGTTAGCCTGATGACGTATTGCCTTTGCCTTTCGGCGGCTGCGTCACAAGCGAGTCAGTCACCGGGCCACAGTCAGGATGGCGTACGATTTAGCTACCTTCGCAATTATCTTTTGTCTTTTGAGCGAAGTCGTTTTCGGACTTACCCGTTGTTAGCTTATGGTCTCGAATACCGGGGCTGGCTGCCTTGGTAGCGACCGATCTGGTGTGTTGACGTATTACCTTTGGCCTTACCTTGTTGGCCGTTACGTCGGACACCGTGCGATCGTCGTTATTGCAGCCCCGATATTTTCCTTTTGTCTAATTCGTTACATCGTCTGGCGTGGTATCGGTCGGCGTTATTAATCGCGAAATTATTATTATCTTTTGTACCGGGTCGGCGATAGACTGCCCCGATTTTATTATTAAAACTGCTTTGTAAAATCTAATTTCCTTTGTTCTCAATAAATTCCGATTGTTAAATATTATTTCGAGGTTTCGCGTAAACTGATTTTGTTTCGTATTCATTGTTACTCGCTCCCTTAAAGAATCACCCCCTCTACCTTCTGTATCTCAGTTGAGCTGAGTAGCCGGACCGCCTCGGTCATCATTGTCTCTCGCATGTCCCGGCCAACCTGCATCAGCGAGGGTGGCGAATCAAAAATCGGCTTTGGCCGGTGGTACTTGGTACCTGGCGCCCAGCCACTCTCGCGGCCGAGGGACATGCGAGGGATGATATGAGCCGAGAAGGGACCCGATGGACCCTTCTGGGAAAATCGACGTTACAGTATATATATATTGTTTGGGAATGAGTCATTTAAATGGCCCGCTCGAACTCGCGCTCCTAGCGCGTCTCCACCGTCGCTCTCAAGCGTGCATGACTGGACGCCGGTTACCCGGTCGGTGGCGCCGCCAGCATGAAGAACGCGACAACAGGGTTCACGGCCATCTTGGACACTTGTTCACCGGCTCTCAATACGAGAAAACGTGCGCGCTCTCAATTCTCAGTTTATTTGGTCATCTCCTCTTAAATTCCATTTCGTTTGTGACACAATTGTTCGGAGTGTTATTACGAAGCGAGCTCTCACTTCAGAATATTGCAAAAAAGTGTACTCTCATCGGACTTCTAATTTAAAACCATGCGGCCTGTTCTTCAAAGAAATCGACTCGACCGAACACGTGTCGACGCACTCATCGGTGCACGTGAGCGCTCAATTAGACAATTAATAGAATTGTATTCAGGTAAACTCAACAGTTAAATAATTAAACAAAGTGTACTCTCATCGAATTTCTCGTGTTGAACTTTATTTTTCCACCCTGAATCTCCCGCACGAGTCCAACCTGCCCTCGATCACATTAAAGCGGCAAAATCCGGTGCAATTCCGGAACATTTGGTCCTTCGAGCCGGATCGAGGGCTAGTGCGTGAGATTTTTGTGTGTAAAAAAAATGTGTGTGAACATTTCTGTGCAATTGAACGAAAGCGTCGGTTACTTTCGTTCTTGAGACTCTCGTGACAGCTCAAAGTGATGTGGTGGTGAAATCCCCTCGGTTCTCACTTTATTTTTCATTTTTGGACTTGTTATATTATGTTTTCCTCATCCCCTAAAATCAGGTGTTCGAGGTTGACAAGGACAGCGCTATGGAACCTTCCGGCAAGGTTGAGGACAGCTCAGCGGCAGATCAAGCCGTGGCACCGTCGCTCTCCGTGCCAACTCAACGGCAAGCCTCTCCGGCCAGCTCACGGTCTCCAACTCCGGCAAGCTCCAGACCGCAGTCTCCGGTTGGCTCGCAAGACCCTCCGTCTCGCAAGCCCTCGACGGTCATCTCGCTCGCCGTGCCACAGGGCGAAGACGATGGAAAACGCGACCGGTCTCCCTCACCGGCTCGCATCACCGGAGCATTGGCAGCTCAGATTGCCTCTCAAGACGAGCGGCTTCAGCTCCTCAACGCCACTCTGGACTCGATCGGCTACTCCATCGGCCAAGATCCCCCTCGCTCTTCCATCACGAGGTGGGAACAACAGATCGACGAGCTCTGGGCAGAAGTCTCACTCGGTCATCGTGAGATCACTCATTCATGGCCGACAGGGAATCTCAACCATCCCTATTTCAAGGAGAAATTCTGGTGGAAGGTCACGAACCTCAAAAACAACTCACGACTTCTTCTCGCTCGTCTCAAGGAGGAAAGCTCGCACTTTCGTGCTCTCCCGGTCAGCTCACAACAGGCCAGCTCTTCAGTGGAGTCGAAGCTCCCCAAGCTCGACTTGCCGAAATTCTCAGGGTCATTTTTAGAATGGAACAATTTCTCGGAGCTCTTCGAGTCGATGGTGCTCAACCAGGAGACCCTCTCAAACGTCCAGAAGCTCCAATATCTGGAAATGAGCCTGAAAGGAGAAGCGGCACAGCTCGTGGCAGGATTTTCTCTCCACGGAGACCAGCTCCAGTCGGCATGGGATACTCTGGTGGCCAACTACCAGGACAAACGCCGTGTGATCGCCACGTACTTAGACAAGGCGATCGACCTCAAGGCCTGCTCTCAAAACAGCTACAAGGAGCTTCGCCACGCTTTCAACGTGGTTTCGGAGGGCTCAAAGGCGGTCTCGACTCTGGTTGCTCCCAAGGACATGGGGGATGTTCTTTGGGCGCACCTCCTGACTCGGACACAGGACAGCTCCATGCGAGAGGATCTCGCATTCTCTCTGGGGAACACAAGAGAGCCTCCGACTTACCAACAAGTCGAAGACTTCGTCCGCATGAAATTGCGGGCGATGGACGTAGCAAGGGACGAGGGCACCAGCTCAACAACAACCAAGGCCACTTCGAAGCCCAAGCCGAAGACCAGCCTGCAGGCCTCCTCCAACTACGCTGCCAATCCAAACAGGTACGCTTGTGACTGCTGCCAGGCAGCTCACTATATCGCGTCATGCCCGGTCTTCTCGGAGGAGGCTCCAAAGGATCGACGAGCATTTATAGTAGAGAAGAGGCTCTGCTTTAATTGTCTCGGGCGACACAGCGCGAAGGCGTGCAGATCGACGCTGCTCTGCCGAACATGCAAGGGGAAACATCACACCCTCTTGCACGAGGCCTCGCTCCATAACGTTCCGGCTCCCTCTACTCAGCCCGGAACCAGCTCGGCTCAAACGTAAGGGTGTTCAGCAGTCGTCGATCTCAAGGTCAACTCCACGGTCCACTCACTAACACCTTCAACCCTCTCGGTCTCCTCAATCAAACATTCGCACTCTTTGGTCTCCTCAACTCCTCACTCATTTTCGGGGCATTCGCACTCAAAGGAGTCAGCTCCAGCCTTCTCAAATGGGCTTTCGCACTCTGTTGCTTCAGCGCCAAACCTCTCAAACACGTTTTCGCACTCTGAACTCTCAATGAGCAATTCTGCTCTCATTTCCTCTACGGTCTCCTCTCCAATCGCCTCAGCAATCGGTCCTCTCTTGGTCTCCTCTTTGACCTCCTCTGCGGTCCCCCCTCGGACCTCCGGCCTTCTCCAACATACTCTATTGGCAACAGCAATCTGCCTCATTAACACCGCAGTGGCGTCTCACCAAGTAAGGCTCTTGGTTGATTCGGGATCAGAGCTCAGCTTCGTGACGGAAGACGTCGTAACAGCGTTACAACTACAACGCCAACGGTCATCGCTTCCAATCTCGGGGATCGGTGGAAACCAAGCATCAAGAACACGGGGAATTGTCCAATTAAAGCTCTGCTCGGTCTACTCACAGGAACACGTGAATGTACAAGCTCACGTGCTTCGAAAACTCGCGACAGCTCTACCGTCGATCGAGGTAAAACCAAAAGGATGGTCGCATCTGCAAAACTTAGACCTTGCAGATCCTCAATACCACATTTCAAGGCCGATCGACATTTTATTGGGAGCAGACGTTTATGGGCAAGTGATCAAACCGGAAATGATCACAGCCGATCCAAAATTGCCAGTTGCTTAACTGTCAACATTTGGATGGTTAATTCTGGGGCCGGTGGCAGCTCGGACAACTCAACGGAATCCCTCGGCATACTCTGGAACTGTGAATCTCGACTCGTACGAACTCCAGGAATCGCTAACGAAGTTCTGGGAACAAGAAGAAGTTCCTCTCGACAACGAAGTGGTGCTCTCCGCACAAGAACAAGAGTGTGAAGAACACTACCAGAAAACGCACTCCAGGGACGAAACTGGACGGTACATCGTGCGAGTACCAATGCACTCGCCCAGCGCTCTGCTTGGAAACTCATATCAGGCAGCTCAACAACGCCTGAAAAGCACTCTCCGCAAGCTCTCTCGGGATTCGGCATATAAGGAACTCTACGAGAGTTTCATGCGCGAATACGAGAGCTTGGGACACATGGTGCGCGCGCCCAAGGCGACGTTGCGCTCTGAGGAACCGATCATCTACTATCTTCCGCACCATGGGGTGCTACGACCGGACAGCACAACCACCAAGCTGAGAGTGGTCTTCAACGGATCTGCTCGGACTTCCTCGGGCTACTCGGCAAACGATCTGATGCACACGGGTGCCAATCTGCTGCCAAACATCGTGGACGTGCTTCTGTGGATCAGAAGGCACAAACATCTTCTCTCGGCTGACGTGACGAAAATGTATCGTCAAATCAAGGTTCATGAGGACGATTGGGACCTCCAACGAATTCTCTGGACGGACGAACACCAGAACATCGTGCCCTACCAGCTCACAACCGTGACTTATGGCACAAAGGCAGCTCCGTTCTTGGCAGTTTGCACCATGCTCCAGCTCGCTGAAGATGAAGGACATCGGTTTCCGCTCGCAGTGCCGTCTATAAAAGTGGGAAGGTATGTAGACGACATATTTTGTGGGGCTGATACTGAGGAAAAACAAAACTGTTGGAAAAGGCTCAACAGCTTCAAGGACTTTGTCACGCGGGCGGATTCCCGCTGGCAAAGTGGCACGCCTCTAGTCCATCAATTCTCTCTCAGTTGGGATCTCCCGACGACAGGGTGATCGTAAAATTCGACGACTGCACAACCAAAATACTCGGAGTGCAATGGTCACCCAAGGAGGACAATTTTTCGTTCAGCTCGCGGCCAGCGCCGAAACGGAGTGCACTCACCAAGCGCTCTGTGCTCTCGGAAATCGCGCAGCTCTTTGACCCGCTCGGATTCATCACTCCCGTCACGATCAATGCCAAAATGCTCATTCAGGAGCTTTGGCTTCACAAAATTGGGTGGGACGAACCACTCCCAACGCTGGTCTCTCAAAAATGGCTGGCTGTCAGAGAAGACTTCAACAATGTTTCGATTGTTTCAGTTCCAAGGTGGTTCGGCACGAGTGAACGGGCTCGTGTTCATCTCCACGGCTTCTCAGACGCGTCACAGCTCGCCATGGCGGCGGTCATCTATATCACCGTCGAGCTCACGTCCACAACCAGATTGACGACACTGGTCTGCTCCAAAACAAAGGTCGCACCTTTGAAACGCCTGACCATCCCGAGACTCGAGCTCTCAGGCGCTCTCCTCCTGGCCAAACTCGCTCGACACGTCAAGGACAAGGCGGGACTTGACGTGGAGGCAACGTATTTGTGGACGGACTCTCAGGTCGCTCTAACATGGATCAAAGCTCATCCATCCCGCTGGAAGGATTACGTGAGAAACCGAGTCACGCAAATCCAAGAGCTCTCCACGGACGCACAGTGGATGCACGTTCCTGGCACATGCAATCCAGCGGATTGCGCATCTCGTGGAATGACAACGGCTCAGCTCGCCAGTCATCAGCTGTGGTGGACGGGACCACCATGGCTCTCAAAAACTCAGGATCACTGGCCTCGTCAGACCGAATTCACTGACGGAGCCAGCACTTCGGAAGCACGCCCGGGACTCTCCTTGGTTGGGACGATTCGTCACCAGGAGGACCACTGGGACCTGCTATTCAGGTACTCGTCGATCTTCAAACTGTTTCATGTAACAGCCTTGTGTTTCAGAGTCCTTGACCGCCTGAAACACAAGAAATCGACGCCATCAGGGAAAATCGTCACTCCGGACGATCTCAGGAGAGCTCGACATTTCTGGGTGAAAGCAACTCAGGCCACGTTCTTCACCCAGGAAATAAAACTCTTGGAAAACGGAGGCACGCTCACAGCGTGTCATGCTCTCAGTCGACTCACCGCCTTTCTCGACTCTGAAGGAATTCTCCGAGTTGGGGGTCGGCTGGCAAACTCCGCGCTCTCTGAGGATGAAAAGCATTCCGCGATTCTCCCTCGAGAAGCGCATCTCTCCAGCCTCATCATCGACGAGGCCCACAGGAAGACTCTCCATGGAGGCACGCAACTCACTCTTGCGTACACTCGTCAGCTCTACTGGATTCTCGGAGGGCGAGCTCCAGTGAAAACACATGTGCTTCGGTGCGTGATTTGTGCGCGCCAGAGGGGGATCTGTGCACATCAAATGATGGGCCAACTACCTCTCCGTCGTGTCACTCCTTCTCGTGCGTTTCGACACACGGGTGTCGATTACGCAGGGCCGCTCACTCTCAAGACATGGCAAGGTCGTGGAGCGAAGACACACAAAGGATGGATCTGTGTGTTCGTTTGTCTCACCACCTCTGCCGTGCATTTGGACGCGGTGACGGACTACTCCTCGGACACTTTCATCGCGGCTTACCAACGGTTCGTCTCCAGGCGCGGAATTCCCACAGCGATGTATTCGGACTGCGGGACCACGTTCATCGGGGCAGACACTGCACTCAAAAACCTCTTCATCGCTGCTACCAAGGAACACGAGACCTTGGCACGTGCGCTCTCCAAGGACGGAACAAATTGGGTGTTCAATCCCCCGGCAGCTCCTCACATGGGAGGAAAATGGGAATCAATGGTGAAGCTCACGAAATTTCACCTGCGAAGAACGGTCGGCGACGCCTTGCTCACTTATGAGCAGACCTGCACTCTCCTTTCGCAGATTGAGGCGATCCTGAACTCGCGACCGCTTGAACCGCTCAGCGACGACCCTGAGGATGTGTCAGCGTTGACTCCAGGCCACTTTCTCACAGGAGATGCTCTCTGTGCAGTGCCTGAGCCTTCTCTACTCAACAAAACGCCAGCACGACTAAACCACTGGCAAGCGCTTCAACAACGGACACAACAATTCTGGAAAACTTGGTCAACGCAGTATCTTCACCAGCTCCAGGCAATCTCCAAATGGCATCACCCTCAGCATGTCATCAAGGTCGGCTCCCTAGTTCTCATAACAGACGAGAGAACTCCTCCCACCAAGTGGTCTCTAGCTCGAGTGAAAGCTCTCCAGGTCGGTTCAGATGGTCTCGCTCGGACCGCCAGCCTGAAAACAGCTCAAACAACCTTGACCAGGCCCTTGGTCAAATTGGTTACTCTTCCAGTGGACTTGGCATCAGGATAACATCTTCACCCTGTGAAGATGGCGGGCGGAAATGTTTGGAAATGAGTCATTTAAATGGCCCGCTCGAACTCGCGCTCCTAGCGCGTCTCCACCGTCGCTCTCAAGCGTGCATGGCTGGACGCCGGTTACCCGGTCGGTGGCGCCGCCAGCATGAAGAACGCGACAACAGGGTTCACGGCCATCTTGGACACTTGTTCACCGGCTCTCAATCCGAGAAAACGTTCGCGCTCTTAATTCTCAGTTTATTTGGTCATCTCCTCTTAAATTCCATTTCGTTTGTGAAACAATTGTTCGGAGTGTTATTACGAAGCGAGCTCTCACTTCAGAATATTGCAAAAAAGTGTACTCTCATCGGACTTCTCATTTAAAACCACGCGGCCTGTTCTTCAAAGAAATCGACTCGACCGAACAGGTGTCGACGCACTCATCAGTGCACGTGAGCGCTCAATTAGACAATTAATAGAATTGTATTCAGGTAACCTCAACAGTCAAATAATTAAACAAAGTGTACTCTCATCGAATTTCTCGTGTTGAACTTTATTTTTCCACCCTGAATCTCCCGCACGAGTCCAACCTGCCCTCGATCACATTAAAGCGGCAAAATCCGGTGCAATTCCGGAACATATATATATATATATATATATATATAATTTATATTTATTTATATAAACATATATATATATGAACACATATTAATTTATATATATTCACATTCACACATATTAATTATATATATATATATATATATATAAAATTGTATATATTGTCTTATATAGTCACCCGTTCATCAGCAACGTTTGAAAAAACCACGCTTAGAATGTATTATTTTCTTGTAATAAAAGTAACAATAAAAAAATACCAATATGTTAATTAGAAGTTGAGTTACAGCGAACGACATCAGCACGCGATGTTCCGGCTAGCAATTTTTTAAAAAGATTTTTTTTTCAAAATTCCATTTTTTATCAAATGCAACCGATACTTTTCCCGCTCGTACGATAATAATAACCCACATTGAAATCTTAAAATTTATAAATCGCTCAATACTACCAGTCTTTTTTACTAACTTTATTTATTTATATTATTGTAACGGTCTGGCAATAATGGGAATTATATTATACTGTAATTATTATATTTATATTATTATTATTATTGTTATTATTATTATTATGGTTTATTAGTATTATTATTCTTCTTATTATTGTTTATTAGTCTTATTATTATAAGTAGATTATTATCTATTAACTAGTAGATTTTTACTACCAGTCTTTTTTAATTGCTGATTCGGTTTGAATTTTCAGGAGAACAAACTCGATTAGTATGGTTCAATATTATTGGGCGCATATATTGCGGGATATATAGACAAAAAAAAAACATTTCATCTGTTCCACTGCAAAAAAAAATTTTAGACCTTTTACATGGTCCGAAATGTGAGACCATATTCTATGATTTTTCTGTTCAATTTCAAACATAAATTTCTTAAGTTATAAGAATTTTTTACGTGGAAAATCTTTTTCGTGTATCTCGATCGTACAGCAAGAGCGAAAGATTTTGAACGAAATTGACTCAAAAGTCGACGAGAGAGAAAAGGCTCGCGCTCACTCGTACTCACACAAGATCATCGGTAGCGCGTGAGGGTGAGTCGTTGCCGAGCTACCGTAACATTTGTTAACCGATTTTTGTTTTTCGCTTTTCACCGGCCATCGTGTCAGTTTCGTCGTGCCTTTTTATTATTGAGATAGTGCATTGTGTGAAAAATTTCCAAAACTTTTGTCAAGACTATTTATTTTTGTGATTACGTTGTTAGTGCATTCCTTTATTTGTGGTGTATATAATATTTTGCATATAACTGTAGTGTAAATATAGTGTATAGCGTATGATATAGTGTATATAACTAGTGCATAAATCGTTGTGTTAAGATTGTACTTGTGTACAATAACTATTGTATGGTGTGGTGAATCACACAATGGCAGCTCGTGGCAGAGAAAGATTTCATCTTCCACGCCACCAGCGTATTAAAGATGGGAGAGTTTTTGAAATAAGCAAACGAGCGTCAACTGGCATAATGTAAGTAATTTTTTCTTCCACATTTGTAGCATGTAAGGTTAATATCCGTTGCGAGATCTGTCCTTCCGCGTGTAGAAATTGATGTTAAATATAAAAATATAAAAATATAACAATATAAAAATATAAAAATATTTGAAAAATATTAATGTGGACAAAAAATCGAGCTCGGCCGGCCGAAATATATATTCAATATTATGAATTAGTAATTTTCTTCCTTTACATATCCTGAATCTGATTGAAATGCTTCATTACGATTATTGCACGTATCTATTTTAGTCGACGAAGATTCGCAACAGCATCAAATCGAAGACAAAAGTTCGATCAAAAGATAAAAAAAGATTACAAATGAAATTATTTCATCTAACAAATGCGAAACACGACAACATTTGATGACCAGTCGATATCGTTTTTCGGTATTTTTTTTTCGGTGCCGCGCCGAGGTACATTTTTTCGGTCGTTTCGGTCAACGGAATATTTTATAAGCCCAATTGTTTGAAAAAATCCTTAGCAAAATAATGAGTTATCTTTCTTAAAGAAGATTTATAGTTGAAACATCTGTACGACGTTTTAGTTATAACTCTTTCAATCATATAATATATTTGAACAATAATTATATCGTGAAAAGAATTTTTTTATCAATTTCCATTCCAAAGTTACTTATATTATTAATTAAGAAGAAACGTTGCCCTCGTAATGTAATTATAAACCATGGATTTGTGCATGTATACCGTTGTCCACGAGTATTAAACATGCTATATTATTAGCATACATAATGTATGCTATATATTAGACAGAGCTATATTATGCTTCTTTATTTTAAAATCTACAATTTTCTTTGCATCCTGGTACATCATTCGAATAATTCGGATATTGCACAATTTTCTCACTTTACAAAAGCACGTGGTAGTCTTTAAAAACATAGTGATCGGATATTTGACGAGAACATCATTAGCTTCAGTTTCGTTTTTGAAAAATATTTGAGTGATTTTTTTTTGGTAGAGTTCTGTACATTTTTTTATAAAGAATGGCAGATTTGTGAGAATCCAGCATTGTACAGTGTAAATAGAAAAACATGGGTTTTGCAATATTTGGTTTCAGGCGTAAATAGTTTTATTTTGTTGTTTCGAAGTCGCAAAAACTTTTTCAGACGTTTTTTCAAAAAAAAATTCATATCACTATTTTTGGTTAATTCAGTGGATTCACGCGATAGAATTTCCTGTATGTTACAACTACTTCAGTATTCATTTTTTTCAATTTCAACCACATATTAATTCATTAAAGAAGTTTCTGTGGCTGAAATGTGAATATCGAAAAAATCACTAATTAATATGATTAAAACAACAACACCAAAAATTTCGAATATAAATTCAATAATGTAAATCTAACAAATTAACGAAATACATGGTCAACTAAAAACTAAAAATAGCGATATAAATGAATATTTTAAAAACGTCTTAAAAAATTGTGAGCCTTCAAAGTACCAAAATACATCTTTTTTGTTCTAAAACTCAATGTTGCAAACCTCATAATTTTCAAGTTACGCTACACGATGATAGATTTCCATGTAACTGCGCTTTTTTCAGAGGGAAATATAGATAACTCTGCAAAAAATTTGCGGAGGAATACTATTATAAAACCAAACTGAAAGTAACGATGTCCTTTCCAAATATCATATTACTGAACGGTGGTATAACTGTCTTACCACGGGCTTTTGTGAAGTTATAAAATCGTGAAAAATCGGCATTTTGGAAATGATGTAATAGGTGGAAAAAACCGAAGATCTAAACATACAGCCTGATACCGCGCTGTAGAACCTCGTTTTTTAAATTCGCTTGTGATGTTCTGGTTCCGGGATATTCAATATTTAGTACGCAAAGAAAACTCACAGGGTGCTGAATACTTTTGACCAAGGTCTGTAAATAAAGACTTCAGTTTCGTTGATAATAGACATCAAATAGATCATTGATAACGACAGCATAATAAACAATAAAATTTATTTCCTTCGATTTTCTTCGATTCAATGACTAATGTCAACTAGTTAAAGTTTCTATTTGTATGAACAAATCCATGGTTAGTCATTTAATTATGAACATAGAAGTTTTTGGTTTTAAAATTTTTTTACCACTACTATAAATCCGATCTAAATAAATGCGAGAATTCGTGGTGCAGAGCGACTCCGTGGCAATACGGCAACGTGGTAGTGGCAAACGCGAACATCCGGCCCAGCATAGATTATTGAATTAAATGTCTATGTTGTATTCGTAAAATTCAACGTGATCCTTGTTTTCCTCTGATCTTTTCGATTACGCTTTTGATAAGTGATTCCCACATTTCGGAAAAATATTGTATATCGACCATAACTCAACGATGAGCCCTCAATTTTTTCAACCGCACTGCTCACTCGAGTTTTAATGATGGTTGGAAATCGTAATGTACCATATTTTTGAAAAAATTTTCACAGCTATCTACGGTGTTGTATGAAATTCTGTTCCGGGACAGCAAAAAGGTTGCGTAATGGCGAGATTGAATTGCTACGGAGTCATTCCGATATTTGTTTCTCCGAGCACAATGCTCAACTGAAAGCTGATTTTAAGGACGCGTTAAAAAGTGCTCTCGAACGCAATTTTTGGAAACTGAAGCAAGTTTACGAAACGGTAGCTTCAATGTGAGTATGGACAAATTGATCATTTTGTTATTATTATCTTTGCTAAAAATTGCATTTTTGGTGATTTTAATTTACGCTCATTAGTGTCGGGGGTTCAAGGGGTATCATCCCAAACGAGAATTGTATTCGAATAGAATGTCTGTGTTTTACAATTAAAAGAAAATCTGTACATTTTTAGCAGTATCTGGCATGCTAATTCATATTAGGAACAATATTTCCGCCATATGAATCAAATGTGTCGAATTTTGTGAATTATGTATTATCTTCATCATCTCCGCAACAGGTTCCCTAGAGAAATCAAAACTGAGGTGCCGTTCAACGAAATCGTTAGTTCGTTGAAGCGCTGGAGAAGGCGATACTATCCACCTTGTCCAGATTCACTGCAGTCTATGATTACTCAGTTGGAGGAGCCACAAAATCAACGACTCCTGGAATATGATCTCGGCAAAATTTCTACACTACGCATTTCCGATACTGAAGGAAATATACATTTATTAATGTATGATCCTCAATTGGCAGCGGAGTTTATTAACGTTTCGCACATTTTCATAGACGGAACGTTTGAAACGACGCCTAGAGTGCGAGGTGTTTACGAACTGGTAGCGGTTCTGGGCATTAGATATGATCACGTAAGAACTCATTGTAATACGAAGCATTTACTTATTTACATCTTTCTAATTTCTGTATACCATTCTAGGCAATACCCATCGCGCATATTTTGATGTCCCGAAAAACCGAATGCGCCTACGCAGCTGTTCTTCAAGCCTTCAAAACCACAATCATACGTGAGCAGGGTCTTGCGGTGGTAATGACGGATTTTGAACAAGCATTGCGGAATGCATGCAAAAACGTTTTTCCTCACGCAATCGTTTCTGGCTGTAGTGTACACTATGACCGGGTGAGTAAAAATGCTCAACAACCTAGGTGATTCTATTAAAAGTTTGATCAATTTTGTATTACAGAAATGTTTTTATTTGTTAGGCCATACTTAAAAAGGTCAAGTCGCTCCGTTTGTCGCCTTTGTTTAGGCAAGCAGAGCCAAAATTATTTATAAAAAAAATAATGGCTCTGGCCTATTTGCCGGCATCCATGATTGAGGAGCAATATTCCGCGCTGAAGAACGCTCTTCCAGTCTCATTGCGGAGGTCGATCACGCCTTTTTTGAGATATTACGAGCGCCAGTGGCTTGGCAGAGTTAAGCCCACCGGTTTTAGCGTTTTTCGACTATCTCGTAGGACAAACAACGTCATCGAGTCTTACAATAGCGTTCTAAAAGACAAAATGGGGCCACACCCATCGGCCTGGACGTTTATTGGTGAGTCTAGAAATTAATATTTACTTAAAATTTGCAAGTTGAGAAAATCTTGATGTTGATCAGGAATAGAAAATATATCTTTAGCTCGGAGTAAATTAATGACAGCCTATTAATGACAGTGCACATGTTATACTAGGTAAACTCATCAAGCTGACCTCGAATGCCCGGGACGATATAGAAAGTCTCAAACGCCATAAAAGAATCAAACGACATCCACGATACGTTACTATCTTTCGGCGAAGAGAACTAACAAACGGTATTTCTCCAGATTTATTTTATCCAATACAATTTCTGTACCTGTCGTATTTCTAAAAAACAAAACTCAAATACAGTGATGACGAACGTACTCTTGATATTAATTAAATTCCTTTATTAGCATGGACCAGGCTTATTTCAAACGAAATAACGGCAGTCGAATTTCTCGATATGACTGCCACCCTTAAAGGTCATATAAGTCAAACGCTGATGCGTCTTCCCGAGGAGAATTTCGAGGATGAAGCAGAATTGGAAGACGGTCGTGAAGGGGTGGGGGTCCATATATAGAATAACTCAATTGTCGAACGGTTGATA
>JACEOJ010004517.1:0-12722 GCA_013761285.1 Campoletis sonorensis | reverse complement strand
AGAATAAAATTGAAAAAAAAAAATTTAAACGAAGAGAAAATGGATGTGAAAAATAATTCGGAGTACGTACTTGGCGAGCTCGAAACCATGAGGAATACATTATGTGAATCAAGCTATGCAAAAAAACTCGTCAAGTACTTCGAGCGAAATGTTTTTTTCAATCTTTTTTTTCTCGTTTGAAATTTTTTTTCCAAGTTCATTCTCATTCCGATTTTCTTTCTGGACTCTGTTCTTCTGCCCGATATTGATATTTGTACATTTTGGTGACTTTTTTAAATGCACAACTAATTTTTTTTTTTTTTCTAAATACTCCATCCTCAAGTGACAATAAAATACTAGTTCTGTTATTGATATTATAAATTTTAGTGCTGAACTTAAATCACTGGCGTTTCCATTTGATATTCGTAACGCATTTTTTTTTTAATGCGCAAATTGATCGTTCACTTGTAGACTTTATTCTTTGACCGGACACTCACGGAGGGAATTGTTGCTATTTTTCTTGGGATTTCGAAAAAATATATAAAGTTCTTCATTTGTATTTGTCATTTGGAGTGAAGTTCCAAAGAATTTTATAGAATCAATCTTATTTTTCCTCGCTCGATCTTGCCAAATTTTCAAAATTTTTGCCCTGTTTTGGGAAGTTCTTTTCTGTGGCAACGAATGGAAAAAGAGGTCAACAAATGTACTTCTCCAAGGTTTTCCCTCCGGGGAAGGGATTTTTGGCCATAACTTTTTTTCTGAACAGATCCGAATCCTACGATTTTTACATGATTACAGATAATTTTCGAATATCTACGGTTACCTAATCAGTAAAACCCCAGCTCAATATTGGATATAAAAAGCGATGCTATAAAAAAAAAAGAACGAACTTAGTACAGCTTTTACAAAAAAAGCGTATAAATATTCATTCCAGTTTAATACCTTGCGTCTCCTGCAGTATACTAAGAAATTTGATACATTTTTGAAAAACTATTCAATCCTTAGTGCCACAGAAACGAAAAGTGAAAATACTTTGCACACAAGTCACTTCACGCAGTTGTATAATTGTAAGCAAGAGGAATAAGAAATGTTATGTATCCGCAAAGAATTGTAAGACGAATAAGAAATAGATAAAAAATAAAATAAAACTGTATTTGAAAAATAAGAGACATTCTGCGCTGCGGTTAACCATTTTTAGCCAAACTGATTAGAAAATTGCCTTGACCAGCTGAAGCAAATCAAGATTTCTGCTTCCGCGCATGCTACCTTTTGCAATACTTTGGGTTTATTTATATTGAATAACACGAAGTTTCCCCATCAGCTCGAATAAATGATGACTGGATAAAAGTGCACATTCCATTCTGTAAGACAGCCATGAATAATGTTTTTCAAAAACTTTGATATAAGAATTCATTGATTGGTCTGAAGAAAATTATGGTTTCTGCTGTTAAGCTACCTGATATACCTATACCACGCATGAATTTTCATTTTCATTTTATGCTTAATTTATTATTTTCTGCTTAAAAGCATAATTCTAATGTCCAATTCTAATTTTGACACTCTGTTCTTTATTCAATTTATGGCAAGATTGAATCGAGTCTGTTCCCTTGTTCTTTTTTCTAGGATAAGTGAAATGTATATTGTCCACAGAATACATTTTTACATTGAAATATTTAATGGCAAAGGTGATTTGGTTTTCGAAAACTTTGACAACCAATATACTATTGAACTTGAGCAAAGAATATATACAAAATGATATACTCACACTAAACAATGAAAATTCGTGACAATCATTTGCGCAGAAAATAGCATTGCCGTTGCACTTCATCAACCAACTATTATCTCTTATATTGAAGAGAAAATAGTTTTTATTTATTCATTAAGAATAGTAAATGGCCCACTGCGTCAGCTTCAGCAGTTTCTGACAGACCATTTGGACAAAGCGAAGAAACTCAATATAGTTTAGTACACCCTGCGGTGCCTTCGATATAGAAAAAAATGGCATAAACTTTCATTGCGTCTCATGCAGTGATGAGAATCTTAACATTATTAGGAAAAACATGCCCGGAAGGCTAAAATTGAAACTGAGGAGAAACATTTATAGTTATTCTGCCACAATGCGCAGTGGAGAATTTAAGGAATATTCAATATCCACATTTTTCTCTCATAATTGAATTTTTACAAAAATCTTGCGCAGGCCTGGCCACGTAATCCCATGTCATTTTTTGAAATTTTGATCTATAAACTTTTTGGTGAAGATGATCCTTAATATAATGCTCATATATAATCAGTGGAACCTCAGCTGATTGCAAAAGCTGCAGTGGAATGCTTCAAAGAAAAAGCAATGTGCGAAAGAGACAATTCTTTTGATGTATTCATTAAAAATAGTAAATGGTCCATTGCGTCAGCTTTGGCAGTTTCATTCAAACCTAATGGACAAAGCAAAGAACCTCAATTCAGTTTACTACAGCCTGCGGTGTCTTCGGAGTAAAGAAAAATGTTGACACAATCTTTTATTGCATCTCAGCGATAAGAATTTTAATGCTATGAGAAAAAACATTGCCGGGAGAATGAAGTTGATACGGTATAAAAACATTTATAGCAATTCTGCTACAATGCACACACTACAGAATTGAAGAAATATTCAATGTCTTGATTTTTTTGTCATAATTGAGGTTTCACTCGAACCTTGCGCAAGCCTGACCGAGTCATGTCGTCATGTTATTGCTGACATTTTGATGTATAAACTTGTTGGCGAACATGTTCCTTGAATACAACGTTCACATAACCAGCGAAACTCCAGTTGATGAGAATAGCTGCATTATTGGAAAGCCTAAAAGGAAAAGCGTAAGAAGATAGCCCAGCGTGTAGAATATTGGGAGTTTGCTGTTTGATTCGTAGACCGCAACTGCGAAAAGTATTGAAAATCCTGATTCCACAAGAATAGTCACATGTAAATTTTTGAAAATAAACATTTCATCAACACTCCTTCTTTTTACAAGTTTTTATTAATGAACAAGATACATTTTGGTAACTGCTCTCATCACGCACATGATCACTTATGAAAAAAAAATGTCTCTTGATTTGGAACACGAACACGAGGGACATGCTTGAACAAAAAACTCGTCGCGTTCCACGATCTAAACATCAACACCATTGATATGAGAGTTCACACATTTTTAGAACGCTTGTCACTGAATTTTTGAGGTTACGTCGCGATGTATTTTCTAGCACTCATTCCGACTTGACGAATTCACGGCTTCATTGAAGTTATTTTATTTTATCACAAATCATAAGTGAATAAAACACGTTTGTGTTATTCATTCGACTTCAAAATAACTTTTTTTTACGCTTTTGCACTTTTCGTCTGTTGACACTTACACATAAACTTGCGACTTGTAGCAGCTGACACATCAGCAAAATTCCTATCACTCATTGAACCACCCAAACTCGCGATTTCATTCGTATTTTTTTATTAACCGAGTACCGAAATAAAGCATTTTTTCCGAATGGAGAGATATAGCTAATAATCACGGACACATCGAACTTATTACTTATTGACCGAATAGAGAAATAAAGATTTTTTTCCGAAATTATAAAAAATCCGTGACGGCACGTCCTGCACTTCGCCCTATGTCGCTTTGACAGCTGTCACATTAGCAATATAGCTGTAACCGTCAAACTCTCAAACTTTCCGGTGGATCGTCGGTAGGGAAGAACCAATAGGAACTCCTTACTTTCGTCGCCGAAGACCGGCTTCAGTAAAAATGCGTTTTGATGGGCATCAAAATGCTTTTGATTGTGTCGTCTGCGCGCATATACAGACACACGAAATATTTCAATGTGTTACAATTTTTGCATAATCTTGACAATGTGCAAAGTTTTTCATCAGCAAATACGCAACCAATCGTGCTGTAATTAGCCTCACAATCGAATAGGAATTTCTCAATAAGTCTCGATCTGTAATTTGGAATGATCAGGAATTACGAAACTCAGGAGATATGAAATGTCTCCTCAGTTTCGTGATTCGGGAAAATGACTTCAAGTTTTTACCCCCACCATCGAAAATTGCTTCATTCAGAGAAAATAAACTCTGGCGTGCCGTAGGTCAGCAGACGACAGAGCTGTCAAATGTACTTGTCCCGAGACTCTGCCGAGTCTCTTGATAACCGTCCGACGTTCAAACTTTCCAGTCGATCGGTACAGAGTGAAGACGAGGCAATTGTGACTAATCGGAACCCGATGCTTTTGTCGCCGACGAACGGCTTCGGTGGAAATGGGTTTTGAATAAATGGACATCTAAACGCCTTTGATTGTGTCGTCTGTGGGCAAATACAAATACACGAAATCCCTTTTAACGTGTGGGAATTTCTGCATAATCTTGACCCTTTGCAAAGTTTTTTTGCAGAAAAAACGACATCAATCGTGCTGATTTAAGGCTCAATCGATTTTTTTTTTCATAATTAGTATCCAGTTCGGAACCTCGCGGTGAGCCTCTTGCGCACCGTGTCTACCTCCTCCACGTTCCAGCGGAGCCGGCCGTCACGTGAGCGCGAGAGCGGGCTACCGAACACTTGCTGCCAGGACTCGTTCGAGAGACACCGCTTCGCTCCTCGATCCATATACGTAAGTGGGGCCATGGTACTTGGTATGAGGGATTGCGCGTCGCTCAGACCCTCGCGGCGGCCATCTTGGCTACGGCGGGCACGTGGCTGGAAAATAGCCCGTGAATAATTCCTCGCCTTTTCTGATGTATGGCGACTCTCGCGATTATTTGATAATCGTGTAAATGATTAGATTTAATTTTTTTATATTTAATAATAAGTTTATAAGCCGCATAATGCGACCCTCGCGATTATTTAATAATCGTGGAAATGAGTAAGATTTATTCATTTTATAATAAGTTTCCACCACGCGTAAGACAACTCTCGCGATTATTTAATAATCGTGTACATGATTGATTATCATGATTTAAATTATCTAGAGACTCGGTAGAGTCTCGGGTCAAGTACATTGGGGGTAAAAACTGGAGGTACTTTTCTCGAATTACGAAGCTCAGGAGACAGACGATGACTTAAAAATTGGTTTGGAAACTAATTAAGAAAAAATCATTCGATTGAGCCTTAAATCAGCACGATTGATGTCGTATTTGCTGAGAAAAAACTTAGCACAGGCTCAAGATTATGCTAAAAATACCAAAACATTGGAAGTTTGACGTGTCTGTATACGACACAACGAAAGGCATTTTGATGCTATCGGGTTTCTGATTGGTCGCGACTGACGACATATTCCTATCTATTTCGCTAATGTGACAGCTGTTGTATTTGACGGTAGTTTTGACAGTTTAAAGTGCGAAACGTCAGACGTGTAAACAGCGTGTTTTTTGCGGACATCTCGTGGATCCGTCGTGGACAAAATTTGAACTAATTTGTACGTCAAAGTCGCAAATTCGTATCAAACTGTTGACAAACGGTGAAGCCGGAATAATTCACGTGAAAATAATTAAAAGTAAAAAAAAAAAATTTCAGCCGAAGTACTTGGCGAGTTTTTTTGCTTAGCTAGGATCACGTAATATATTTCTCATGGTACGAACTCGCCAAGTACTTCGGCCGAATTTTTTTTTTTTCAATTAAATTTTTTTCGTTTGAAATTTTTTTTTTCCAGTTTTTTCTCATTCCGATTTTTTTTCTGGACTCTGTTCTTCTGACCTATTTTTATTTTTTTTTCATATCTGATAATAAGGTTACCACGCGTTATGCGACTCTCGCGATTATTTAAAAATCGTGTAACCAGCCAGGATTTATTCATCCTGGAATTAATAATAAATATTGTAACACGCGTCATGCGGAGAAATTAGTTTTCTCCTCCTCGGTCTCGTGCTGTCTCTCGCCAAAATGGCGGTCTCGTTCTCTCTCACGTATGAGAGGAACGTTCTCGTGGCTCTACTATAGGTCGTGAATAAGATGCCCTCCTCGAGGAAATATCCTCGCGCTCGGTGCCATTATGCCCGAATCTCGCGATCCACGTGATAAGCATTTCCTCTCCCTCACCTCCTGGGCCTCTACTCTAGTATTAGTTAATCTTGACATTATACTCACGATCGAGATTGGAGAAAACATCTCTATTCTCATTTCGTCCTACTTTGTTGTATTAACTACTGTTGCCTCATCTATCATCGCGTTGCTAAATCGATCTATAATTAACTACTTTATTTTGTATTACCAATATTGACAATTTACCCGTGTACTGATCTTTATTTTCAATAGTGAACCAGATAAAGAAAACCAAATAATTCATAGTGTTTGTGATTTATTTACGTTGTACCCAATTTCTTCCATGCGAGCCCGAGACCTCGCCCTCTCTACATAACCTACACACTGAGCAACCCCGGAGCTTTCAGTAACCTTTTCCTCGAAAACCGAGTCCTTTCCATATTAGACGCCAACCTCAGCTTAAGTTACGTTCCGTTTCCGTTTTCTTTTTGAATCTAGTTTCTAAGTTTAGCTCGGGATTAATCTCGCGTTTGTTGGTATCGCGTAATAAAACCGACTGGCGCCCAACACTGGCACTAACACCGCCGACGGCGTAGTGGAAAGATCGGGTTTTTGGGGAAAGCTGGCCGAAGGTGACTGCATGTTCGCCTAGTGCGAAAATGTCACGTCACAAACTTCAAGTTCTCACTTCAGCTGTCCTTCCACAATGAAGTAACGAAACGAACTGTTCTATCGGAAACAGCTTCGTTGTTCGACCCATTGGGCTTCATTTCGCCGGTCATCATCACCGCCAAGGTCTTCTTACAAGAGCTGTGGTTGACTAAACTTCAATGGGACGAACGACTTTCAACCCAACTTCAAGAAAAATGCCTTCAATTCAGAGAGAACCTAAGAGATCTTCCGCTGATTTCTCTTCCACGGTGGCTTCAGCTGTCTTCTACTACAACGGTCGAACTTCACGGTTTCTCGGACGCTTCTCCGCAGGACGGATGACAATCCCGCGCCACGAATTAACAGCTGCGCTTCTTCTCGCTCGGTTAATGCATTACGTTCGAACGACACTGGAGCTAACGACTGTCCCGGTTACACTATGGACAGACTCGCCTGTCTCTTTGGCATGGATAACTTCACATCCAGCTCGATGGAAGGACTTCGTCCGAAATCGAATCACTTCAATCCAGTAGCTCACGTCTAATGCAAAATGGCGGTTCATTTCGGGAAAGGAAAACCCCGCCGACTGTGCGTCTCGTGGTCTCACTCCCAAACAACTTTCAGAACACCGGCTTTGGTGGCAAGGCCTAAGTGGCTCTCGCTCCCACACCATTCATGGCCATCTTCATCTTCAACTACTTCTGTAGACTGTGAGATCGAGCAACGACCAGGTGTCGTCCTCACAGCTTCCTCGGATCCGTCTTCACAAATTTGGAGCCTCCTCACACGGTACTCTTCGCTCACTCGACTTCTGCGTATCACCTCTTGGTGTAGACGAGCTGCTGCCCGATTCAAACGGATCCCCAGCCCGTCATTGGCCGATCCACTAACTCCAGAAGATTTAGACGATGCTAAATTCTTCTGGATTCGGCTCGTACAGCAGGCTTACTTCGCGGCGGAACTTCGTTTGATCGCCAACGGCACCTCGTTGGCCAAGGGCAACTTCCCTTTCTGCGACGACGCCCTCTATTGATCAATTCGGAACGCTTCGTGTCAGTGGTCGACTCAATCATTCGTGTTTCAAACCGAGGCAAAACATCCACCTGTTCTACCTCGAGCTTCACGGTTTACAACCATGGTAATCTCGGATGCCTACTTCCGGACACTTCATGGCGGCACACAAACAACACTCAGCTATTTTCGTCGATCCTATTGGGTGCCAGGAGGTCGAGTTCCAGTTCGATCATTCATTCTTCGTTGCACTACCTGTGCTAGACTTCGTGGAATTAGAGCTCAACAGCTCATGGGTCAACTTCCGTCATCACGAGTTAAGCCTTCACGAGCCTTCCTTCACACGGGTCTTGATTACGCTGGGCCCTTCACGATCAAAATCTGGCGAGGACGTGGCACAAAGACATACAAGGGATACCTTGCTGTCTTTGTTTGTTCCACTACCTCAGGGGTCCACTTCGAGCTCGTGACTGACTACACTTCGGCGGCATTCATTGCAGCATACCGGCGCTTTTCGAGTCGACGAGGTCTTTGTCACACCATCTACAGTGACTGTGGCACGAACTTCGTCGGAGCTGAAGCGGCACTTCAGGAACTCTTCAAGGCTGGATCAGCAGAAATTGAATCTGCAATCATTTCCCTGACCATTCTCGGAACTAAGTGGTCCTTCAATCCCTCGGCCGCACCTCACATGGGCGGAAAGTGGGAGGCAGCGGTAAAATCCACGAAACACCATCTTCGTCGGATAATCGGAGACACTTCGCTTACGTATGAGGAATTTACGACTATTCTTACGCAAGTCAAGGCGGTCTTGAATTCAAGACCACTTTGTCCACTGTCGGACGACCCTGAGGACGTTTGACCCCTCACTCCGGGTCACTTCATCATCGGTGAGGCTCTAAATACCATCCCCGAGCCCTCGCTTACTTCGCTTCCGGAATCTCGACTGTCACGATGGCAGTTCATTCAGGCCAAACTGCAACACTTTTGGCAGAGATGGTCTTCAGAGTATCTTCAACGGAGCCTATCAATTTCAAAATGGCGACATCCTTCACATGAGATACAAGTCGGCGTACTTGTTCTCATTACGGACGAGAGACTTCCACCTTCTCGATGGCCATTGGCTCGAGTAGTCGAACTTCATCCCGGGTCAGACGGACTTACCCGAGTTGTGACACTTCGCACGGCCTCTTTCATCATCAAGCGACCCATCAGCAAGTCAGCAGTCTTGCCAGTGGACTTTTCGCCGACAACAGTCGCCGAAGGTGGGGAAAATGTTTCGGAAACTGTGATTAAGAGATGATGTGATTATTCTTCGTTCCGAATCCGACTTTGAGCAGTTCACATGACTTCCGCGGTATGTGACTCAGTCCTCTTCAGCTATGGAAGTGCAAGCTCCCCTTTCCTCACTAAAAGTTGCTTCTTTTAATGCAAATTCACTGCTCGGGCATTTCCCATTTTTCTCGGCGCATGTTACAGACAATTTTTACCACATTATTTCTGTTACCGAAACATGGCTTCACGATCGTATCTCTGCCGATCTCGTTCAGCTTCCCGATTATTTTCTCGTCCGCAATGATCGTGTGGGAGTGCGTGGGGGAGGGGTAGCTTACTATATCCATACTTCTCTCCGCTTCAAATTACTGGCCGTTTCTGCACCGGAATTCTCAAATGCTCCGGAATATTTGATCGGCGAGATCCGTAATGCGCAAGATCGAACTATTTTATTTGTAACGATTTATCGACGGCCTAAAGGCATTCTGTTCAACAACTTCACTGAAATCCTCTCCAGTTTCTCTACTAACTATCAAAATATCATTATTACCGGAGATTTCAACTGTGATCTACTAAAGCATAATTTTGAGTCAAATTCTCTGCATGACTTTGCATTTTCTCAAGCTCTTCATATCGTTGAATCTGGGCTCACATTTCACACCAACTCGTCGCATTCCATACTCGATCTTTTCCTAGTCGATTTTCCGTCAAAAGTCATCTCGTTCACCAAGTCTGTTGCTCCTTTCATTGCGGGCCATGATTTGTTGGAACTCACCTATAAGTTTCAGTCTGATACTCGTCCTCCTCCTATCATCGCCCGAAGAGATCTTAAACATTTTGTCGAGGCAGACTATCTACTTTCACTTTCATCCTCCTTGTCCCAATTAAATTTCCCTGTCATCTCCTCACTCTCCTCTACTGACGATTTCGATAATTTAGTGCGCGAGTTTTCTTCCACCATCAGCAGTACATTTGACTCTCACGCTCCGACTATCTTATGGACGGTCAATCGTTCTTCGGCTCCATGGCTCACCAACGAGCTCCGCTCTAAAATCAAAAGTCGAAATAGACTATATAATCAAGCTAGACGTTCCGGTGACTTATTAGCGATGTCGGTCTATCGCAATTTCCGCAACTCTTTTTCGCTAGAGTTGCGCGCCGCTCGCGACAATTTCTATCGTCATCGTCTGTCGAGAGTCTCTGATCCCTCAACTATTTGGAAAGAGCTGTCATTTTTATCTCTCACTAAACCCCGTGGTTCTTCTCCTTTCGCTTTCTTCTCTCCTGACCAGCTCAATTCTTATTATTCATCTATTTCCACCTCCGCCATACCCTATAGTGTTTCTTTTTCCTCACTCAACTTTCCGCCGCTATCTCCTAGTCAGCCATCTTTCAGTTTCACCGAAATAACTCTCGACTCTCTCTCCTCAGTTCTAGCGATTTCTCCATCTCTCTCTCAAGGTCCTGACTCTCTCTCCTTGTTTGCTATCCTCAAAGCTCGTCCACTCCTATTCCAGCACCTTCTTGATCTTTTCAACACCAGTCTTCGTTTATCATTTTTTCCTTCCCTTTGGAAACAAGTTTTCATTCGCCCACTGCTTAAGACTGTCCCTCCTGCATCGCCGTCTGACACTAGGCCAGTGGCTAACCTTTCTGAGTTGTCTAAAGCACTGGAGCGCATCGTTTCTATTCAAATTACCAACTTTCTCTCAGAAAATTCTCTCGCTGATCCGCTTCAATCTGGCTTTAGACGCGGCTACAGTACTCAGACGGCGCTACTTAAACTCAACCAAGACATCCGCCAAGCGGTTGATGATCGGAAACTTACTATTCTTGTACTGTTCGATTTCAGTAAGGCTTTTGACATGGTACCCCATCAGTTGCTCCTTTCTAAACTGCGTCTTCTGGGCTTCTCGAACGGTGTACTCGCCTGGTTCTTTTCGTATCTATCGAATCGATCCCAAGCAGTGGTAGATGATACAGGTGCAACGTCCCCCTGGCGTTTCACTAATATGGGTGTCCCACAGGGCTCGGTTCTGGGGCCACTCCTCTTTTCTCTTTTCATCCGTGACATTGGGAATGGGCTTAAATTCACCCATTATCTCACGTATGCGGATGATACACAAATTTATCTATCCTGCTATCCGAATGATCTGGCTCGTGCACTGTCCGTCCTGTCCTTGGACGTTAGTTACATTTCGGAGTATGCTGTCAGAAATGGTCTTAAACTAAATATTGCCAAATCGAGAGTGATGGTCTTGGGCAGTGGTGCGTATTTAAATCAAATCGATTTTGATGCTATCCCCCGGGTGTCTGTTAATGGTATCGAACCCTTCGTCAATGAGGTTAAAAATCTCGGGATCATCCACCAATCGAATCTCTCCTGGCACCGTCACATCTTACACATCTCGGCAAAGGTCAACTTTACTCTATATCGATTAAAATACAACAAGAACTTACTGTCTCGGGAGTTACGTACACTGCTCATCTCCTCCCTAGTTTTCCCTATCTTGGATTACTATTCCCTAGTAATCAATGATCTTTCTGGTGAGCAGAGTCTAACTCTCGAGCGACTTTTATACAAATGCATTCGATTTATATTTGATCTTCGTCGGGATGTGCATATCTCGCCTTACCGCAACAGACTTTCCTGGCTTACAGTCTCTAATCGTCGGAAGTACTTTATGGGTATTTTCATATTCAAGCTGCTCCACCACAATGTACCCTCCTATATCGCAGATTTATTCTCCCTTGCACCTCCTCCTACTCGTCCTTCACGGCTCCCATCGCCACTCACCTTTATCAGCCCACGTCACCGTACCTCCACTCTCCAAAAATCATTCGCTCTCAGCGCATGCTATTTCTGGCACTCCCTTCCTCTTTCCTTAGTCTCCCTCGACTCCCTCGTCTCTTTCAAAAAAGAATTACACATGTATCTTCTTGACTCGCAGCGATCTTGATCTTTTGATCTACTTTTTTTTTTTTTTTTTTCTTCAGTATTTTTCTTATTTTTTTCTTTTACTACTGTATTTTCTTTATTTTGTATTATTTTTGTATTATTTTATATCGCGTTTGCTCACGAATACAATTCAGGGCATAATAAACGACATTCATTCATTCATTCATTCTCTCTCTCTCTCTCTCTCTCTCTCTCTCTCGCTCTCTCTCTCTCAAAGGCATCAAAGGCTATAGCCTTTGATGCTAAACTTGATCAAAAAATTGAGACCTTGAAACTCGACATGATGCAGCAATATGATGACATTCAAGACACGGTGGCCGGAGTTGTCCATACAATGTCTACCATTCGTGAGGAGGTTGCTGGCTTGTCTACTGGTCAGAGTAACATCTTGTCGAGAGTTGTGGGTATTGAATCCCAAGCTCTCGAGTCGGCTGAGGAGATCACCTCAATAAAACAACGGCACGTCGAAGAAATATCTGCAATCAAACAGGAGATGGCCTCCTTCATTGCCTCAACTTCATCCATGCCTCGGTCATCTGCTGCACCAGCTGCATCCACGACAACGGAATTTGTTGTTCGCGGTCTTCCATCAGAGCTCTCCTTATCCGACTCTGAGATAGTGAGTGCCATCTTCTCCTTTCTGGGCGTCCCTCAGCTCTTGGACGATGTTCTGGATTCACGCGTCATGAAACCGAAGATGGGTCAGCCCAACGATCCTCATGTTCGTGACTCCATTGCGAGCGCTGTGTCCAAGAGATCGCTGGTGGTTCGCCTGAAATCATCGGCTACTCGGGACTTTATCTTGGAGAAAGTATCAGCTAGAAGAGTCCTCACCGTCCGTGACATCTTCTCTC
>JACEOJ010004515.1:0-20704 GCA_013761285.1 Campoletis sonorensis | reverse complement strand
AGTACAAAATTCTCAAAAAATTGGCAAGATCGAAAATGATTTACCTTGAGCACTAAAATTTATAATATCAATAATAGGACAAATGTTTCATTGTAGCTTGAGGATGGAGTATTAAAAAAAAAAGCAAAAAATAGTTGGGCATTGAAAAAAGTCACAATAAAAATAGGTCAGAAGAACAGAGTCCAGAAAAAAAAATCGGAATGAGAAAAAACTGGAAAAAAAAAATTTCAAACGAAAAAAATTTAATTGAAAAAAAAAATTTCGGCCGAAGTACTTGGCGAGTTCGTACCATGAGAAATATATTACGTGATCCTAGCTAAGCAAAAAAACTCGCCAAGTACTTCGGCCGAAATTTTTTTTTTTCAATTAAATTTTTTTCGTTTGAAATTTTTTTTTTCCAGTTTTTTCTCATTCCGATTTTTTTTTCTAGACTCTGTTCTTCTGACCTATTTTTATTTTTGTACATTTTGGTGACTTCTTTCAATGCCCAACTATTTTTTGCCTTGTTTTTTTAATACTCCATCCTCAAGCTGCAATGAAACACTTGTCCTATTATTGATATTATACATTTTAGTGCTGAAGGTAAATCATTTTCGATCTTGCCAATTTTTTGAGAATTTTGTACTTTTTTGGGTAGTTTTTTTTTGTGAAAACAAATGGAAACGGGGGTCAACAAATGTACTTGTCCAAGGTTTTTTTCCCCGTCGAGTTTTCTAATGTGGCTAAGACACGTCGAGATAATAACAAGTACATTCACCTATATCTGTCCATCAAAAACGAGTTCGCTACAAGACTCTTGCACTCCAAGGACCGCGTTTCCCAACTGTTTTTGAAAACGTTCAAATCTGGTTTCCGTGAAATTTAACAAATTAAAGCGCTTTGGAAAACGTGAGTTCACGTTTTTTTCCCTTTCGATCGTGCCTAACTATAACTCGGTAGTTTGAAGGGTACTAGAGATATGAATATTTTATATTTTAACATGCACTAAAAATTTGTGCATTTTTTTGCACACATTATTGATGCTCATATGTTTTTATCGCAATCGCCGTTCTAGTGACACTGGTAATACTGGTAGAATTTCTGGTGACATTCGATGAATGCGAATTTGACAGCTGATCATACCGCGTTTGGTTGCAAAGATCGCGGAAGTATCAGTAAACTAAATCGCGTTTGGTTATAAAGATCGCGGAAGTGTCAGCTGATCATATCGCGTTTGATTATGAAGATCGCGGAAATGACAGCTGATAATTATCAAGTAGTTTCCGATCGTATGTAAAAACATCAAGGGTTGATGTTGAGACAAACCGTGTCTAAATTAATATAGAGTGTAAGAAAATGGATAATGCAATAATTCGAAAAGTATGTATTTATTCATTCATATATAGTGGTATCAGACTACTGGGAAATTTTGAGAATAACTAGTTGAATATTTTATGATATGTAGTAGCATGACGTTAACATTTTTAACTGAACATTCTTGACAATGAAATTGATAAATTTTTTTATGCGATACTATCCAAAAGATTGGTTGAACAAAAACTTTATCGTGTAAAAATATGACAAATATATAACTTGATATATATTTCAATGATTATATATAGTTTCGAGTTACATACATAGATACATTCGTTCAAACAGACTATTTGAACGAAAAATGCATGAAAATGCATGCTGAGAATATTGAATGCGCACGAATATTATTTGTCTTTGTTCCCCCTTTTTTCATATGAGAAAGTTTAATTGGAATCCAAATTTTCTTTAAAGTAGTACCGCATGCAAATTTCATGAGTGTCAACAGGGACGTTTTGATTTTGTAGAACTCCAAAATCTGCAACGTTTCATACAAAGATTTTTCTATGCAGTATTATTTCAAAAAAATATTTGAATGGAAACTATATTGGATTTGAAAATGCCAAGTCACATGATAAGTGCTGGACAAAAAATAAACAAATCAAAGGTCAAGAAACAGCATAAATGCTGTAACAAGTACATTTTCTCGCACCAATAGCCGCTTCTGTGGAAGTCTCAAAAAAAAAACGAATCCTCAAATGAATTTGAAAAGAGACAGGTCCTCAAAGTGTCACCTCCTAATCATCGTCTCCTCTCTAAATCTTTCCTCATAGAAGATCTTAAAAAAGTAAAAAGAGAGACCGATCTGAAGAAGTTATTAAAAGGAGACAAATCGCACAAAAAATAGTAACTCTGTTACGTCCCGAGAGAGGGGATCGTTATACACACGGAGGTTTTAATCCCTGACAACGAATTTTGATGTCTGAACGATGTTTGCGATTACTATATTATTTTTTTGATTTGGGTTTTATGATGTCTAGGTTGTTTGAGGTTGGAGACGTTTGGAGTAATTACTGAGGTTTTGGTACCTCAGAATAAATTGACGATACACAATTTAGACACACAAATGTTTGTCGGTTTATTCACTAAAATGTTCTCTTATTGGTTTTACACTTGAACAGATTTGTTGACGGTTTTGAGTTTCGGCCAGACCGGAGTTAACTATTTGAGAATTGACAATGATTGACGATGATATCAGATTTTTTAGACGGTCGAGACTATTCAAAGAGATGTGGAGTCTCTGAGATGTCGGTGTTAACTGATTATTCTAATTCTGTTTTTTGGGTCCTAAGGTTGAGCTTTTTGTAGGACTCCTGGGGGTAGGATGCTGTGGAAGGGATTGATTTTGTTATAGTTAAATTAGAGGATTGGTTGAAGAGTCGTTACTTTGATGTTGCTTTTTGTTATTGGTCGAGTTAAGGGGGAGACTTTTCCGGATAGTGATTGTAGGAAAAGTCGTTATGTTTTTCTTGGAAGATAGCAGGATTGCTCTGATTTCAAGTGCACATGCGTTCTTGTGATTTGGCAAAGTGGGTTTTTACGACTTAAGGCGTATGGGAACGTTTGGCGTTTTTTGAATGGTATGATTTTGAAGTGTTAATGGTCTTATGATTTCCTGGTGAAACCGTGTTCGTGAAATTTGAGATTAGCAGATGAAGGAAAAGCTGTTTTCGAGTTTTAACATTTGGCGACGGAAAGTCGGGTCTGTAAAGTACGTGTACTTGGGTTTATAGCTTTTCGTAGAAAAATAAAGAGATGCTGTGTTTTCGGAATGACTGAAAGTCGAGTGGTGTTTAGAGGACATGCTGCGTTGATAAGTTTGAAGGAAATATAATATGAGTAGCTGGTATATGGAAAAGGACTGAGTGTTTCTTTATATTCTATATATATTAACGTTAGAGAGTATATACTATTATATCTGTAAAACCCTTTCATTCTTCGAATAACCCTTGCTCCAATTTTCAAAACAACATTAATACAATAAAATTTCAATGGAAAAAATGAAATTGAAACAGAGCAGAAAAAAAATTTCGAAAAAAATGTATACAAAAAAGTTTAACTGAAAAAAATTAAATTGAAATAAATTAAATTGAAAAAGAAAAAAAAATTCGAAGCACTTGGCGAGTTTGGAGTAATGGATAATACATAATGTGATTTAAGTTATGCGAACAAACTCGCCAAGTGCTTCGAATTTTTTTTTTCTTTTTTTTCGATTTTTTTTCGTTTTCAATCTTTCTTTTCTTTTTCATCTAATATGAGATTTTTCCCTCAACCCGTTTCCCTGTGAAGACGATTTAAAGTTTCTGTGACGTCATAAAACCCCTATTTTACTGTATAATAAGAGTACGGCAGCTCTTGCGCTACGCTTTCTTTTTTTAATACTTGGCGCCGAGCCGCTGCCGCGTCTCTTGATAAGAGTATATACTCGATTTCATGATTATGCGATTAATTATATGTTACTTATCGACGAATGATGATGTAGGTACGAAAGTGTACCTTCTGATGGTACCTGGTTAGGAAGGGTAAATTGAAAAAAATTATGGGGGGCCTAGCGTTAGGCTAGGACGTAACAACTTAATCCTCGTGAAACGAAAAATTCGGGGTTCTCAATAATGTAATAAATGAATATACATTGTAACGACTTTCCCTCGAGATCCTTCGTTAACAAAATACTTTTGGGCTCGAAATCCTGGGCGCCAGTTTAAGAATTATCTAAAACAAATTTATATTGATTTCTATGTCAGAAAATACCCTTTCTCCCGACTAGACGATGACGATACGAAAGTTGGTAGAGGGGCGAGAGGTCGATGGGTCTTAATTATCCAACTCACTCGGACATCCAGAATAACAAAATTTATTGAAGTAAGATAACGAATGACGTATATGACGGCATTTGCCAAAAGAAAAAATAATTTCCGGAAAAAGTTTGGTTTTCCTCTCTCGGTAATATCACATAATATAATCAAGTATTTATCGACTCAAGCATCCACACGAATTTATACGAGGACCGTCCGCCAAGGACAAAATACGTAACGAACTTTATTATTATGAAAAGGTGATACTCGAGACGTTAACATTCGTCAAGCCATTAACCTAAGGACTTAGTATTGCACGGAAAAACGCGGAATTCCTCTTGGCAATTCTTTTTTTTTCTTTATTACAACGAAATTCAACTTTTGATTTAATTTAGCAAACACGGAACTGACCCCGAACTCATTCCAAACGCGAGCGTACCCCAAACAATATCGCTTTTTTTCTCAAAACTCAAAATGCTCAATAATCACAATTCTCTTGAAAATGAAAGCGCTTTCTCAATTTCACAAAACCCAATAAGTAAAGCGAGACGACGGCTCACCGATACGATTTCTTCTGACGAATCTCCGGATAAAGACCACAGAGTAACGTCTCGATAACTCGGCACCGTCGGATTCTTGGTCAGGTAGGCCACGGCTCGGAAAAAGACGTCCGTACTCGTCGTTGTCCCAAACGCGAGTCTTCGATAATGATCGAAAACGCAATTATGCGGACTAGGGTCCTAGCCCCCCACCCTTAGCCTACTCGCTCCAAAATCCCAACCGTCTTCTCGGGAAGAATCTTTCGTTTGATGTTCGCTTGACCTTCGGATAGTCATAATTCCGACTCTCGGACCGCGATCTTGTTGTTCAACCTTGAAAGCCTCGATACTGTTGACTATCGACGTTGGACTCCGATGCTATAGACGCACCATGAGGTTACACAGCTCCAGGTGAGGGCTTCGAGCTAACAACCTTTGCTCGATCTGAAATTGACAACAACAATGACCATTCCGAACCCTTGATATTCGTTGATGTTCTCTCCTTCGTAACGGATGATGCCATCACTCGCGTACAAAATAAAATTATAAATATTAAAAGTAAGTACATGTAATACGCTCGCATTTGACCCTTTTGGATTTCGCTCGAGGAAATTTCCGCTTCGAAAACGAACGTGTTTCCCCGTGCCGTGCCAACCATCCTTGTTTTATTGACTGGCCAAATTGACACGTCACAACATATACTAAAGCATATCAAGCCAACTACGTATTCATTTATAAAGTATTTGAATTAATATTTCAAGATTTAGAAGTATAAACACTACGGTGATATAAATAAAATCGATATTTTTATTTTTTGACTATATTTGACAACTGGTTGGGCTTGTCAAAAAAGGAGTTCTCCTAAAATTCAAACTATTCAAAAAAAATTCTAGAGGTTGCTCAAGTTACTTTCATTTTTTTTCAATCCTGGCCACTAATGATGATACATTTTTTTTTTCATTTTTCCGTGTCACGGCAATATATATTACCGCTCGACGAAGCAGTGTTTTCCGCAAAATTTAGGTCTTTGAAACAAACATTTAATGGCCGTGCAGGCAACATTAACATTTTTTTGTTTAAATCCTGGCTAAATATCATGTCATAGAAGATTTGATATTTCGATGTCACTACGACGGATATTATTTCATTAGAAAAAAATAAATCTCTCCAATTTAGTTTCTAGAAGAAAGGACCGCGCCGAAAATTCCCTCCCCGACGAAAAAACCTTGGACAAGTACAGTTGTTGGCCCCTGTTTCCATTTGTTGTCAAAGAAAAAAAACTACCCAAAACAGTGACACGTTCGGAGAGGCGTGGAGGAAAAGATCGGGTGTTTGAACGTCGAGCGGTAAACTCTATGTCCCATAAGCTTTTCCCTGCAGTTTAATACGCAGAGCGTTTATATAGATGTACTCCTAAGAGTGCCGTGGGCGTATGCTGATAGACCTCGAGAAGTCTTGCTTTATCTTAATTGCGACTTGAGGAAGGAAAGGTTATCGTTAAAGAATTGAGGGATTCTGAGGGATTTTAAATGCGTTCTTTATTATGAATGATACTGTTAATTGGATTACAATGAGTATGGATAAAGAGATCCTAGGACTCTTTATACATTCCGTTGAATCAAAGTGTTAGTACAATAGTTAAATACAAACTTGGTGTATGAAATAATTGGTACTTAACCGGAGAGGTGTCTGGTAAATCTATGGTTCGTTGAAGCTTACTTGTGATTCGTTGTGTCGTAGGAAAAAAGTTGAAAAGATTGTAAGATCAAATATCGAACTAGGTACTTTGACTTTTGGACTCGACTCGCTCTCTTCAACAGAAGACCCGGAGTTCGGTCAGAGATTAACTTTATAAGATGGCTAACCGATTGACGACCGAACTACTGCTACCAGTATAGATGCGACTCTAGGTGCGTACGGAATGCAAAGCCTGGCGGAAAAACCGTGGCTTTTATAGGGCGACATCTGGAAGATGGTAGGGATATTTGTCCCGAACGGAAGTATTTTTGAGCCTTTGGATCTTAGGAGTTCGGTAAAGAAAAAGTGGAAAGGGCTGATCCTGTGTGTAGGCGTTAGGACTATCATTAGGGTCTAGATTTATGACTGCTGCTCGTTGGGTGTAGTGTATGCTTGCTTGTAGCTGGTGTTTCGGCTCTACGAGGGTCTTGGACATCTGTTTTTGTGACACGTGTCCGGAAGGAGTGAGATAATGAGACAAAAGTTTGAGTGCTGCTATGACGTTAAGTTTTATGAATGAAGGGATTTGAGAATCGCGGTCCTTGTAAGGTGTATCGATGTCCGATGATGATGTCAAGGTCACCTTGAAGATTCTAGAATTTTCTCAAACATTCGATGATGACTTCATGCGTCCCTTCTCGAATGTTCGATATCACGTATGTGAATGTTGAAGGACACAGAGCCTTCTCGAATATTCGACGACAAGGTCAAAGATTCTCGAATGTTCGATGTCACGCGTGCGAATGTTGAACGATGGGTTCAAGGTCAACGATTGTTACAAGCTCGAGGTTGTTCCTTCTCGAATATTCATCGATGATGCCAGAGGGGTCGGGATTTGCACGATGACAGATTTTATGAAGGTTGCTCGATGTTATAAGGGGGTGGTAATGAGGGCGTGAAAGGCAACCACGCTCGTAGGACAGTGATCGTTCTGTTGGAGGGGAGATAGACTATAAGTAGCGAAAATTTTAAATCTCAAGACATTCTACAATTGTTGTTCAAGTGATGCCAAGCATCCGTCGAAGACAGTTTGAAATAAAAGTTCGATTAGAGCTCCTATTGCAAAATATTAAAGAGTTTGTGACGTGGCATTTTTGCTCTGGGCGAGTATGCCGTCACCTTCGGCCAGCTTTCCCCAAAACCCGAGATTTTCACTACGCCGTCGGCGGTGTTAGTGCCAGTGTTGAGCGCCAGTTGGTTTTATTACGCGCTACCAACAAACGCGAGATAACTTAATCATAAGTTAAACTTAGAAACTAGATTCAAAAAAAGAAAACGCAAACGGAACGTAACGTACGCGATTATTAAATAATCGCGAGAATTGCATTAGGCGCGTTATAAACTTATTATTAAATACAAAGTAAATGAATTCTAATCATTTACATGATTATTAAATAATCGCGAGAGTCGATATACACCTAAAAAGGCGAGGAGTTGTCTACAGGCTATCTTTCAGCCACGTGCACGGCGTAGCCAAGATGGCCGCCGCGAGGGTCTGAGCGACGCGCAATCCCTTGTACCAGTACTATGGCGCCACTTACGTGTGCGTAGAGCGCAGGAAGAAACGGTGTCTTTGATCAGGTCTCGGCAGCAACTGTTCGGTAGGTCGCTCTCGCGCTCACGTGCCGGCCGGTTACGCCGCAACGTGAAAGGGGTAAACTCAGCGCGCGAGAGAAACTCAAAAACTAATTCTCCAAACACTTATTTCGATAGAACGATATTTTCTAAAAGAAAATACGAGGGTTTACCGTACGGGCAGTCTCTCCAGGATGTTAGATCATTGGGGCAAACGAAACTCCAAAAACAGAAACGTAACTATTAAAACTCAGCCACGGGTACCTGGGGGCAGTGATGGCTGTAACCCGACCCCGCAGCCTCCCAACTAACAACATAAACGGAACTCCCGTTAAATCTAACATCCGCTAAATGGAGCACTAGCATCTCAGCTAGATTTTTATCATTCCCGAACAGATAAACTCGGAAAGTATTGAAAGTCGAAGGGTAACACGGTAATATTTCGGTTAAATTCTCCTCTTCGATTCAATGCTAACCGGACGCGATTCAAATAAAACTCAAAGATAATGGAACTCGAATAACTCCATATGGCTAGGGATTTCACTTTAAATCGCAAACTCTAAAGAGTTCGAGAGCCCATATGGGTTGTCTGATAACCTCGACGGTTCTAAGAAAAGGAAAATAGGAAGATAATCATCACTTTTCGGGCCTCTACTCACGCTTTCGCTGGATAGACGGGATCGACGAGAAGATCCGCGTCACAAGTTGCAAAACTTGATTGAAGTGAGATTACAACGGAATCATCTGGCAAAGCTACTGAAAAACTTGGATTTATCAAAAATCAACGAAGTGGGCCGATTGGAGCACCTTCTTCCAACTAAGAAGCTGTGTGAGTTGAAAGTGGGCAAAAAGTTTACCGTCAACGACCTACGTACTGCGCAGACAAAATACGGAAACCGAATCATCGCTGATTTGAACAACAAATTCTGTGTATTTCTACCGGCTCGTATGGTTAAGGTGTTCACCGGAGATGTCACTTACTTCGAAGAATTAAGAAGCGCAGCTCACCAGGCTCGTATGCGATTGGAGTATCAGGGTGGGAATTATATTCAAATCGAATTTCAATGTTTACAAGAAAAGTGAAATTCCGATTATTCCCGTTGTCCATACCACTTTACGCATTTTCAAGCCATAGTATCGTGCTCAATCTTTTGTAAAATGAAGATAATAAAAGATAATGAAGGCTGAGTAATATATATGAAGAGTTGTATTATATGTGTAATTATTCAATCCATTGGCAAAAAAGCTATTGTTATTTTCCGATAAAACTTTGACATGAGTGTGAGAGAGATAGTAACGAAAAAGATAAAATCGTGTTAAGAAGATTGAATAAATATAGCATGTGTTTCTGAAGCCTCGATAGTATTAATCTTTGATTGAACTTTTGATGTTTATTTCTCTCTCTTCACAGGGTGGCTCAATAACTCTGTCTAGCAAAAATATACACCACATATCTTCCACTTATCCACCAACATAGCTCTATTAGCCCGAAATTGAACAGTCATGCAATGTAGTCATGTTTATACCGTAAAACTTTAATCCGGACAACATTTTTTTATCTCAAAATAAGTGATGATATTTGTGCTGGACAGAGTCATTACCTCACCCTGTAGACAATATATTTTCAGGGTAGGATGAAAAAAAAAAACGTTCGTGAAAATACCATTGAATAGGGTAATTTTTATTATTATTATTACCATATACTCGCACATCTACACTTGAAATACTATCAAATTATCCCCATCCCCTGCCTACACATAAGGTGAACGTAACAATTTTGATATGAAAATAGAAGACAAAATTCGTGAAATGAAATTTAAAATTTATCAATTGAAATAATAAGCTACGTGGTGGAGAAGGTTTGACTACAGATGATCCATCAAAGTTCTCTGAAGATGTATCTGTCACCGTGCACTTTCAGGGCAGCAGTTACCCCTTGATACTGCATAACGGCTGCAGTATTTTCAGCCACTTGATACACTTGAATCATGGTGAGTATGATGTCGCCGAGCTCGTTTAACTGAGCACTGCTCAACCCCTCACGCCATTCATAGGGGATTTCAACGGTGAATGAAGTAACAGTAGTCTTCATTTTCTAGAACAAGTTTCAAGGATTGACGAATTTCTATTTTTCAAGCGTTTTGTGTCTTTGCTCATAAAATTACAACAATTTTATTTACTTTGAAGTTTTGGTGATTGTTGACAACGAATAAAATCCAATGCGGCTTTCAGCGCGAAATATCTTGATCCAGAAAAAGAAGAATAAGACAAAGTGAATTTTTCAGAAACTATTCAAATTTCACAACTTCACTTGTGATATACGCACACACAAACAACGGTGCGGTTTCAATTGATAAAACGTTCTGAAACTCTTTCAAAGACAAATTGTCACAACGATCTTTACTCGAGGACCGGCTAACGGAAACTGTGACGTTCTGAGACCCTTTCGGATTGATGCCCAAATTGTGACCACGATCTTTACTATAAACAAAGGCTGGCTAGCGGAGACTATGATTATCTTTATGACACCGCCGTAAGAATATGTAAATAAAACTCAGTAATCGAATACTTTCGAATATCTGTCCCCACTGGTAATCGTATCAAATATCACCTCTAAATTGATCTTGGAAACTTCTAGAGAAAAGAATCAAATTCTTCGTCACTCAAGAACAAAATTTCAAAAAAGTTCATTTCCCCCTCCTTCCATACGTTCTTACTCCATAAAAGGGTTTCAACAAAGCCAGCGGTCGCAGTTAATTTTTCACTGTATTCGTATAACAAGAGGGACTCTCTGAACAATGGATTCAGAAAAATATCTCAAACTCATCCATATTATGGGGAGAGCTTACAAGCTCCTTGCAAATAAATGTTCTCCAATTGAAATCGAAAAATGGTTGAAGTTTGGGACGCGCAATATTAAGCTACTAAATAAAATATTGAAAACAAATGATTTAACGGTTGAAGAAAAAATAAAGATTTCAATAACCATCGGAATTTTGAAATCGTTGGCTGCTAAATTCAAATTTCATCATAAAACTGGTAATGGTGAACAACGGAGAAGACAACGGAGGAAAGAGAGAGTACAATGGGAAGATTTAGAGTCTGCTTTCCAAGGACGAATTAGGACGGCAGCTGTCATTAATTTACAACATAAAGATCTGATACATTTCCTGGAAGACGCAAAAAAGCCAATTGTTACTAGAATAAAAAACGCTTTACGGAAAGGAGAAAACTTGAAGAAATGAACACCGTGTTATGTTGTAAATTCATTATCACAAAGGATGGTGCCATTATTGGAGAAAAAAAAATTTCAACACGAAAAATGATGTTATCTTACGGACAACGGATTTAAATGCGTGGTTCAATAAGCGTGTGAAGGATAAGTTATTGGTGAAGAGTGAAGAGTTCCAAGAAAAAGATTCTGGCTGGTCGTTGGTTGAAATCATAAATCTGTCAGTAAACATAAACAGATATGTACCATTACACGCCGGCTTCTCAACTTACACAGAACTACCCAAGTTCATTAGGGACGAGAAGGCTGTTGTAAACATAAAAAATGACGACGCTTATTGTTTTTTGTGGGCAGTTACCGCAGCTCTTTTTTCAACTTATAAAAATTCCACCGCAACGAGTTCATATCCACATTTCAGCTCAGTGCTATAATACGATGGATTGACATTTCCAATATCGCTAGATATGATTTACAAATTTGAGAAATTTAACGATCTTTCTATTTACATATATGGTATAGATCAAGATGAGAGGAAAAACAATAAATTCCATAGCTCCATTTTATTTAAGGGGGGAAAGCACATTAGGAAGCTTATTTTCGGTGATACTTTTAAGATTTTTTTTTCGTGAGTAAAATCAATTAGAATTCAACAAAATTCTGACATCGTTTCAATCATATTTCGATGGACTGTAATGAATTTTTGAAAATATTTTCAACCAAAAATGATAGAGTTACGCCTTGAAGTCCGCTGACGGTGGTGGTCCAGAGTTTTTCCATTGCGGGACGTGTGGCCATTCCAATTTTTATCTGATATTGAAAAAGTTCTTATTTCACATTGATAACCTATTTTGTAAGAATATGAACCTCAATGCAGGTGGAAATAATAAAAATTGAAAGTTTAGCAGCCTTTGGAAAAATTTTCTTCAATTTTCGCAATATTTTTTCATCAATTAAGCAAATAAAGGCACCTCCAAAATCATGATATCATCTCACATGTTGGTTCATATTCTTACAAAATAAGTTATCAATGTTGGATAAAAATTTTTTGAATGTCAAATAAAAATTGGAATCCCCACACGTCCCGCAATCGAAAAACTCTGGACCACGACCGTCAGCGGACTTCAGGGCGTAACTCTATCATTTTTGGTTGAAAATATTTTCAAAAATTCATGACAGTTCATCAAAATATGATTAAAACGATTTCAGAATTTTGTTGAATTCTAATTAATTTTACCCACGAAAAAAAAAATCTTAAAGTATCACTGAAAATAAGCTTCCTAATGTGCTTTCCCCCCTTAAGTAAACACAAGTCAGCCTGACATTCATCTTCTTTTGTTGGAGACAACAATTGATGATCTAGACGATGATGACGATGATGTGCTTAATAACAAGGTGTTTCATTTTGCATGGATTCAAAACTTATCACGATTAGTGAATCCGCAAATATCCAGACATAAATGCCGAACTTGGATTTGTGACAGATGTTTGAATCACGTCAATTCTGAAAATGGCCTACGTCAACATAGACTTGATTGTGTTACTTGTAATAAAAGTCGCGTTATTCTCCCAGATAGTGATAATGGGATTGTTGAATTTACAAACTATAGACATAAAGAAGACGTACCATTTTGCATCTACGTCGACCTCGAATGCTTATTGAAACCGGTTGTTGGAGAGAAGGAGAACACAACGGTCTATCAAAAGCATATCCCATGCAGTATTGTATATTATTTACACTGCACTTTTGATGATTCGATCTCCAAGTTCCAAATAAATCGTGGAGAAAATTGCGTCGAATGGTTCATAAACGAGCTGCAAAACTTGGCTCAATCATTAAATGTTTATTTTCAAACGTTTCTGCGGACAGAACAGCGGGCCTGACAATATAGGTATAGTGCGTGTCACAGCTACGCGAGCGCCGCTCTCGTGAGTGGTCGGATCCGGCAACCGAGCCGAGTCAGTTAACGAGCGTCAGTTCTCGACGAAACATTGTCACAGCCACATCTCTTTATCTTTCATTGTATTGTTTTTTTTTGTTAATTAAATATATCATTAGTGCATTTGACATCGAATCCTTTTATTTCAATCCAAACATGGTCCTTCGAGCCGGATTGAGGTAACAATCTACGGTAGTGATTACAGTCCACACACACAAAAATAAAGTAGAAAATATCGAGAAGCAAGCGTCGTTCCGAAGAAAAACATGGCGGAAATCACGAGCCTTCGTAAACAACGCGGAATCGTGAAAGCAAAAATGACGCGACTCAGGTCGAAAATTGAACAAACTCAGGAAGCCAATATAAATCGAGAGGCGACCGAGGTATATCTAGCAAGATTAGACGATATTCGAAGCGAATTCGAGAAAATACATCTCGCGATTGCGCTCTACAGTCACGAGGACTCGGGGGGGCCGACAGTCGTGGATACTTCGGAAGAATCAGACTTCGAAGAAAAATATTTCGAGCTGAAAATAAAGCTAAAGCAATGGTTGAACAATTTGCCAGTACGACGATCCGACGAACAAACATCGTCTCCAAGTGACGAAACGTTGAATCGTATGCTGCAACAACAAAGCGAGTTGTTGCGACAGTTGAACATGAGGTCGAGCGAGTCAAGTTTTCAAGATGGCGCGTCGCAACCGTCGACGAGCGCCAGTAGCGACGCTGTTACCAGGCTGGTCGAGCAGCAGACAGCGCTGTTACATCGTTTCACACAAGCTACCGGTGTTAATCAAGAATCTAAGGTTAAACTACCAGTTGTCAAACTTCCAACATTCGACGGTCGAACCGAGGAATGGAAACGTTTTTCAGAGACGTACACTTCACTTATACATACGAACGAGAGCATCCCGAACATTCAAAAATTTCAATATCTCGTCACGTCATTGTTGAGTGTCGCGGCAAAAATAATTGAATCGATCGAACTGACGGGAGAAAATTATGAAATTGCGTGGGAACTACTAAAAAAACGTTTCGATGATCCAAGAGCCATCAAGAAAAAGCATATTCAGTGTTTATTTGCGATGCCAAAAGTGGAAAAGGAATCTGCCGTTGCAATTCGTAATCTCATTGATTACGCGTTGAAGCATTTGCGAGTGTTAAAATCGTTGAAATCACCGACGGAGACGTGGGACGAACTCGTTATCCACATGATCGAAATGAAACTCGACATGGCAACGTTGCGCGCGTGGGAACAAGAAGGAAACACGGCTGACGCGAAACTGGAAACATTGACAGATTTTCTCGAAGCAAAGTGCCAAATGTTAGAGCGAATCGAAGCAAGGACAAAGGAGAACGAAATTTCGAAGAAAGGTGAGCCTGAAAAACAAAAACTCAAGACACGAAATCAAACGAAAAAGGAAGAAAGTGAGAAACGCGTGTCATTAACCACGTCAACTGACGCTGGAAAATGCTATCTGTGTCACGGTGATCATTTTCTGTATCATTGCGAAAAGTTTTTGGCAATGTCGATCGAGGATCGAGTCAAGGAGATTCGTCGATTAAAGCTCTGTATGAATTGTCTTCGCAACGATCATTTCGTAAAAACTTGCAAGATGGGATCTTGTCGAGAATGCTCGGGAAGACACAATACATTGTGTCATCGTCCAACTGTCAATAAGATAGAACGAAAAAACGAAGAAATCATCGAGCCTCACGATCAAAGTTCGGATGGCGCTGCGAGCAACAACGTAGTTGTACATCACGCGATGAACGGGCCTGTCAGGAGACACGTACTCATGGCGACAGCGGTGGTCAACGGAAGACATCGCAACGGGTCCATTGTACCATTATGTATCCTTCTTGATAGCGCCAGTGAAGCGCATTTTATTACGCAATCAGCATGTACTAGATTAGGTGTAAAACGCGATCGAACCTCAGAAATAGTCACCGGACTGAGCGAGATAGAAAGTGTCGTAAACGAAAGCTGCGAGGTTACAATCTAGATATTCAAAGTTTGACGTAATTGTTCGTAGTTTTGTTGTGTCAAAAATAACAAAGAGTTTACCATCATTCGAGATAGATTCGACTACGCTAAAAATTCCGTTAAATATAAAACTCGCAGACTCAGAATTTTTCAAAAGAAGCGCGATTGATATGCTCATCGGAGCCGAGTTATTTTTTGATTTGCTAGACGAGGGAAGAATTAGTCTCGGGCAAGGGCAGCCGGTATTGCAAAACACGAAACTTGGTTGGATAATTGCCGGAAATATCGGGTACGCGCCGCGGACGGATCTACTTTGCAATCGCGAGAAAATAACCAGTTTAGCGTGTTCGTTGGAACCATGCACGGCGCTCGATCAAACATTAAAGAAATTTTGGGAAATAGAAAACGTTCAAACCGCCGTGAGTCAAATTCCATCTGAGGAGGCGCGTGAAAGCGAAGAATTTTTTAAACGAACAACGACGCGCGACGAAAATGGCCGTTTTGTGGTACGGTTACCGTTTCTCGAAGATCCGAATGTACTAGGTGAATCGCGAGAAACAGCCAGCAAACGTTTGACGCAACTCGAACGTCGTTTCAAGGGTAACAAAATATTGCGAGAAAGATACGTAGAATTCATGCACGATTATTTAGACAGCGATCACATGTCACCGGCGTCCGATCGAATTGGAAATCGCGATCATCCGATAATCTATTTGCCGCATCACGGCGTGATGAAAGAATCAAGCACGAGTACGAAGCTTCGTGCAGTTTTTGACGCTTCAAGTAAAACAAGTTCAGGAAAATCGCTCAATGATATCTTGCGAGTGGGACCGACGATACAAAGCAATTTGTTCGATGTTGTAATGCGATTTCGATTTTATAACGTCGCGTTAACCGGAGACATTCGACAAATGTACCGACAGGTGCTCGTGCACGCTGACGATCGCGATTACCAAAGAATATTATGGCGCTTTTCCACAGACGAACCGATACAAGACTTTCGATTAAACACTGTAACTTATGGTCAGGCTAGCTCCGCGTACTTAGCCATTCGATGTATTATTGAATTAGCAGAGGAAGCAAAAACTGAATTTCCGATTGCGTCACGAGTCATACTCGATCAAACTTACGTAGACGATATACTTGCCGGCGCGGATGATTTCGAGGGCGCTGCAACGTTGCTCGAGCAAATCACGACTGTGTTGAGAGCAGGCGGCTTCCATGCGCATAAATGGTGCTCCGATCGTCATGAAGCATTGGAACAAGTACCATTGCGACTCAAAGAAGACGCATCCAAGTTTGGCATCAACGCGAATGATGCAATAAAAACGCTCGGACTCGAATGGAGACCGACCGACGACGAGTTTCAATTCTGCGTCCAAGAAGCGAAACCAGCAACTACGAAGCGCGAAGTTCTATCTGCTATCAGCAAATTCTTCGACCTTCTGGGTTTAATCGGCCCGATAATCACGACGGCAAAATTAATAATGCAAGAAACCTGGCGAACGGATCGAAGTTGGGACGAAACTCTGCCAACGACATTCATCGAGAAATAGGAGAGGTTCAGACGCGAATTGAACGAAGTGAAAACGCTCTTGATACCGAGACGCGTAATTCCATACCAAGACGTTACGAGAATCTATTTGCAAGGGTTTTGTGACGCCTCCGACGTCGCGTATGGGGCGTGCATCTATGTCCAGGCCCAAGACGAGAATGGAAACATTTCATCAAGATTACTGTGCTCTAAATCGAGAGTAGCACCCATCAAGCCGACGACAATTCCACGATTAGAATTATGCGGTGCGGTTTTATTGGCGCATTTGATCACGCACGTTCGACGAGAATTACGCATAAAAATTGACGGCGTTCAAGCATGGACAGATTCACAGGTTGCACTTTGTTGGATACGCGGCGATGTGTCGAGATGGAAACCGTTCGTAGCCAACCGAGTGAACGAGATTGTTGAAATGCTACCTGCCAAACATTGGAATCACGTAAAGGGCCCGGAAAATCCCGCTGATTTAATTTCTCGTGGCTCGACTCCGCAACAACTCAAGGAATCGAAGTTATGGTGGTCAGGACCACAATGGTTATTAGATAAAGACTCACCATTCTCAAACGACTTTCAAGACATCGAGGCAACTGATGAAATTTTGGAGAAACTCCAGGTGGAGGAACGCAAGAATATTCAAGTATGTAATCTCTCCACGGAAAGTAGTTCGCTGTTGGAACAAATAATTGTCAAATTTTCGTCGTTGACAAAAATCGAGCGTGTTCTCGCGTATTGTTTGCGATTCGTTCGAAACACTAAGAAGCCTCGTGAAAAACGCAATCTATCAACATTGTCGGTCTCTGAACTACAAGAAGCTCATACTCGACTGATACAACACGTCCAAACAACAAATTTTCACGACGAGATGGCCGATCTCAAGAAGAAACGCGACTTGAAAACATCAAGCAAGATTTTACAACTGCATCCTTTCCTTGATGATTACGGAGTGCTCAGGGTGGGCGGCAGACTGCAGTACTCATCATGGAAGTTCGAACGCAAGCATCCGATCATTTTGCCAGCAGGGAGCCGATTCTCAAAATTATTGTTCGAAAGAGAACACCGTCGTTTGCTGCACGCTGGTCAGCAGCTACTACTATCGTCTATAAAGGAGAAGTATTGGCCTCTCAGGGGACGCGATTTGGCGAGACAGGTCTGTCACGAATGTATGTGTTGCGCCAGACACAATCCACACGAATTAAAACAGCTGATGGGACCATTGCCGAGTGCCAGAGTCCGTCCAAGTCGTCCATTCACAGTCACCGGCATCGACTTCGCCGGCCCCATCATCACTCTCGTAAACAAAGGGCGAGGACGCAAAACCAACAAGTCTTACGTGGCATTGTTTGTTTGTTTTGCTACTAAGGCCGTACACTTGGAGGCCACGAGCGAGCTCACATCGGCAGCATTTCTCGCGACGCTTCGGCGATTCATCGGCGGACGCGGGCGACCACAGCAAATCTACAGCGACAACGCGACGAATTTCGTCGGTGTAAAAAATGAGTTGGAAGAAATTCGCCGTTTTCTAGAAGCGCAAATCAAGAGCAATCTCGGGGACATCTTGTCCAACGAAGGGATTGATTGGAAATTTATTCCCCCTCGCTCTCCCCACATGGGTGGACTGTGGGAGGCGGGTGTAAAGTCCTGCAAATATCATTTGAAACGAGTGATGGGCAACGCTCTATTTACTTTCGAAGAGTTATCCACGGTACTCGTGCAAATAGAAGCGTGTTTGAACTCTAGGCCCATCACAGCGTTATCCGACGATCCATCGGATCTTCAGCCTCTCACACCCGCACATTTCTTGGTGGGAGGACCACTAGCCAGCCTTGAAGACGTCGACTTGTCAGACATTAAACTGAATCGTTTGGATCGCTGGCAGCTTACACAGCGAGTCTTGCAAGATTTTTGGAAACGGTGGGCGGCCGAGTACCTCACCAGTTTGCAGGGAAAGACTAAATGGAAGCGAGAAAAGGAAAATCTAAAAATCGGAGACTTGGTCCTGCTTCGAGATGAAAATCTACCGCCGTTGCGATGGAAACTGGGACGCGTGTTGGAGTTGCATCCAGGCAACGATGGCTTCGTGCGAGTTGTCTCCATTCGAACCGAAAATGGAAAATTTAAGCGAGCAATTGCAAAATTGTGCAAGCTACCCTTCTCAGCAGCAAATGACGAAAAAATTAGCGATGTTAATTTGGTGGGCGGTATGTCTGCGGACAGAACAGCGGGCCTGACAATATAGGTATAGTGCGTGTCACAGCTACGCGAGCGCCGCTCTCGTGAGTGGTCGGATCCGGCAACCGAGCCGAGTCAGTTAACGAGCGTCAGTTCTCGACGAAACATTGTCACAGCCACATCTCTTTATCTTTCATTGTATTGTTTTTTTTTTGTTAATTAAATATATCATTAGTGCATTTGACATCGAATCCTTTTATTTCAATCCAAACAAAACGATTGTACCAATGGAACAATTGAACCCTGATCAAGTAAATGAATTTACTTCTGCGGTAACTTGTCATATTTGTGGAAAGCCGTTCAATAGGGAAGACTATAAACATCATGACCATTGTCATTTCACGAGAAAGTTTCGTGGTGCTGCGCATAAATCTTGTAATTTGAATTACCAAAACTCACATGCTATTCTAGTTATTTTTCATAATTTATCAGGCTATGACTCACATTTTTTAATCAAAGCATTAGCTACATCATTCGAAGGTGGAACTAACCTTTTACCAGTCAACAAGAAATAACTTTCACTAAATATGTAGCAGGAACCATAATAAATTTCCGTTTTATAGATTCATTCCGCTTTATGTCTAGCAGTCTTGAAAAATTATCGTCATATTTGACGGATGAAAATGAAGTATTACACACAAATATTGTAGCAGTCTGGAGAAATTTCAATTATTAACGAGAAAAGGTGTATTTCCATACGATTATGTAGATAGTTGGGATAAGCTTGGGGAAAAGCATCCACCAAGTATTGAGAAGTTTTATTCAAAATTAAACGATGTTGATATTTCATATCTGGCAAGCTTTTGATGTTAAAACATTAGGTGAGTATTCAGATTTGTATTTGCGAACCAACGTTCTCCTCTTAGCAGATATTTTCGAAAATTTTCGATGTAAGTGTCGCGCAACTTATAATTTAGATCCATTACATTATTATACGGCACCAGGCCTTGCGTTTGATGCCATGCTCAAATGTACTGGTATTAAAATGGATCTCCTGACTAATATTGATATGGTGATGTTTATTGAAAGAGGTATTCGAGGCGGTGTAGCTCAGTGTTCGAATAGATATGCTAAAGCAAACAACAGATATATGGGAACAGCCTTCAATTCAGACGAAGAAGAATCTTACTTAATGTATTTCGATGTTAATAATTTATATGGAGCAGCGATGAGTCTCAATTCACCCTATAGCTCATTTGCGTGGGTAACAAATTTCGAGGAAGTAGATGTTTGTAACATACCAAACGAATCTTCTGTAGGATCTATACTTGAAGTGGATCTAGAATATCCGTTGGAGATTCATGAATTACATAAAGATCTACCTCTTTGTCCTGAGCATTTTGTACCCCCCACCGCAGAATCCAAGCAATGTAAATTGACAACCACCTTGTTCTCCAAGCAAAAATATATCATTCATTACCAAGTCTTGAAACAATGTTAAAGCTTAGGCATGAAATTGACTAAAATTCATAGAATTCTGAAATTTGAAAAATCATCCTGGTTAAAAAAGTATATCGGTTTGAATACTGAAATGAGAAAAAAATCCACTAATGATTTTGATAAAAACTTTTATAAACTGATGAATAACGTAGTTTTCGGTAAAACCATAGAGAACGTTCGAAAATATAAAAACGTCAAAATAATTACCAAATGGGATGGAAGATATGGTGCAAGAGCCCTCATTGCCAAACCCAATTTCCATAGTTGCACCGTTTTGAATAAAGATTTGGTTATAATTGAATTGACGAGATCAACAATAATATTGAAT
>JACEOJ010004507.1:0-22898 GCA_013761285.1 Campoletis sonorensis | reverse complement strand
CAAGCCGAGCAGTTAAAAAGTGTGAAAGGATTAACTTTTATTCTTTTGAACCGGGAGAAGTGATAGAGAAACAGGGAAAAAGAGCACTCATAAATCCACTTCCGTTGGATTCAAGAGCAGAGGGAATTAAATTCTAAGACAGGAGAAAACGAGGATCGCTCCTCAAATTTTCTAGGATAGGATTAATAAGGAATTTGGGAAATTTAAAAGCGAAAGCAAAGGCAAAGAAGCGTACGATACTCAACCTTACCGCTTCACGAACAAAATTCGATGTCAAATACGGAATTCCAGGCCGACGAAATCCAAATTTCACACGTTTGTTCGACACAGGTGAACAAACAAACGTAGGCACCCAAGAACACTGAGAAACAAAGGAAATTTAATTAAATGCGAAAATAATAAAAATGCGACAAACCGGAAATACAACCCGCACCGTATTTCATAATAAAAACCTCGTCACGAACATAATTCAAAACGGAACACCTTAAAATTACACCACTTTGTCGATCAAACACAAACAAACTAACGCAGGTCCTTGAAAACACATAAAACACTGTAAGACACGTAAAATCACGAAAAAGTGTAGCGCGAGTACACACAAGATAAACACGGCGGCGGCCATCTTGGCAAACTGTCATCGAGCGAACCCGATAGATCAGCGGCGCCACTGATCGAACGGTGAATAGAGATATACAGCGCGTCGAGCGTCAGGAATAAAGGCGCGTTTTCAAAGCTGCACGAATTAAATGCGAACGGCGATTGTCGATAAGTCAGTGACTATCGAACATTATTGTAATATGAAATAAGGTTTTAATTGAATAAATAAATTATGTAACAGATTCCAACACACGATTTATATTTCTTTAATTCCTCTTTTCGTGCTCCGAACCTTATCTTAATATTGAAACTCCTACAACGTTTCATTTGGCGCCCAACGTGGGGCTCCAAAAACTTAAAGACAAATCCAGTTGGAAACTGTTAAATAAATTAAATATAAAAAAAAACACGTATAAAAAAAAGAGGACGTCGAACACTGTAAGAGGGGGAGTGTGACGGTCTGGCAATAATGGAAGAATATAGGTGGCCCGTAGCGCAGTGGTTAGCGCTCTAGACTCAGACTCCGCGGGTCCCGGGATCGAGTCCCACTCGGATCACCTTTTTATTCGCTCATTATTGCTGGACCGTGCCTCGTCACACCTATCAACGACATTAAAATCATGATTTTCTTTTTTATCCATATGGTTTCTTTAGCTCGAACGAAGGATAAGCACGTGTCATTGTCTCATTTTCTCGCGAGAATACAATTTTCGACTTTTTACCATCAGCCACTTTGAAAAAAGCAGATTTTTCATCAATTTGTAGCGGATAATTTATCGTGTTAGCTTGGTAAGAGTAAAATGCTGATTTTTTTCCTGAAAATATACTCGGTGGAGCTTAATTTGAGCCTAAATTTATGGCATTATCGTATTCCCTCGCCGAGATATGATTTTTGGCCCATTACCACGATTTTCGCTGAAAAATTACGATTTTTCATCAACTTTTAAACGAAAAACGATCGTCTCCTATCAACGACATTAAAATCATGATTTTTTTATTATCGAAATGGCTTCTTTAGCTCGAACGAAGGATAAGCACGTGCCATTGTCTCATTTTCTGGCGAGAATACAATTTTCGACTTTTTACCATCAGCGCGCTTTGAAAAAAGCAGATTTTTCATCAATTTTGTAGCGGATAATTTATTGTGTTAGCTTGATGGGAGTACAATGCTGATTTTTTTCCTGTAAATATACTCGGTGGAGCTTAATTTGAGCCTTAATTTATGGCATTATCTTATTCCCTTGCCCAGATATGATTTTTGGCCCATTTTTTATTGTTTTGGATAGAAAACGAATATAAATGCTGTATATATGCTAAAGAGTTTTTCTATGATAAATAATAAATGCTGTATATATGCTAAAGAGTTTTTCTATGATAAATAATAAATGCTGCATATATGCTAAAGAGTTTGTCTATGTAAATAATAAATACCTTCAAACTTGGGCAACTCCAACACCGGTCTTCGCTGTAAAAATGACGCGAGACACGCGAGACCGGTGATATGTCAGGATCGAATAATAACTTCGTAATTTGGTGTTGATCTGTTTGTTGAGTTCTTGGCAGGCTGTATATATGCCATAGAGTCTTTCGATAACAAATAATAAATACCTTGGTTCTTGAGGAACTTCAAGCGGTCTTCGGTGTCAAAATAAATTGGTGAGACCGGTGACATGTCAGGATCGAGTAACATCGTTCTTTGATGTAAATCTCATTGATGAGTTCTGGGCATGCTGTATATATGCTAAAGAGTTTTTCTATGATAAGTAATAAATACCTTCGAACTTGAGGAACTCAAACACCGGTCTTCGCTGTAAAAATTAATGGGCAAGACCGGTGACATGTCATGATCAAGTAACATCGTTCTTTGATGTTGATCTCGTTGATAAGTTTTGGGCATGCCGTATAAATAAATGCTGTATATAAACTAAAGAGTTTTGCTATGATAAATAATAAATACCTTCGAACTTGGGGAACTCCAACACCGGTCTTCGCTGTCAAAATGAATGGGCGAGACCGGTGTCATTTCAGAATCGAATAACTTCGTAATTCGACGTTGATCTCGTTGTTGAGTTCTCGGCATACTGTATATATTCCATGATGATGAGGAGTACGTTGCGATTCCCGACAACAACTGACTAATAACCTCACTCAACAGTGGGGTTATCTTTTCGATGTCACTGACACTTTTACAAAAACACGGTTAAATAAAACCGTACGATCTTTTCACACGGTTTTATTTGCAAACCGTGAAAATTTCTCGAAATATGATCGTCGCACTTAACCCCGCACTCCACACACTTACAACATTCTTGACGAGTCTCATGACCTAACACTTTTTCATCATCCACTGACGTTGAATTTTTTATTTATTTAACGTCTTCATCGCACTTTTCTTTCGACGACACTTGAACCCGAGACTCGATCTGCCGAGTCTCTTGAACTCTTTTCCAGATTCCCGATTTTCGACAGTTTCTGTATATCCGCGATATCAAAGGACACATACATATGAAGACGTATTAGTGTTATTCGTGTTACTCGTAACCAAAACTTTTTGTCAAATGGGAACACAAGGATATGTCGTCAGTCGCGACCAATCAGAAACAAAATAGCCACACGAGCCCTTTCTCTGTGTCATATACATACACGCACGCATACTTCGATCATCGCATAATTTTGCCCGTGCAAAGTTTTTTCTCAGCAATTACGGCATCAATCGGGTTGATTTATGGCTCAACCGAAGGGGGATAACTTAATTAGTCTCCAGTTCAAATTTCAAATCATATGATTACACCTGGGCTTAGTAATTCAAGAAAGAGTTTCCCCCCACCCTTGAAATCGTTTTATTCAGAGATAATATACTCTGGCGAGCCTCGGGCCAGCAGACGACAGACGGAGCTGTCAAATGTACTTGTCCCGAGACTCTACCGAGTCTCTTGATAAACTTGTTGGCGAAGATGTTCCTTGAATACAACGTTCACATAACCAGCGAAACTCCAGTTGATAAGAAAGGCTGCAGTCGAATGCCTGAAAGGAAAAGCGAAGGAAGGTAGCCTAGCGTGTAGAAGATTTCGAGTTTTTTGGTTGATTCGTAGACCGCAACTGAAAAGTATTGAAAATCATGATTCCACAAGAATAGTCACATGTAAATTTTTGAAAATAAACATTTCATCAACACTCCTTGTTTTCACAAGTTTTTATTAATGAACAAGATACATTTTGGTCACTAGGTCTCATCACGCACACACTCACTTTTACGAAAAATATGCCTCTTGATGTGGGACAAGAATATGAGGGACATGCTTGAAAAAAAATCTCGTTGCGTTCCACGATCTAAACATCAACACCATTGATTTGAGAGTTCACACATTTTTAAAACGTTTGCCACTGAATTTTTGAGGTAATGTTTTGATGTATTTTATAGCACTTAATCCAGCTACACGAATTCACGGATTTTTTTGAATTATTTAATATTTTTCCACAAATCAATTCAATGAAACACTTTTACGTTAATCACTGAACTTTGAAATATTTTTTTTTACGTTTTCGCACTTCTGTTTGTCGACACTGGAATATGAACTTGCGACTTGTACAGCTGACACATGAGCGAAATTTCTATCACTTATTAATTGGAGCACCCAAAATCACGATCTTATACGTATTATTTTAATCGTTCACTGAATCGAAATAACTTTTTTTCATGTACGTACTTCCGCATTTTCAGTTTGTCAATACTCGAATATAAATTTGCAGCTTTGACAGCTGACACATTAGAGATATAGATATTGCAGCTGTGACAGCTGACACTTTAGCGATATAGATAGGAACCGCACTCAACGCGGAAGAACGCGGAGAAACGCAGAAAATCGCTAGCCTTAGAATACACATAGAAAGAATAATGCAAAAGATAAAAACTTACAGAATAACTGCTTAAATCTTAGTGTCTGAATTTGAACATTTGGATAATATACTATTTATGACTTGTGTTTTAGTAAACTTACAACCACCAATTATAAAAAGTTCTAGCTCCAGTTTTACTTCTTGAATTGTCATACATATATATTATTGTACTCGTAAATTGTAATTGTAAATACTGAAATGTAATCATTGTATTATTGAATAAATAAATTATAATTAACATAAAATATAGATTATTTATGTATTTTACGAAAACGATCCATTTTATACTTCTTAGGTCTACAACGGTTCAGTCATTTTACATCACAGGCACTTTATTTAGACATTTTTGGTTTCCTTGCATTTGCTTATAATTACGATTCTTGATTCACAGGTACTTTCTGTTTACTCCTTTGGATTTGTCGCATTTTCTTGGTTTTCATTGCACAACGCTGGTAAATATTTATTAAAATAAAAAGATTCCAAACGAGGAATTAGATTTGATAAAAACTCGTAATCAATAGAAACCTCGACAACATACGATCCATGTGGAGACCATACATAAAAATCACACACTTCCATTCCTGTGGTATACATTTGTAATTGACACTGAGTATAAAAACAATGTCTCTTTTTTAATTGCACATTGCCATCGTCGGAAACTTCGAAAAAACCGACGTTAAACTTTTCAGATATGCAGTTCCATATCGGCTTAGAACGACATTATATGGGACATTTTATTTCGAGAAGTTTTATCACTTGGCAATCACTTACGACGACGCCATCAACGGAAACTCCCAACCACGGTTGCAATGGGGAAAGAAATAATCCGATTTGAAAAACATGAACATCTCGTTCCAAATTGTAATTTTCACGCGCTTTTTGTTCATTTTGTGAGCCATAACGTGTACTTTGCGTGTTCAACGTTTGTGGATCAATAAATTGCTGTACCAAAGATTCTGCGGAAATGCGCGTCCTGGTTTAGTTTGGTGGGCCTTTTTACTCGCTGTGATCCTTAGACGCCTTGCCTCGAACCACTCGGGACTTTGACTTTGTTGCGTGGTTCGTAAACATAATTCCAAAATGTCATTATCGACGAAGCGTATAACGTTTTGATAATATTCCGATATCGTTTCGGGCAACAAGATTTCTTTGCTGCCTATCATAATGCCATGATTGGCAGCGTTCAATAAATGCATAATGCATTCTTTTGTACATTGCACCTATATTTCCTCTTCTCGTTCTGAGCGGCCTGCATCTATCACAGCGAGGAATACGCGTTCTTCTTCTGAAATAATTTCTAGTTGCATCCTCTTTTTTACAGGGCACTCAATATCATTGAAGTCTTCGACCGTGAAAGCGAACGGGGCCGGTGCTTTTTTAAAAACTTTTTGAGGGAAGAGCTCGTCCACAGTTGTTCCCTTCGATTATTTTTCCTTCACTAAATGTTTGATGGACGGAAAACCCCACTCCTGTTCGATGCTTGTTTTAGATACGCTCCGGTCATTATTTATCCGGTGTATCAATGCAGCAATATGTTTGCACTCGCCAGTCTCTTTCGCTATGCAATTGCATTCTGCCCGAACTATCTGTCTTTCGACATTGATCTAAACGAAACAAAAAATTAATTTATAATATGAAAAATAACATGAAATAAGAACTAGTCAATGCTATAATAAAAGTATACAAAATAAAAGGGAAGCTGTCAATTTGAGTCAAATGTATTTACCTCTATTGCAAGCTCATAGGGTTTTTCGGTTACAGATGTTTGCCGGATACATTTGGCTTTAATTCTGTTGTTGAAGTTGATGTCAACATATTCTTTAATATGCTTTATATGACAAAATGCCAATTTTTCGCCCTTTTTCAATACTCCGGCAGTGAATTTGATCGAGTGTTCGATTTGTTCAAAGCCGGTCCGTAAAATTATGGCCGGCATAATTGTAGGTTATGGTGTTGTACTGTCAATGTCGAGAAAAATACAATTGTTTCTTGATTACTTTGAATTCAACAGTGAAAAAAAAGTTCACATATATATAAATTCTACGTACCTTTGATAATATAATATTTTTTAAATATCAATACAACACTATAAATTGAAAAAAACGATTATTTATTACTTTCACTGCTCACACCATGTATTTCACCCGACAACTTGTTATACTTTTGCCCGCGAGCGGCGCTAGTAGGAGATCTGCACACAGCCTATTAAAGATTTTGGTCGCGAGGATTGGGACGCTTTCTGTTCCTCACAGTTTCTTGGAGTCGGAAGGGTGTAAGTCGCGCTTGTTTACGTTTGGACATACGTCCTTTGCGAGACTGGTGGACATTTTCGGCCTGTGACGTCACGCGCTCCACTGAACGCGGCTACCCCCACTCTCCGCGCGCCACGGAGCGAGAGAGACAGACTATATCGGGTTTCTTTTTCCCTCTACCGCCGGCGCGCCTATGGCGCTGTCTCTCTCGCTCTACCGCGCTCACTCTATTTCTTTGGATTGACTTAAATCTCTTGATTTAATTCAATTAAAATTAATAAAAAATTATATTCATTTAATAGCGCCGTGATTTTATTTAGCGGATTGACCCAGAATCTCACCGGACCTTTTTTAAGGGATTGACCAAGAGTATGGACGGGATTTTTTAAGGAGTGTATCGGGGGTCATAGCGTAATGTAACGTGGGGTCATAAATTACCCCAATACTGAATAATTCATATTTCTGGTAAAATTTAGCGATAAGAGTTAAACTTGTTCAATCTGGACTCATTCTTTTCGTTTTTTAATGCAGAATCACGTGAGCCTGGGACAACAGATTGGCTGAGAGTCCGGACGGGATTTTTTAAGGGGTAGAGTAAGAGTTTCACCACCGTTTTATTAACAGATTGGTCAAGAGTCTGGACGGGATTTTTTAAGGGGTCGACTATGAATCTCGACTAGGTTTTTTTAACAGATTGGCCAAGAGTCTGGACGGGATTTTTAAGGGGTCGACTATGAGTCTCGACTAGGTTTTTTTAACCCTGTCGGACCGTATGTTGCTTCTACGCAACATGCCCTTTGAGGCCCCTCAAAATTATGTCGGTCAAAAAGGTCGGGGTTGTAACTGTGTAGTTCCTTCAAGCAAGGTCAGATGACGCTGTAGAAACTCCTAAACCCCGAGGTAAACGGCTTTTACCGACCAAAATATCAATATGGCGAGAGCGTTCGTGACGAGTTGGCGTGTGTGTATTTTGTGCTCCATTTATCTCAAAAAAAAAGTAAGTATACCCTTGTTTTTCATATACCAAACATCGTATCCTTTCAAATGGAAGTTGATATGATGTAATAACGCTATTTGTTTTTAGATTTAAGAAAAATCTGATAGTTTGCCATGCATGTGAATATGCGTGTTGCGTGGACGCAACACCAGGCTCGGTGGGGTATAAATCGGGAAATTTTCAGTTGCTACATTGTATCGATTGTAATGGATTTTCTTGCCGTTTTCAGTCGAAATGTATACGCGCAGTCGCACGCGGATCCAGATGCGAAATATTGCTCCTCCAAACAACACCATTTCCGACAATGAGTTATCAAGTACGGACGACGAGGAAGATTGCGATACGTTGTACCGTAAATCACAAGAAATACGCGAAGCCGAGGATGATTGGGTCGTGGAAGACCCGCCTGAACCCGAGCCCGAAGAGTTTCCCGCGGATACGACGGAACCGGATGGTCAGCTTTCCGTAACGAATGAAAGGCGACCCTCGGAGATCCCGGCAGGTGGCTCAGGTCCGCGCAGAAGAAGATCTACCGCTGTCGAAAAATCGGTACGCGAACCGCCAAAGCAAATGAAAAAAAAGAAAAATGATCAGCCCCGTTTTCGTTGGAGTAACGAAGACCTGTCTATCGACGTTGAACACTCTCCTCCCGCGGGTAATCACACTGCAACTGATCCGAGTGAATATTTTTTTCATTTTTTTTCAAAAGAGTGCATAGAACATATTCTTTATCCAACCAATCTATATTCCACTCAAAAGACTGGAAAATGTATGAATCTCACATACGATGAGTTAACAGACTTTCTGGGAATATCTATTCTGATGAGTATAATTAGATTACCAGCGTTCCGTGATTATTGGTCCAATACGTTCCGTATAAGTGAAATCGCAGATGTTATGATTCGAGATAGATTCCTCGCTATACGCCGCAACTTGCATTTTGTCAATAACGATGATCTCAACGCCAGTAACACAGACCGATTTTTCAAAGTGAGACCCCTTTTAGATTTTGTTTTGAAATCTTGTATGGTTTTTTACGATCACACGCACACATATTCTGTCGACGAAACGATGGTTCCATACAAAGGAACCATGGCCGGTAATTTGCGTCAGTATATTGCAATGAAACCAATAAAATGGGGCTTCAAATTTTATGTTTTGGCGGGATCTGATGGATCAGTTTTTTGTTTTTTTCCGTATCAAGGAAAAACAACATTTCCACAACTCGAAGGTACTGTGATGGAGTTGTCAGATAACGAAGTTTCGCTTGGTTTTGGAGCAGGGGCAGTTTTGGCTCTTTGCAAAACGATAAAAAAACCGCAAGGTTGCGTTGTACATTGCGATAATTTTTTTTCGAGCGCGCGATTATTTCTTTATTTGAAAGAAACTTTGGGAATGTTTGCTGTAGGCACGTTCCGACGTAACCGAATTGAAAAGTGCCCTTTGAAATCGGACCAAGAGCTCAAAAAATTAGGCAGAGGAGCTTTTGATTATCGCAAATGTAGTGCAGGAATCATTTTTGTCAAGTACTTCGATAACAAAAGCGTGATATTAGGTAGCACTATCTATGGAATCGAACCCCAAACGTCGATTAGTCGGTGGTCTAAAGAATCGCGTAAAAGAATAAAAATCCCGTGTCCGAATATTGTGCATCAATACAATAAGAGCATGGGCGGGGTTGACAAAAGTAACTGCGTCGTATCTCTATATCGGAGTAGTTATCGGAGTGGGCGTTGGTACCTACCGATTTTCTACTACATGCTCGATTTGTGTTTGACAAATGCGTGGCTCTTATATAAAAGAGAGACGATCGGCACAACGGTGAGCTTGAAGGAATTTCGGACCCGTGTGGGACTGGCATTGATTCAATCCGGAAAAAAAAACGTGGCCGCCCTAGCACTAGTGCACCAAAGCCTAAACATCAACCGCGTAGTACGACGCCAATCGACGAAGTAAGGTACGACGGTGTGGATCACTGGCCGTATTTTGGGAGCACTCGGTCCCGTTGTAAATTTTGCATTTCTGGCATTGTAATTTCGATGTGCGACAAATGCCAAGTTGAATTGTGCTGCAACAACAACAAAAATTGTTTCGCAGCGTATCACCGCCGTTAAATTATAAAACTTAATTGTTAAAATAATCATTTTTTTAAATACTTTGCTCTGTAAAACATGTATTCAACGAATAAATCTCATTCACAATGTATTCCAGTATTAATTATTCGTTTTTACATTTTCCTGATTTTACCCCCCACGCGCCTGATGTTGCGCGCACGCAACATTAAAAAATTCGTATTTCCCGGTTGAAAAATTGAAATGTAACGATGGATTCATCAACTACGATGAATTTTAAGATAATGCCCTGAAGGAAATAATTTTCATTCACCGGGAAATGGGTCCAGGTCTGAGAGGGTTAACAGATTGGCCAAGAGTCTGGACGGGATTTTTAAGGGGTCGCGACGAAATTTTTTCATGACTAAGGGCGTCCTTTAGGTTTCTTTAAGGGATTGATCACGAGTCTCTTCGAGGTTTCCTTAAGAGATTGCACAAGAGTCTGGACGAGAGTTTTTCAAGGGATTGACCAGGACTCTTGTCGAGATATTTGAAGACATTCACCATGGCTGTCGACGGAAGTTTTTGAAGAGATTTATCGTCTCTCCAGAACAAATAATCCCTCCATCATTAAAAAAAAAATTTGATAAATATTCTGCATTCCAAAAAGAAGTGAAATCCGTGGAAAAATACTTTATAAAAGTAAAAAAAAACGCCAAGTATTAAAAAACCCTTCAAAAAAATCAATCTCTATTTATCTGTAAAACCCTTTCATTCTTCGAATAACCCTTGCTCCAATTTTCAAAACAACATTAATACAATAAAATTTCAATGGAAAAAATGCAATTGAAACAGAGCAGAAAACAAATTTCGAAAAAAAATGTGTACAAAAAAGTTTAACTGAAAAAAATTAAATTGAAGTAAATTAAATTGAAAAAGGAAAAAAAATCGAAAAAAAAAGAAAAAAAAATTTCGAAGCACTTAGCGAATTTGTTCGCATAACTTGAATCACATTATGTATTATCCATTACTCCAAACTCGCCGAGTGCTTCGAAATTTTTTTTTTCTTTTTTTTTCGATTTTTTTTCCTTTTTCAATTTAATTTATTTCAATTCAACTTTTTTCAGTTGAACTTTTTTGTATACATTTTTTTCGAAATTTATTTTCTGCTCTGTTTCAATTTCATTTTTTCCATTGAAATTTTATTGTATTAATGTTGTTTTGAAAATTGGAGCAAGGGTTATTCGAAGAATGAAAGGGTTTTACAGATAAATAGAGATTGATTTTTTTGAAGGGTTTTTTAATACTTGGCGTTTTTTTTTACTTTCATTAAGTATTTTTTACATTGTACCACAGGTTTTAACTTGAGGCCCCCAATACTGCTTGACAGTTCAAATTTACCACATCAATACTGGTACAAATGTTTCAATGGTTTTCAATAATTCGATCACGTTTCTCGATGTTGATCCATACGCTTAACGGCAGACGCCTCACCCACACACGGAAACATTCAAAATCTTTCTGGTGTTTTTATACATTGTACCACAGGTTTTAACTTGAGGCCCCCAATACTGCTTGATGGGTAACGATTTGTTAGACGGTCACCACCGTACGTTGAGCGTGTGCGCAAAGAGTACTTGTCCGGCCCATAACTTTTTATGCAAATTCCTCATTCCAGAAAAATTCAGGGATCACTTGCACAACCTAGAGCTTTTTTTCCATGTTATGTATCATTATATCAAGAGACTCGGTAGAGTCTCGGGACAAGTACATTTGACAGCTCTGTCTGTCGTCTGCTTGCCCGAGGCTCACCCGAGTATATTATCTCTGAATAAAACGATTTCAAGGGTGGGGGGAAACTCTTTCTTGAATTACTAAGCCCAGGCGTAATCATTTGATTTGAAATTTGAACTGGAGACTAATTAAGTTATCCCCCTTCGATTGAGCCATAAATCAACCCGATTGGTGCCGTAATTGCTGAGAAAATACTTTGCACGGGCAAAATTATGCGATGATCGAAGTGTGCGTGCGTGTATGTATACGACACAGAGAAAGGGCTCAATGTTCCTATCGTGTTTCTGATTGGTCGCGACTGACGACATATCCCATATCCCTGTTGGAGTTCTCGAATACGTTTTCATATTCATACATGTGTCGTTCAATTTTACGGTGATGAATACAGATACGTTCGAAAGTCAGCTGGTCGCGATTAAAAAATCATAAACTCAAATTTCGCTGGCAATCGTGTATATTTCGACAGCCCAGATTGACGCGAGAGTGAGCGAGATAGCTGTAATGGGTTGACATTTTTTTTTCACGCCGTTGACATTTCCGAGAAAATAACAGTTAAAACTTGTTTCTTGTCGAACAACGAACGTTGGTTAACCATTTGTTTTCTCGAGAATGCACGGTTATGGAAGCAAAACATGTTGCAGGTTCGTCGTTGTTGACTTCGTGACGAATGCTGTGCTTCCAGCTCTGACAGCTCGTCATAACCTCACTAATGCTAATTTGCAGCTGGAATGAACGACATGCTCCAGTGACGGGGGAATATGCTTCATGAATGAATATGCTTTACAACCTTTGCCCTATTCCTAAACCCACAATTTTATTCATTTACAGCAAAGCGACAATAACTCTCAGCGACATAAAAGTCTTGTCGCTGAGAGCCATGAATATCTTGTCGCTGAGCAACAGATTTTACGCATAACCAACATTGCCGCTGGCATTAGGTTAATCGCAGAGCGACAACAACTCTCAGCGACATAAAAATCTTGTCGCTGAGCCACATGAAAATCTTGTCGCAGAGGCACATGAAAATCTTGTCGCTGCCAACTATCCGGAAGCTCCAGATGACTCTCAGTCACATAAAAATCTTGTCACTGAGCCACATAAAAATCTTGTCGCTAAGGCACATGGAAATCTTGTCGCTAAGGCACATGAAAATCTTGTCGCAGCCAGCTATCCGAAAGCTCCACATAACTCTCAGTGGCATAAAAATCTTGTCGCTGAGCCACATGAAAATCTTGTCGCTGCGAGTTATCCGGAAGCTCTGGATAACTCTCAGCGACAAGTTGTTGCTCCGGAAGGAACCACATAAAAAAAAAATCGAAACTTTACCATCGTTGCTCGGAGACGATCGATTTTCTTTTGAAAATTCACGCAAAATCGTTGTTTTCCAACAAAAATCATGGTAATGGGCCGAAAATCATATCCAGACAAAAGAAATGATATCCGGGCCAAAAATCCTCTCGCCGGGGAAAAAAACCTTGGACAAGTACATTTGTTGACCCCCGTTTCCATTTGTTTTCACAGAAAAAAACTACCCAAAAAAGTACAAAATTCTCAAAAAATTGGCAACATCGAAAATTATTTACCTTCAGCACTAAAATTTATAATATCAATAATAGGACAAGTGTTTCATTGTCGCTTGAGGATGGAGTATTAAAAAAAAAAGCAAAAAATAGTTGGGCATTGAAAAAAGTCACCAAAATGTACAAAAATAAAAATCGGTCAAAAGAACAGAGTCCAGAAAAAAAAATCGGAATGAGAAAAAACTTGAAAAAAAAAAATTTCAAACGAAATAAATTAAATTGAAAAAAAAAAAAAAAAATTCGGCCGAAGTACTTGGCGAGTTTTTTTGCTTAGCTAGGATCACGTAATATATTTCTCATCGTACGAACTCGCCAAGTACTTCGGCCGAAATTTTTTTTTTTTTGTCAATTTAATTTTTTTCGTTTGAAATTTTTTTTTTTCAAGTTTTTTCTCATTCCGATTTTTTTTTCTGGACTCTGTTCTTTTGACCGATTTTTATTTTTGTACATTTTGGTGACTTTTTTCAATGCCCAACTATTTTTTGCTTTTTTTTTTAATACTCCATCCTCAAGCGACAATGAAACACTTGTCCTATTATTGATATTATAAATTTTAGTGCTGAAGGTAAATCATTTTCGATGTTGCCAATTTTTTGAGAATTTTGTACTTTTTTGGGTAGTTTTTTTCTGTGAATTCAAAGAATCTAAGAAAAGAGAGCTAAAAAAAATGTGTTTCGGAGAAGTGACCCCCAAGAAAGTTCGGCGACGGGAAGTTCACCCCTCGGCAACGTTTTTGCGGCATATCAGAGCTTAGTGAATATATAGGCAATCGAATAATTGCTGCAATACTGCAATCATTCGATATTCCTGCGACAGAGTAGAATTATGTATTTATAGAGGCGACAGCGTCTTGACGCCAACTATTAAAAAAAAAAGTTTGAATCGACAAGGCAAGTTGCGCCTCGTGTTTATATACTCGAGATTGGGCCGTTTTTCGTTACGTTCAAACTTGAAGTGGTCGTCATTAAAAAACGTTAAACATAACTCGAGATCAATATATACTAATTCTTTCAACCAGAAAGTGAACTTTCTGAGTGATGAACTTATTGCTTACAACCTTGATTGAGGCCAAAGTTGTTATGTCCACAACGGAGTGTTTACAACGGCCCAAAGGAGAACAATGGGATTGTATTTTTTTTTTAATATTAACGGCATGAACCTTTGGCAGTGAATATAACTTGTCATCTTCTCTCATCTATAATTCTTCCAATTAATACTGTGATCATTGTCTCTTGTAGCTGTGCAAAATTAGTCGATCCACACTGAATTCAGAAGATGCCATGATTCAATTCTCCAAAGCGTCGTAAGTGGACTGAGATTCTCCAAAGCGTCATAAGTGAAACTTAGATCCAATTGCTGGCAATAATTATCTTGGTTTCGCATAATTATCTCAAATTGATTCACCGATATAAGCAAGCCTTTTTCGTAGATATAACTAAAATAAAATAAAGTCAAGTAGCAAGCTGCAGAACCATGTTTATTCCTATCATTAAAAATCAATTTTCGCTCCCGTGCTCATTCATTATTAAATGTTTATTGCAATACAATACTAAATATTTATTAATAACTCTGAAGAATTGTAATCAAGAGTAATTTTGATCTCATATTATTGAGAAAGTAAGAATCATTTCAATTACCAACAAGTTGTCGTGCAAATATCAACAGGACTACAGACACACAACGGTTATAATTTGATTTTTTCTGGAATGAGGAATTTGCATAAAAAGTTATTTGCCGGACAAGTACTCTGTGCGCATACGCTCAACGTACGGTGGTGACCGTTTAACAAATCGTTACCCACCAAGCAATATTGGGGGCCTCTAGTTGAAACCTGTGGTACAATGTATAAACACCAAAAAGATTTTGAAAGTTCCCGTGTACGGGTGAGGCGTCTGCCGTTAAGCGTTTGGATCAGTATCGAGAAACGTGATCGAATTATTGGAAATTATTGAAAACCATTGAAACACTTGTAATACCAGTATTGATATGGTAAATGAAACAAAGACTATTGTCGTTTAGTAAGTTAGTATGAAACACTTGTCCCAGTATTGATATTGTAAATTTTAATCCTGTACGTAAATGGACGTTGACTATTTCCGTTTTCTAAGTGAGTATGGAAACACTTGTCCCAGTATTGATATTGCAAATTTTATTCCTGAACGTGAATGAAACATTGATTATTTCCGTTTTCTAAGTAGTAATAATTCAACAACACAGGATTCTGTATTATTAATGGTTATTAATGGAATGGAATGGTTAGTTGATTCTCAAACCTCAACGAAAAACTTGTCCCCTTATTGATATCAGAAATTTTAGTGCTGAACGTAAATAATCAATTTTTACATAATTATTTTACTACTATTTTTTGTGTTTATGTAAGGTGTTTCGAATTTTCAGGAAGATTTTTGTGAGGTTGTTCTTCATTGTATTTTTTGAAGTATCTTTAATTTTTTCAGTTTGCAGTGGTCAAGTTTTTTTAGGCGAGACATTTTTTATATCGTTTTTCTGGGAGGGCATCAAATTTTTCTGGCAGAGGGAGGGGTACCAAGGTTTCTAGGCGAGATGTTTATTGCCACTCAAGAGACTCGGTAGAGTCTCGGGACAAGTACATTTGACAGCTCTGTCTGTCGTCTGCTTGCCCGAGGCTCGCCAGAGTATATTATCTCTGAATAAAGTAAATTTCGGTGGTGGGGGTAAAAACTGAAAGTCATTTTCTCGAATTACGAAGCTCAGGAGACAGATGATGACTTGAAAATTCGTTTCGAGACTAATTAAGAAAAAATCTTTCGATTGAGCCTAAAATCAGCACGATTGATGTCGTATTTGCTGAGAAAAAACGGGTGGGGGTCATAATGTCGAAACATCAATCGGTCGAATGGCCGAAAAATCGAAACGGAAATAAGCGAACATTCAAATTAAGAATAGTCATTTATTTGAATGTCTTTAAAGTCGAAAATAAAAATCACGAACACTCAAATTTCGAAGCAAATTTATATCGAAAAAAAAAATTCGAGTGTGTACAATTGCGAGGGTCGATATTTCGAATGAACTTGAATATCGAACACGTTTCGGTCGAGTTCTCATTAATAAATTAATAAATATTAAGAGCGCTCATAATGTCGAATTTGATATAGCGATGGACTAACTCAACGAGTGATTAAAGTAGCGAGAGGCAAGAAAGTCGAACGGTCGAAATGTCGAACGATTCCGCTGCCACATTGCCTTCAAACTAAACCAATAGATGGCGCTAGCAGTCGCTAGTTGTGAGCAAGCTCGGTGGGGCCCATCTTGTATTAGGACGCACGAGATAGACTTTGAAATGCTAAAAATCTTTAAAAAAACTCGATTTTCCAAATTATTCTCATTTTCTTAGACCTTCAAAACTCCTAATCTAGAATATTTCGAGAAATTCGAGTTATTAAGAGTTGTGGCAGCGACTCAACGCCTAAGAATACACTGCAATAACAAAAAGAAAGTTGCAACGCGATTTTCTCGGAATGACGTTTTTTCAAATATCCGACAGTAAATCTTCGGACTCACTGAAATGATTTTGAAAATCTTGGCGTTTTTTGTTTCTTAGCGTATCCTGCACAACAATTTACCACAATTTGGCCGAAAAATAATTACTATAGCCAATTTTAGAAAGAAAAAAATAGGGAAAAAAGTAGGTCCATTTTTGAAAATTTGGTTCAAACGTCCGCCATTTTTTAAAAATCGATTTTGGATGAACGGTGGTGAATTGTTGTGTGAAAAACACCTCCCTCTTTAAAATGCTTTTTTTTTTGTTCCTGATTCGCCAATCAAGACTCAACTTCGGCGCCTTTTAAAAAAATCTTCAATGAATTAAAATAAAAATTGAAAAAAAAAATTTATACTGCAGACGATTGAAACAATATCGTAAAAAAGTGTTATATCCATACCTAATGAAGGGCCGAGAAAAAAAAACTAATTAGCTTGTTTCGGTCTTTTAATTGGCACTAGTACCTCAAACCTAAAAAAAAATTCACGAACCTCAATGCCAATTCATTATGACAATCGTAAATGAACCCCAAAAACCGTAAGTAAAGCCCAGTGAACGCAAACCCACCCCGAAAAACGCGAAATATCTTCAATGTAGTATAGATAAATTTTGAATTGAGAAATCTGAAAAGGGGTCAAAATAAAGCCATTTATGTATCCTTTCGTAGTGATTTTTGGCGGATTATGATGTCAGGATCTTAACGCATTCTAGCGGACTTCTTCCCAAATATTTTTGCAAAGTGCCGTCGTTTGGCCAATTGAAGATTAAATGTTGATGCACACCTTAAGAAGGATGGGGACCGAAGACGATAATTCTGATGTTAAAAAAACAAGATATTGTAAATTGTACAGAATTTCATAAAACATGTTTAGCATATTCTTTACTATTAAATACGAAAATACAATTTTTCGAAGAATTTTCTTCGATATAATTTTTGAGTAATTGAACAATAAAGTTCACGCATAAGAGTATAGAGTTTACGTACATACAGGCATACTGTTCGTACATAAGAACTGATTTAATGCTCAATTGCTCGATAACTAAGTAGAAAAATAATTGAAAAAATTGTGTTTTTAAACTCGATGCTAACGAACGTTATCACAAAATTTTATTGTTTTATGTACATTTACATTTGGATCACCACCCTCCTTAAAGATGTATGAGGAATATAAACCCAGCTGAAAATTTTCATCGATTCGAATTTCAGTACTCCATAACTCAATAAAAATCTGATGAAATTTAACAACGTTAGGCATATTTTAAACAATAATTATCAACATCAATATTATGATTTTTTTCAAAGTTTTCTTATACGTTTGATATCGTCGTTTTTTAATTTTTAGAATGACTGCGTTTATTAAATTTTTCACTCAGTATATTTGAAACTTTTATTACATTGATGATAGACTTGTTTGCAAAAAATGTATACAAAATTGACATTTTTTCGTTTATACTTAGGACATTTTTTAGAAATTTTCAAACACAAAATTAACAAAATTTGCTAATAACTTTGGGGCAATATTATTGCCGATAATAGTTGTTCACAATGTGCCAAATTGTGGTTATTTTTTTCAAATTTGTATTTAACCATGAAGTACAAAAATATCACCTAAATACATTTTTTAACTACGATTATATCTCTCATAAATCCTTCAGCATTCCAACACATGTTTCAACCCGGGGTTTGATAGATATTTCAACTAATTCATCGGGTTTCGCTACCCGATATACTTTTTTTTAAATATTAATTCTTGAAGATACAAAGCTGCTTGCAAATTATTCGAAAAGTCTATTCAAATACATGGGTGGAAATGTGTCCTTACCAATTTCCGCATCCCATTCCATTGAGTCGACAAATTTCGAAATAAAAACTGTTTCAAGTTATTCACGAAAAGATATATATTTTTTTTTAGTTATTGAAGCTGTCATCAACGTAAAGAGCTTAAATTTTCTTACTTGTCAAATGAAAACGTACAATTATTATCAAGTTTCCAACTGCATTACTGAGCAAAAAGTTACTATTCTGCTTCATTCGCGAATCACGTGTGACGCCGTGTATATGGCGGCAGAGTAAACGAAGCCATTACGGAATAAGACCGTATGCTGAAATACATTGGTTTTATAACTATATATTTTTCGTTTCATAACGAATGTATTTCGTAGGTACTTTCCAATACATTCATTTTGTCAAATATTTGATATACATTTATTCTATGTAGTGCCTACTTGATCGTCCACAGTGTTCAAACACGTACAAGAAGTAAATTTTATTAATACTTTATGTTCTTGCGCCATAATCATAATAGTACACTAGGTATAAAAATTAAGGGATAATGGAGAAGTCTGCAAGTTTTAGAGTCATTTTTAAAGAGTTGCAATCCAGCGGAAATTGGTCGTAGATCAAGAGAAAAAGAAGCATATTGAAACTTTTTTTTATGTGTGAAAATCGATTCAAAACAGATCGAAAATGCCATTTTACGGCCGGATATTTTCTGAACCTGGGATTACGTATCCAATGTTGAATAAACTGAGCATGTTTTTCTTTTCATAAAGTTCAAAGTATCCCAAAGGAACCCTCAAAAGTACAAACCACCGCGATTTCGGTTTCATTGTATTCCAAATGATTGAAATTGTTTTTTTTGGTAATAATTTGTTTTGATAATAATTGAATATTTACCCCTTAATTAAGAGATCAATATTCCTGATATTTATCTGTTTTTTTATCTCTTAATAAAATAGATGAATATAATTTCGAAATAAATAAATAAATAAATAAAGGTGCAAAGTTTTCACCTTCCATACATCTTTTAAGGATCAAATATTCTTTTTGGCAGTAATCTGAATTTTTTACAATCAAAAATAATGATTTTTGATCCAAGGAAAAGGAAATCGAAAAAAATTAGAATTTTTTTTTCTTACACATCTACATAAAAATTAATACGGCAATTATTGAGATAAAACATCGATCAATTTTCTCTCAAAAACCGTGCATTTATTTCACCACATTCTTTCAGGTTTCTTTTATGCATTACGTATTTGCACATTTGTAGTGTTCGATTAAACCCAATTAATCAGCAGGTAAGTAGAAAAAAAAATCCCAGAACAACTACGGTTACTTCAAGACTGATTGAATTTTTCTATTTATTGTAATGAACAACTAATAAGATTGTTAAGAATATGAACAATCCGATGAATAAGTGACAGAGAAAGAGATCGGATAGAAAAGAAGGTAAGTTACGTAATACAATATTGGATTAGTAATGTTTACCTACGTTAATAATTCTTGTGAACTGTTTATATGCTACGATAAGTCCTTCCATCGTTTACAAGCCGTTCGCCATTAAAAAAATTAAAGCAAGTAATAATCAACAATAGCAAAGAGACCAAATAGACTAGAATAGATAAAAAAGCAATAGACATATGTCTTTAATGTACAGTCAGATACGCAAACTTTTTTTTCAACATCATCGAATTCTTTTCAGAGTACATCTACTAGGCAAACGGCTTATTATTTATTTAACAACTTTTCGTCGGAGATAAATGTACTCGTCGCGTTTTTTTTTAACACGAATTGTGGCGCTTTTTGGGGAGATAGATATATTTACGCGCTCTACTACGGTATATCTGTCTGCCTCTCTCTTTTCCTCTCTTTGTTTTTTTGTCTGTCTATCTCTTTCCTTCCCTCTTTCTCTTTTTATACATTTTTTTCTAACATCTTATATAAGTTCTGTATATTCTCAATATTTTATATTCTAAAATTCTATACATTTTTTTGCTATATTTTTTCCGCCTGGACTATCGATATGAATTTCTGAATCAGTTTTAAAATGTCGACCACGAACGTTTTTCCATATGACATTGTATTTGTTTACATCTACGTCTCATTCACCCGACACTCAGCAATAAAAGATGAATACTTGTCTCGACTCGCACTCATTCAACACCATCGGCAGCGGTACGCATAAAGCGAAAGGGATGTCACTGCTGCGAGTGGGAGAAAAGACCCACTGTATGCCAGTAAAAATCAAAGAAAGGTAGCACTTTACGAATGCTAACAATTTTTTTGCAACCGAACCCAGAGAACATTGGAAAAGAGTTAAAAATTCGTTTAATTCAGAACCTATAGGATTTGATCGAAAAAAGTTTCAAACAATGTTGTAGTAAATGAATAATACGTAAAAAGTATTCCGTTTTCAGTTTCGTATCTGCAAAATGAAGCGAGAAATGTTGAAAAAACTGTTGTATCAGTGAGGAGGCCACTGGATACATGGAACCATTGAGAAGGCTTGGTTTCACTCACACTAGCCCGAGCCAAAGTATACAGACCTAAAGTCTGTACACTTTGCCCGAGCCAGGTATACTGACCCAAAGTCTGTATACTTTGGCTCGGGCTAGTGTGAGTGAGACCGAATCTTCTCAATGGCCGTGCGTACCAATACATAGACACACAGGGGGTCGGTGATGAATAGGACGTGCGAGTGAGAAACGGAACCACCTTTTCTCTCTTTCTATTTTCTCAAGCGCTACAGAGAATTTTCCGTGTTTCGCAATTCGAGCGTCGAGCGTTCTGTATATCTATATATTCTGGCGTATAAGCGCGCGGTTTTTGAATCAGACTTTAATGCTTGTGGCACGCCGTTTTGCTATTTACTGTCAACAATGATGAAACTTGAATGAAAAATACAACATTCCATTTCCACAGGGACTAAAAGTTTCTAAAATCATTTCTATTTAGCCAAGAGTAAAAATTATGAATTTTATTCGTGAATTATGATTTAAGAGGGTTTAAGAGAATTAAAATTATGTACATAATTTTAATATTCCTGAATTGAAATTGGGGGTAAATAAATTTATGTCCATGTGTCAGGTTGGAATTGCACGTTGAGTTTAATCGCGCCGTAAAAACGCCAGTGAACGATTTAAAAATAATAATAATATTTTAAGATTAAAAACACATCCTGAGCGTCTTTTTGCGTAGTTACTGACTTTGAAGGGATCATACGATGTTTTTATTGAAACAAAAGAAAACGCAAATAAATTATGAGCTAACGAGTTCATACAATGGCATTTATTATTTTATCCTTACTGCTATACTATCTCTGTCGCTAGAAAACCTATTTACAACAACAACAACAACAACAACAACAATAATAATAATAATAATAATACGTGCCCTTGATTATATTCTCTGCAAGTCTACGGTTTTTTTTTCCTTACGAGAATGATTGTAAACAATAGGTAGTTCTTTAAACACTCACACAATCAGACATTTTCTTGTAAGTAATTCTTGTAAAATCGACATGGGACTGAACACGAATTGAAAAAATGCATCGATTTATTGTGATAAATTTTACTCATAAAACGTGTACACCAGACTGTTTCAAAATCAATCGATAATTTTTTTTAGCTTTATACAATCATCAACTGTACTTACACATAATAAAAATGATTCGTGAAAGATGGGCTTTGTCCTCCAAGATTTAGAGGTGCCTCATCAGGCTTTTGTCTTTTTTATTTTGTCAGTACTTAAACAATGAGTTTGCATGAATCGAACGTCAATTTTTCTTGTTCGAAAAAGATGCATATATTCGAAACTTGTAGATGAATACTGATCATACTATGAAAAATGGTCTTGGTATTCGCAGGAACAATGATCGATCGATATAAATGTCGATAAATGCACAAAATAACGACTATACAATGATAACCTCATTTCTTCAGTATGTTGCCTTTGGCTGACCACAAGTACAACGATAAAATATTAATATTTGCATAATTATGAATTTTCGTTCATGACAAAATTGTTTACGGCAAAAAATAGCGAAACTAGAATTTTGGACATAGATTTTTATATCTCCCGTTTTCGTGACGACCTTGTAGGCCAGGCAAATAAGCTCTAAAATCATTAGATTTTGACAAAAATGATAATGGATAGCGACAGGTATCATTGGACGCGGAATCGCCCCCCGATCATAACTGCATACTTTTCCAGTCGAGATTTTTCTCAAGGAATTTGTTACTAACAAATTAGTGAAAAAAAAACGCATTTTTTTGGTTTTTTTCTTTTAAAAGGAAAAGTAATGGAGGAATATCGATGGTCTCAAAAGGCGAAATGTAGAGAACTAAAAAACGAAGAAAATGAGAGGTGAAATAACCCGATCGGTTAATAATTAAGGGGGAAAACTAAAAAAAACCGAAAAAAATAGCACG
>JACEOJ010004482.1:0-28195 GCA_013761285.1 Campoletis sonorensis | reverse complement strand
AATGAAAATTAATTTTCAATGACATTTTTGAATTGGTGAGAAAAAATGACATTGGTTAAAAAAAAATTATCGTTCTACGTCAATTTTAAAAGTATTTATTGTAATTGTTAACTAAGCCGTAGAGACGCGTCGCGGGGGAAGCAGCACTGCCCCCACTACGCCGGCCGGGCGCGCCGAGAGCGCGGCCCGCTGAACGGCGCTAAAAAAATCGCGTTAACATCGTACGGACACCAAGGTTTATTATAGAAAAAGTTCATATTATATTGTTTATGATGTACAAAAGTGTTCTGAATGCTGCAGAATTCGAATTTTGTATAAATATTGATTAGAACGATAATTATTGCGATAAACGCAAAAATGTTCATATCTCGGGCTGTAATTAACATATTGTAGTTTGGTTTTTTTTCACCTCTGCGTCTCGTCCAGTCCCTTTAGAATCTTCAAGCATTTCCAAATTATGTTAATAATTTTAGGAGTTATTGCTATTTGTTTATAAGCAAAATTTTGAAATTGGCGAAAAACGAAGGTTTTTACTAACGATTTTTTTTTAATCGATCAATTTTTCAAAATGTTTGATGATTCGAACCACCCTAATTTTTTTCTACGTTGTGGGCCTGCTGGGTACAATTTTATGAGCAGGTACTTTTTTTTCGAAGATCGCGAATTGTTGCTAAAATATTTGACGTAGATCGATAAATCTTGCACGACTATCTCGGGCAAACAGTTTCTCGCGTGATGTCTACGTTTGAAATCGATATGTTTATCAATTGCACAGAAAACTTGAAAAAAGTAAAAAAAAAATCCATTGTTTAATTGTAATTTACGGTTAAACTAACAAAGATAGGTAATTTTTTCAAGACCTATTTTGTCGGGGACATCGCGACGCACAACTTTTGTACGAAACATTTTTTGATAAAATCCATTCCAAGAAAGTTAACGTGGAAAAACCGTGTTTTCATTGTTTAAACAATCTCTCCTGGCCAAAATGCAACTCGGATTTTTACGAAAAACTAGGGGCATATTCGGGGGGGGGGGGGGGGGGCCAATACTACCTATCAAAAAATTGGCAATATGCTAGGTCAAAATGCAAATGTCGGTCGATTTTCTGTACATTCCGACTGGACTATACGTACCGAGAATAGAAGCTGGCGGAGGATTGTTTATCGGTGACGCGGTAGTTACAAACCGCAACGGTGTTGCATATTTATGCGCAATAAACACCAACGATTACAACATTCACTTTCAAATCCCAACAATCGAATTACAGTCCATAGAAATCATATCCGACATACCAGTCGATACCGACGATCACGGTTCTAACAATCTTTCAACTGAAAATCGTGCAGAAATCCGTACGACAAAAACATCAGGGAAACAGGAAAGGTTCAATAGACTAAAACCTCTCTTGCATCTAGAAAATTTAGATGAAGTAGAGAAGGAACATGTTTTTTAACTGACCTTTGAATACTCGCACCTGTTTACCCTGCCTGGCGAACGACTAGCATCAATATCATTCGAAAAACACGAAATTGTTACAACCGATGACATTCTAATAAATACAAAGCAATATAGATTCCCACAAGTCCATAAAGACGAGATACGCAAACAAGTCAGCGATCTCCTTGATAAGGACATAATTCAACCATCCTTATCCCCATTTAATTCACCCGTTTGGATCGTTCCAAAGAAATCCGATCACGAAGGCAATAAACGATGGCTTATGGTCATCGACTTTAGAAAACTTAATGAAAAAACGACCCCTGATGCGTACCCGTTACCAAACATAACGGATATTATAGACCAATTGGGTAGATCCCGTTACTATTCAGTGCTAGATTTGGCTTCAGGTTTTCACCGAATCGAAATGCACCCCCGGGACAAACCCAAAACTGCTTTTTCCACCCCAAATGGACATTACGGGTTCAACCGAATGCCATTTGGCCTAAAGAACGCACCCGCAACATTCCAACGATTAACGGATGTTGTTCTATCCGGACTCCAAGGTACCGACCTATTCGTCTATTTAGACGATATCGTCATTTACACCGCAGACCTCGAGGAACATAAAACAAAGTTCCATCGATTAGCAAAACGACTGACTGATGCTGGCCTCACGCTTCAAACAGATAAATGCCAATTTCTCCAGAAGAAAGTGGAATATCTGGGCCATGTCATCAGCGAAAAAGGTTGCCAACCAAGACCCGAACTAGTACGGGCAGTCCAAAATTTCCCAGTTCCCGCAGATAAGAAAACCATCACGCAATTCTACGCACTAGCGAACTACTACAGAAGATTCATTAAAAATTTCGCAACAATTGCCCTTCCGCTCACGAACCAATTAAAAAAGACAGAAGAATTTAAGTGGACAAACGACTGCCAAGAAGCATTCAAAACTCTCAAAACAAAACTAACAAACGAACCAATCTTGCGATATCCAGACTACGGAAAAGAATTTAAACTAACAACCGACGCATCGGATTATGCGATTGGTGCCGTGCCCAGCCAAGAGCACGACAAATTTGATCATCCAATAGCTTTCTACTCCCGTACACTCTCGAAAGCCGAAAAAGTGTACGATGCAATGCGAAAATAACTCCTAGCGATGGTACACTCTATCCAGTACTTCAGGCACTACCTGACGTCCATACGGACGTCACTTTACCCTCGTTACCGACAACAGAGCACTGACGTACCTAATCAACAAACCGAATCCGCCACAACAACTGCAACGTTGGCAGGCAATTCTTAACGGGTACGAATTTAGCGTTCATCATAAACCAGGGACACTTAATGTCGTCGCAGACGCACTTTTACGAAACCCAGCCAACGCCTTTCCCGTGAGACCTCGAGAGGAATCGACAGACGTCAACGACGAAGACTTAAAAAGACTAAAGATGACCCAACAAGGAGAAAACCGCTACAGATCATCTTCAGACGAATCATCTGGAAATCCATCACCGGACAAAGTAATAATTTTACCGGAAGAAGAAACCGAGACTACAAACGAACAATCGAACTCAAAAGAAAAACTAAACAAACAACATGTTATTAAAGGGAGTGCACACCCCAACATGGATATAGAAATCGATAACAACCAGGACGAACCAATGTCCGAAGAAGAAAAACCAATGGGACCAATGGATCAAGAAAATCAGCAAGCCCCACGGAACACGAGCGAAAGTAAAATGGAATACGATGTGGATTACAAAAGGAACTGCACCACATCAGACGACGAAATGGAAAACGAAACAGGCAACGAAACAGGAAATCGAGGAAAAACGACTACAGAAGTTATAATGAAAGAAGTAATAAATGAAGATACAACGCTACAAACAGAAAAAATGATATACGAAAATAAAATGATACGAAATGATAAAAAGACGCCACAAACGGCAAACGAAAGTGAAAAAATACAACGAAACGATGAAAATTATGGGAATTCAACACGCCAAAACAAAAAGGAAGTGCGCGAAAGTCAAGAAACTCAAGGAAACAATGAAAAAAGGAATCTTACGCCAGCGAGCGAAAACGAAGAAACAGCAAATTTAACAAATGAAAAAGAAAAAGTGCATAAAAACTCAACGAAAGAAAACGAAACGAAAATACAAAAGGAAGCCACGACGTACGAAAAAGCGGAACAGAGCTCAATGCGACGAAATGAAAATGAATCAAATATAAATGAAACAAATGAAAATGATGTAAGCTCCGCGCTGCATGAATCAAAAGAAGCAGACCCTGTGCTGCCAACATTAAAAGCTCTTAATCCCGCCAATCATTTAAGTGGCCGCAAGAATACGAAAGATGCAAGCACTCAATCCACCGTTGAAGAAAACAAAAAACTAAGTAACGAACATTTAAACGCACAGCAACTAAATAGGCAAAAAGAAGAACAAGTGTTGGAAAACTCGACCCATGCAAAGCACCCGGTAACCGCGACTTTCAGGTCACCTCCAGTTCAGTACTCGGAAGATGATTCAGACACGGAAGAAGAAGAAAAAGAGGATTCGGACGAAAAAGACGAGGTAACGGAACCCAACTTTCGATCACCTACGGAAGTTACAACACCAACACCGAAACGTGGACGAGGAAGACCAAGGAAAAACCCAATCAGTCCACAGTGCAAAGTGATGTTTAAAAGAAGACCCGGCAGACCAAGGAAATATCCAGCAATACAGCAACCTGTAAACCTGTAACCTGTAAAAAGAAGACCTGGCAGACCTAGGAAAAATCCCGTCATACAACTTCCAGCTCCTACGGCAAAACAAAGACCAGGGAGACCACGAAAGCAAAATTCAGAATACCAACCCAGCAACACCGAGAATACTGATCCACCATTTGAATTACCGCAATACCACAGGAAAAAACTAACACTACCCGAATCGGAAAAAGCAACGAGAAGCAATACGAAAAAATACGAGGCAACGATAGAACAACATTCATCAACCGAAAAATTGGATAATAACACCACGAATGAACACCAAGAAGAAAACCAGGAAATACCCAACGAAACAATAGCATCGCAACCAGAAGAAACCGAAAACCAAGCAGAACTTCAGAAGGAAATTCCACCAACAACGCGACGAATGGCATCGGCCGAACAGGATGAACCACCACACAATCAAACCCTTTCAAAAACTAAAGGAATTTCTGTCCCACAAGTACCACATGCCAAAGAAAACGTAACGATCACACAAGAAAATTTCCTATCTAAAGGAGACAGCATAGCACATTTCTTAGCAGCTAACTGCAACATGAACAAAATGTTTTCCAAAGTACTCCTCGAAAAAGGAAAAATCAATCAGGAACAATTTTTGCAACACAAAACAAGAACCGGTAACATCTTAAAATCGCGTCACGGCGAAACCAACTACTTTACAATTTTTTGTAAAGAAAAGTCAACGGATAATGTAAACTTATTTATGATCAAAAATTGTCTTCGAGTACTCCTACAAATGCTACACATGGAAAATCTGACATCCTGTACACTATCAAAAGATCCAGAAATCAGCGACCCACTCACGTTGTCAAACATCAAAACGAATCTACAATCAATGGTAAAGGGAACGAGAGCCTCAATCACCCTGTGTGAAGGACTCATTTCAGTACCACCATTAGAAAATAGGAAAGCAATAATAACGGAACTCCACGGATCGACCGTAGGAGGACACAAAGGTTTCTACGAACTTTCCTGTAGGTCTGTCGTGGGTAAAATTTGAACTAATTTGTACGTCAGAGTCGCAAATTTGTATACGAGTATTGACAGACGGTAAAAAATTCATTTCATTTTTCTTTACGTACAATTAGCTCCAAACTTTGTACTCGGGGGTTTTCGGGGTCGCTGATTACAAATCTGCACTCAAAATTTAGAAATTCAAGATGGCGGATCCAATATCGCGGGCCACAAATGCAAGAATTGTTCGATGAAAGCAAAATATGGTACTCGGGGGTTTTCAGGGTCGCTGATTACAAACCTACACCCAAAATTTGGAAATTCAAGATGGCGGATACAATATGGCGAACAATAACTGCGAAAATCGTTTAATAAAAGCGAAAGCTGGTACGCAGGGGTTTTCGGGTTCGTCGATCGAAAACCTGCATCCAAAATTTCGAAATTCCAAATGGCGGATCCAACATGGCGGATCATGAATTCAAAAGTTTTTCGATGGAAGCGAAAGTTGATACGTGGGGGTTTTCGGGGTCGCTGATTACAAATCTATTATCAAATTTTGGAAATTCAAGATGGCGGACACTGTATGGCGGGCGATAACTGCGAAATTCGTTTGATATGAAAGCGAAAGTTGGTACTCGGGGAAATAGGATTCGGGGTTGCCGATTACAAATCTGCACCGAAAATTTCGGAAATCAAAATGGTGGATCCAATATGGCGGACCGTAAATGCAAAAATCTATTGATAAAGGCGAAAGATTCAGAAAAAAGAAGTGATATCCTGGCCAAAAATCCCCTCTCCAGAGAAAAAAAAACCTTGGACAAGTACATTTGTTGACCCCCGTTTCCATTTGTTCTTACAGAAAAAAAACTACCCAAAAAAGTACAAAATTCTTAAAAAATTGGCAAGATCGAGAATGATTTACATTCAGCACAAAAATTTATAATATCAATAATAGGACAAGTATTTCATTGTCGCTTGAGGATGGAGTATTTTAAAAAAAGAAAAATCAGTTGGGCATTGAAAAAAGTCACAATAAAAATAGGTCAGAAGAACACAGTCAAGAAAAAGAACAGAGTCGAGAAAAAAATCAAGATAAAACAAAACGTGGGGAAAAAATTTTCAAACGAAAAAAATTAAATTGAAAAATAATTTCGGCCGAAGTACTTGGCGAGATTTTGCTTAGCTAGAATCATGTGAATCATGATTTTTATTTTTGTGCATTGTGAATATATCCTAACAATCATGGATTCATTTAGTAGATTCAGTATCGCAGTACCCTTAAAACGAACAACGTCAGTAGATGTTGCTAGGGCACTGTGCCAAAATTTCATAACAACATTCGGTGCACCTCGCGGAATCCTCTCAGATCAAGGTACAAACTTCATGTCTGAAGTCTTCCAATCATTTGCCGAACTCTTCCAAATCCGACATTATAGAACGTCAGCATACCATCCACAATCAAATGGCGCACTCGAAAGAAGCCATCACAGTTTAATAGAGTATATCAAACACTACAGAAACAACAATCGCGATTGGGAAGAACTTATCTCATACGCAACACTATCACACAACACAAGCATTCACGAAGGAACAGGATTCACTCCGTATGAACTAGTTTTTGGTTACCCGGCAACCTTGACATCAGAATTCCCGCCACCCGAAAAAGTTGTCACATTCGACGACTACATAATAGCATTAAATAACCACATGAAGAACGTTCAAGAAATGGCATTCCGAAAACAACACAAAATTAAAGAACGATCGAAACGTTACTACGACCGACGAACCAAAACACCCAAGTATCAAGTAGGACAATTAGTATTTTTAATTAAGGAACCTAAAAAAGGAAAACTAGACAGTAACTACACAGGACCATTCGAAATCCTGAAAATTAGAGATAACAATAACGTTAAATTGCTCATGGACAACGGAAAAACAAAGATAGTACACGTAGACAAAATAAAATCAGCATATGTTGCAGATGCCACGCCTTTGCCCGAGGCGGCGACGACCCCGTAAAAGTAACACCATTTTCGGAAAATCCCGGACTTTATTCCCAGCAACTTGGAAAACTTCAATCATACCACACGACCTGGAACTTAGTAACATTCATCAACACACATGGACTATTGCGTAGGAAACAAAAAATACAGGAAAACCTTCAAAGTATGTACACATATTGCAACACACTAGGACCATCATGCTTGATGAGGACGCATCTAAATACTATTCAAAACCGCCTAAACACCATCGAAAACGCAGAATCGACTCTTAGGGAACTATTACCACCTTCAACAGACCTCACACAACAACGCAAAAAACGAGGTTTATTTAGCTTCATCGGAAAAGCACTCAAATTTGTTTACGGAACAATGGACAACAACGACGCGAAAAGAATCGCATCCCAAATCGAACAACTCGCAAACAACTCGATCGACCTATCAGAAATAGTATACAACCAAACTCTCAAATAATAAAAGCAAGATTTGATATAGCACAGAAAAAAATAAAATCAATAACACGTGAAATAGGAAACCTTACCCTACAAGTTAACCTAGCATTAGTTAACATGCGAAAGGAAATATACACCATTAAGTACAATCAAAATGGAATGAAATTCATGGCCCTAATCGAAGAAGATCTTACAGAATTAGAAACCGACACAAATACCCTAACCGACGCTATACTTTTTGCAAAAAGTGGACAAATACACCCTTGTCTAATATCATCCAAAACATGTCTGCGTAGCGCAGAAAACAGAAGCAAATTGACACCCAATCTGGAATTTCCAACTCCATTGGAACCGGACCACATACCACAATTAATAGCAATTCCGAAACTTATTGTATTCCAAGACAACGAAAAATTGATATTCATAATGAAAATCCCATTACTAGATCCGACCACATACAAATTGTATAGACATATGTCAACACCAATCCGCCAACAAGGAACACGTTTTGCATTTATTAAACCATCAACACGATTTACAGCTATTTCAACCGACTTCGAAAATCATTTTACTCTAGCAGATTTAACCAACTGTAAACTAATGTCAACACGATACATTTGCGACGGAACAAAGCCTGTACAACATGTTAATGACAAAGCAGAATGTGAAGTCCAATTACTCACAAACCCACAATTTGAACATTTCGAACTTTGCGACATTCGTCTAAAGACTCTCAGCCAAACATATTGGATCAAAATTCAAAACACTGACGCATGGCTGTGCGCAGCACCAACATCCGAAAACTTGTATATCCATTGTGATAATGATAAATCCGACATAAAAATGATAATAGACTCAGGTACACTAGAAATAGAACCATTATGCCAAACGAAATTCAAACCACGAAGCTCGTCCCTTCAACCGAAATAAGTATAGTACACCACGTCAATTTCTCCCGTAAATTAGCCTTAAACATAACCGAAATGTTCAAAAATTCTGTAGACACAATGGAAACTCTAAACATCACTGAAATATTAGTAAAAACCGAAATACCGTCTGATCTGTCCAATTTGGACAACGTCCGTAATGATTTAACAAGAAACGAAGTGGCATTAAAATCAGTAATAGCAAAAGCACAAGAAATAACTAGAACACAACGCCTTCATGGTAGACTATCAACAATCGAATTAATTCTAAAATTCAGAGAAATCTCATTAGGTTCAATTCTCGTACTTGCAACAATTGGCTGGAGATTGGCAATGTTTGGAAGGATATCGTCCTTACTCAAATTTATATTCTGTATTACAAAAAAGAACGAAAAAGAAACACAAAACGCGGACGTAGAGTTGCAACCGATGCAATCTTATCACCCCCAGGTACAAATAATTAACCCACCTTGCGAAATAGCGTTGTCAACGGAAAATCTTATAGAGCAAGAACGAAGTACACCAAGAGCAATTACGTATTATAGAGAAATTATACCATTAGATTTACGCTAACCAAACATTCTATCACCTACTAACAAAGGGAACCAAATCCTCATTTCATACTTTCTTTCGCTTAAGCCTCAAGACAGATACACTGCATGAGTAACAGAACAGATGCAATTAAAACCTTTATGTCTTATGCACCATCCCTAACAGATAACAAATAGAAAAACACGGACAGACAGACACACACAAAAAAAGAAACAGAACATCAAAAAAGAAAACGGAAAAAATGGAAAAAACACAACTGCTCATAATGGTCCCGTGCCCCATCTGCGCAACCAGGATCCACCACCAACGCCTAGTCACACACGTCGCCGAATGTAAAAAGCATCTAGCAAAAAACTATATCCAGAACCCGACAGCAGATAGACAATGCTATCTGTGGAAAGGAGCATTTCCCGCGCAGCGAATGCTAGCGCACATCGACTGTTGCGCCGTATATTGGGTACGGAGAGGAATCTTTCCATGGACCTTCACCAAAGACAAAGAAGAGGACAACGACGACGAAGAGGACAACGACGATAACGAAGAGGACACCGAAGACGATGACAATGCCGAAAAAGCCATCCCTTCTCCCGCTCCCACACTGACCAACGTTCCCGACAGTGACCCAATAATTATAACAGAAATTAAAAAAGAGACCCCCGACATAATCAACATTGACGACAGCGACCACAATAGCGACGACAGCAAAGAAACCTACATCCCACCAGAAAAACCCACTAACGAGCAAAAAATCGAAAACTTCCTTTCCACATTTAGACCCAAAACACCACCTATCGACAATCCAAACTTACCAGGACCAAGCAACCGACAGAAAATCACTATTACAATGGACGCATGACAAGTTATAAAAGCAAAAGCGGAACAGAGGACAACCCAACCAACAAAAAGACCGATGACTGACGCTCCCAACGAACATGAACCCCCAAAAAAAAGACAAAAAATAACTTTCGCATCAGACAAGACAACAACACCAACACTCAGCCCCGACGTACAGACAGAACTCGACAGTATAAAAGACTGGATCAACACAATTAGCGCGGGGGAACTTCCGACGGTCCGCGCAATAATTTTAAAAACATTCGACGAGAAAGCAGCAAAATTCGAGAGACGAAAACGACTTTGAAAACACAAGACACTCTACTCGCACAAAACCTAGCACGCCTGCAATCATGCTACCACTACTTTTATTATTGTTCCTACCACTTTCACACTCACCATTACTGTAACGACACAAGACCCTTCTCATCATACTTTCCTTAGCTTATATACTGTGACGTTATTTTTTTTTGAGTAACGTCACTTTAAAATTAAAGGGGCGGATCTCCAATGCGAGCTCCAGCTTCCCGTCTCTCTCGCTCGTTACTCCGGCCATACGACGAAACTCACAGGGCTTTATTAAAGAAATACTGTTATTATTATTAATTTGCGTCCCGCCGCCACTCTTTTCGTTTTCATGCGAGAATTTCCCGGATAAACGACAGCTAAAATCATCGACTCGATCCCAGGAATTTAAATGAGGAAGGCCAATCATCGCAATATTGCTGTATGTCGAGCGGGGCTCGTACAGCTGGCCAGTTCCCGATATTTTCAAGCTCAAGGTCGAGTTTCATCGAGACGGTTAAACGAGCGAAGGCTCGAGGATTTTCGAGAACAAGGAATTCGGTTGGCTTCAGCGAACGTACTCGTCTCCCGTTTCATAGATCAGGGCGGTATCGTACAACATATCTCCCGTGATTAATTCCAATTGTCGTCATCGAAATATTGTCATCAAATATCCCGTGAAACATTAAGGTCCCGTCGTTATTAAAATATTAATCGAGCTAGGGGTAAAGAATAATATGAATAACGTTAAAATCTTGTCCCGATAAATTAATAAAATAATCGGTGCCCTGTCTAACGCTCGCGCGAATATTTCACGTGACGGACCTGTCAATCATGTGGGGGAATTTTGGAAATTGGAAGGGTTAGCGATCGAGTTCGACGGCTCGCAAATTCCCGAATTCGAGGAGATTTTTGTGAAGTACCGAGCGAGACGGACGTGTTGCCCGAGAGTGACATAAGCATGTAAGTTATCGTTTCGTCACTCGTCACGGTCTTGGTTAGTGAGCTTCGGGTTTTCGGCCTTATTTTGTCCCGAATAATGAATTGTTTTGTTAAACTGTCCGTTCCCGATTAAAAACTTGGGAAATTAGGTCGCGGCGGTGACTTCGCTATGTTGCGCTAAATAGTTACAATTTTCGTTCTTTTCTTTTGGATCCCGTGTTCGATATCTCGCGAAGCGGGCTATAATTTAATATAAAATTTAGTTAACGAAAAACGTCGTGGCCGTTCGTGAAAATCTCAGCTTCGTTTCATAAATGATTATTCTGACTGATTTATTTTTGGTTAATTCGGGAGGAAGAGTCGCGATACGAGTGTTAAGTTGAGCGTGTGTGTGTGTGAAACTGTATGAGTGGGTCGGGATAATAATTTGCGCATAAAAACGTATAGCTCGGCCAAGTAACCGAATATCGGGGGCTCGGTATTCAATTTTTAACATCAATAATTGTGATTCATTTTTCCAACTTTAAGATTCATTTTCTTAACCGTGAGTAGATCCACGGAGAGAATAATTTCGAGCTCGAATTAAAGTGTAGAGTATGCAGGATCCCGACCAAGCGTGTGTGTGTGAGAATTCGTAGCGGCGTGTGTGGTTTCGCGATTTTTCCCCCGAAGTTCTTTTGCAATTCGTGAAAGTTTGAATCCCGGTTCAAATATTTTCATTGTAGTAAATTCACTGTATTCTTTTTGATATCCTTGAGACTGATCCCGAACGTAACATTTATATTTTCTAATCTAATGTAAAATTTATTTCTTTCCCGGTAATAATTAAAATATTTGTTATTGTTTAAAACATTATAATGTGCATTCATTGATTGTTCTCGTGGTCACCCCGCCCATCCCGCTGCAGCCAAGCCGGTCAACCGTTTTCTCTCTTATTGTCGTCGAGTCACTTCGGTGACTGGCGCCCACAATTTTCATAAATAAATCGGCGATGAAGAGAGAGCAAACTTTTGTGACATGGGGTATAAAAATTATCGTCACAATACATACATTGTAATCACTTATTATTGTAATCCTATCCTAACCATATAGATAATCATATTTTAAGGCATATTTCATCCACTTTCATTATCTTTATAATCCTACTTAATATAATCACTTATTTTATAACCCCTTTTAATGATAAGATAAATATGCTTTTAAGCAGGGGCCCAACAAAAAGAGAATAATAATAAATCTCACTATTTTCATAACAACAATCGACGTAGTTCATTAAGCCCATGACATCGAACCAGATCCATCCCCATCACTAATAACATGCCATAACCACTAACCACCAGTGAACTATACAAGTTTGGACTGTTTCAGAATCTTTGGAAATTTAGGTACAATACCTATTGGAAAAATACGAATCGACAATTGGAAAACCAAAATTTAAAAGGAAGACCCATTCGGAAATGAAATCGAGGAAGAGCAATAACAAGACATGAAACCAATAAAAGGAAAAATCAGTTAAGAGGAGACAACCAATAAAAGAGAAGGAAACCAACTACACGTAACAAACAACCAACAATGATGAACGACACCAACCATACCTATATCCAAATAACACCCCACCCCTACTAACACGGACAACTAATCAATTTATTTAGTTACAGATCACCAGAAAAACGAACATTTCAGAAAACGGATTTGAAGGAAGACCAAAGTTACCAAAATTGAGTAATAAAGAACCAGCAATATCACGATGAACCGGATTACCTACAACCCCTAAAAACAATGAATTTAACGAAACCCTTATACACTTTCACACAACCCTTCTCACGAACAACACAAGATTTTATATAGAGTCACACTTGAAATTAACCTCATGTACAACGAATATCATTATATAAAGTCACGAAAATAACAAATTTGTAACCTACGATGCTGAGCATCGTTCTGTAGGAGGGGGAGTGTCACGGGAGCACCCTTTATATTACTTTATATTCTAAATCCTTTCCTACATTCGTACCCGAGTCTCACATCCGTTCTCACAGTCAAACTCCTAACGCAGCATCCTTATCTTATCGCCACATGCCTCAGCAGCTCAGCCTCAGCTTCTCCTCTACAGCACCCCCCCCCCCCTTCCACTTCACCGTCCACTTTACACTTCTTTATCCCAATCCACGACTCCTCAGTTCATCACCATCCTTCGAACCACTCATTACGTCGTGCACTCCCTCATTATAACCATACGTCTCAATATATTCCAGTTTAACCATATTCTTCAGTCTCTATCATTATTACTATTATTAATTCACCCTTCCGACCCGGTCATCACAAAATAATTTAAAAAAATTGCTACAAAAAGTGACCCAAAAGGACTGGGTCAACCCCCGAGAGTCTCCTAACAGATGGAGTTGGTTTCGGTTGCTGGGTCACGACCTCGTAAAGGGTTTGTTCTTCCGGATGAATAACATGTTCTTTTAAAATGGCGAGTAATTAACAGATGAGTGATTGAGTTCCACAGAGCTCCTATTAGCATGAAACTCCAACCGTATAAAGAATATAGGGTGTATCCTTGAATGAAGATGTCTATTATTGCTTTTCCCAGAGAAATGATGAATGCGATGGCGAAGAAGCCAGCGCTGATGAGTCCAAATTTTTCGAAACCGTGCCACATCTTTTTGATGGTACCTTCAGCAATTTGTTCAATGGCTTGATTGTCGAGGAGGTTCCGGATGGAGATGGATCCACTGGCTACGGAGTATCCAGCTGTACCTCGAGCAATTGAATTGGGTAAGCCTGCTATTTCGGCAGGAAACATGATTTGATCATGAAGTTGATCAATTTCCTCCTTTGTATGAATTCCTGATGAGGCAAGATTACCGATGGGGTTATAATTCCAGGTTGGTTAAAAAATCGGATGAAGTTCCTGAGGAGCAGGTACCGAGATTCCTTGAGGGCTGAAGCGGTACCAATTATTATCGATGTTATATAAAGCTGGAAGGAGTGGATTGCACTCGATCTGAGTTCCGGTTTTTAACAAGATCTTTGAGATTGGAGAAAGAAATCGGAATTCATTCCTATATGTTACGGGCAGTTCGTTGTAACATTCCTGCGTACGACGAACGCTAACATCAACCGGTGCACATTTGATTATATGTGCAACTTCTCCAAGCACTACTGCCATAAATTCATGAGTTTTCATGATTGTTTTTGCGAATTTTTCCGGGTGCATTGAAGCTGAATTGAGTGCATTTTGTATTACCTGTCGCTCCAGATTTACATCTCTGGATGACGACATGTCGATATAAATTTTCGATTTGTGTTCGAATATGTTTTTCTACGTAAATAAATTTTGAATTCATATATGAAACAATGTCCAAGTTGTTCACTGCTATTTGTTTTTTTCCTGCAAAAGTCCTTCCTTTCTGAGTTTCCAAGATGTATAGTTTCGGATGTTCTGTGCGAATGAGTGTATTTCCACAGAGATGTTTGGTGGATTTTGCCGCTAAAGCGAACGTGGTTTCCTGGGTTGTTAACGAGAAGACATCGGGATTTTGAGCTGAAGAGTCTGGATTTTGGTATTTTATTGCGATGCCTTCAAATAAAACGTCATATCGGTTAAATTGGCAAGAATCCGTAGGTTCGGTTGTCCAGGTGCCATCGGCGAGAGGGCAATGAGTTCCTGCTTGTAGCATGATTTTGTTGCTTATTAAATTGACGTCTGCTTAATAATTGGTAAGAATGATTTTCACTGTCGCTTGAATTACGATTTCCCCCCAACTACCAAATGCGTCGCTGTATTGGGTGCCTTTGCATGCACCATTAGTTGTTAAAGAACCGCAAAGGGTAACAGCTCGGCTGGTAGTACTATTTTTTCGGATTCCTACTATGACGCTGGCCGGACTAAGGGTGAGTATACCAGTTTCCTGGAGTTTACGACAACCACGTTCATCTAACTCATGAAGATAGTTCGTACGTCCATTGTGTACGATGGAAACGTGAGGACTCATTCTACAATAGTAAATAGTTCGGTCTATTTCGACGCGACATTGTATGACCTCAGTTTGTGAAAAATCAGAAAGTTGGAGCAGTTGAATGTAAGTTTCTTTTGATGGAGGAGCCCCGTTCAGAACTGCGCACCCTTCTACGTTGTTCAATGAAACGGTAGTGCTGTTGAGATTGGGTCCGGCACAATCGTAACCCAAAAGACACGAGGACTCGTGGAAAAGAACACTGATGATCAGAAAGTGGGGCATTTCGTCTGGAAAACGAGGGTACCCAAATTATGAATCGAGTGGTAGGCGGGTACCTCTTAATTTATTTGCATGGACGATACGGGGTTTTCCTTTGTAACGAATTTTTCAATTTCCGCCCGATAAAACGTCAATAATTTCGCATGGTTCTGTATATTGGTCGCAGAATTTCCCCTTTTGAGGCTCCTTTAAGAGCAAGACTAGTTCGCCAACCCCGAATTGTTATGGGTTAGCCTTGCGGTCATAATAATATTTTGACTTTTTTTTCGCGGCGATGAGGTTTTCGCGGGCGCGACTTTGTAGGGTGTCGATGCGATCAAATAGTTCTTCCAAATATTCGGCATATGTAGGGTCTTGATGTTCCTCAATGTGATGATGTCCTGAGGGCAACTTTGCCAAGTGACCGAAAGTAGATAAGCAATGCGGGTTCTGGATACAGATTCCTGCACCGACATTTACCGACACTATTTAGCCGAGACACGAACCCCTTCTCGAAGCTTCTAGAACATTCTCGAAGGTGATGACGTCATCACGATGACATCATTACGATTACGTCATAGCGTTGACCTTGAAAATTCGGGGGAGTAGGGGTGGCTTCTAGAACATTCTCGAAGGTTATGACGTCATTGCGATGATGTCATAGCGCTGTCCTTGAAAATTCGGGGGGAGGGGGGTGGCTTCCAGAACGTTCTCGAATCACGATGACATCATTACGATGACGTCATAGGGCTTGGAAATTCGAGGGAGGGGGGTGGCTTCGAGAATGTTCTGGAACATTCGATGATGACGTCATACGTCTCGACTCAGATGTTCGACGATGGTGTCAAGGTCACCTTGAAAATTTACGCGCACATTCGATGATGACGTCATGCATCTCGAACGTTCGATGTCACGCGTGCGAGAGACACGAACCCTCTTCCAGAACCTTCTAGAACGTTCTCGAAGGTTCGACGATGACGTCACACGAACCCCTCTTTGAGGGGTAATAGGGGTTACAGGCTAGATATAAAACAAAAGTTTTTAGTAGAATAACAGTCAGTCAGCATCATGGATAAATTAACGCCGGATCAGTTGATGCAATTGTGCTGTTTGCCTCCATACTTCTGCTGCTACGAAGATGTTGTAGCTAGGCATTTCGGTGATGATCCACCAGAATGTATCTACGATTTCATCAACGACATAGAAACGTTCCAAAAAAATGTAAAAAAAAGTGGATTGTGGTCAAGATGAGACCGATAGCAACAATCAACCATTTTGTGCACAGTGCAAAAAATCACATGAAATAATTAAGATAATTGATAAACACGTTTAATGTTTCGATGACGATACGAACAAGTTAATTGTGCAATTATTTAAACTGAAATGTAACTTGGAGGCTTGCGTCTCTTCAAAGGAAGAACTCTCCAACGTCATACGTTCTGTTCAAAATTTGCGTAATCATGTGAAAAATTTGGAAGAGTTTGTAGAGATAATACAAATACCTAAGGCGAAGGAATAATGTAATCATCAAGTTGATAAATATTTTTTAAATAAATTTTATTCATTCAAACACCAGCGAGCTTTCATACATTTAATATACAAAAAAAAATTATTCCTCTTCATAGGGCTCAAGTATCCATTTTTTCAGAAACTGAACATTCCGCTCAGCACAACAAAGAGATTTTTTGTGATGAGGACATCCTGTATCTGCTTGTTTTGTCAATTTTTGCAGTGAAGGACAATCGAACACTTCAAGATTGACAATGCGTTCAGATCCGTCCATCAAAAATTTAGTCAACCATTCTTTCTTCTCTGAACCTTTCACGTAGATAGTTTTAGCATTATGCAAAATGCTACTGATGATTCCAGTGGCAGCGATGTAGGGTACAGAACCATGCATTCGTACATTTGTATTTTGCTGGTAAATCATACCATGGATAAGGTGCTTCGAACAGCAATGTCAATGTGTGGGATCTGTAAAAGAAATTACTGAAAATTCTTTAAGCACAAATTCGTTGAGGGGTTTCCGAAAACCCTGTAGATCAACCACATACTTCATGTCTTGAACACGACTGGTCAGAGTAGCATTGGACAATATCTTTATAACATCCTCCCACCATAAACAGAGGAGCGATTTTTATTTTCATAACAATTTCTTAACATTTCCGCTGATTGGATTGTATTCTATTATACGATCGTGTATTATTAAGCAATAAGCTGAGGTTTGCGGTGGAAAAGGAGTTGTTGACTCAAATTCGAATCGAATGTCAACCGGTCCTGATTTCAACGACTTATTCTGTTTTGAACAATCGATAACAATTAGTGGTGCATACTTTATAAAGTCAGATTTGCTCATTAACGGTTCAGGATCCGTTCCATAGTAGAAACCCTGAAAGTTTGTGTACATATCGTAGAGTAAAGCGTACTGATTGCGATCAATGTCCAGATTTAAATTCCCATAGGGATAACTCTGTGAGTTGTGAAAGAGTTTGACGTCTCTGATGTTACAATGATCAAAATGACTCGCATTGTTAGTTGTAATATTTTTTCGTGCTGTCTGGAATCCAACAACGATATAACGAGGTTTTTCGAGTTGCGTGGAGGTTTTTACAAACCACACATGTTTTGTGGTCGCAGGTAGTAATGGATACTCGTACAATTCCCATGCGCGGAAACCAATGGGAATAGGAGTATCTTTGGCGATGTAGTTTAAGAGTTGAATTTTTCGGTGATCAGCAACTTTGACGTACGGTACCATCCATTCAATCTGTGAAAGAGTAATTTTGAATTGCTCTGCTGCAGCATCCCCAATTGGTTGTACAATAGCAATTGCATCGGTGTTTGCACGAGTCAAAATCAACTCATGCTTAGCATGAGTTGCGATAATCCTCAGCAAAGCCGAGCAACCTACTCAAAGGTATGGAGATGTCAAAGTAACCATTGCGATCGGTTATCGATGTTTCTTCATCATCCACCCAGCCAGCATTTTCCATGACAGATTTATGATTAGGATCCTGAGAAATGAAATTTTTCATAAGAGTCGTGAGACCAACATTTTTACTTCGATCAATTTCAACAGCATTTAGCTCATATCGAATTTCCTCAAATAAATGACAAATAGCATTGTTGACTAATTTCGTTGCAGTAACAAGAGATTGTCCATCAGCTTTAGTCAGTCTACCAGATACATGTAACGAGCTTTTGCATGGTAGTAAACATAAATCTTGATGCTGAACAGCGATACGAATCTCATCGTTGTTGTTGAAAGTTGCTGATGCATATGGTTGGTGTCCATGAACCTCATAATGCGCGATAGACTCATCCAGCAGGATTGGCTTTTGTATTCTCAAGATTTCCTCCATGGTACGAAGCAAAAAATTGTAACACAACAAAAGCTTATTTTTACTTTGTTCGCGGTTTCAGACCCAGGCTCTTTAGATAACGAACGTTTTGTGGTGTTAGCTCCTTGAGAGGTGCTTGACGACTGTTTCGATCTGGACAGGTCTGTTCGATTTCATAACTTCTTCTTGTTTCAAAAACAATACCCATTTTTTTAAATGATTTCACATGCAGTCTAATCGTAATCACTTCACCTCTAAAATTTACCAATTCTCCGTCCTGATCTACGAGTTTTAGCTGAAGATTATGTATGGACTGTACGGTGATAGGAAGGTAAGTGATATGAGATGGTACTTCAACGATTTTATATCCTGGTGGGACAACAGGAAAAAATTCGAGAATAGTATGTACTGGTTGTCCGTTGATATACGCTCCTGCTGTTATGTTACACTCAACTCGTAGTGAATTGATTTTGAGAATGGCGACTGGTAAGTCAGATGTATGGGTAATATTGGCTTGAAGAATGCGTGGTGTGAACCCTAGAAATCGGCCAATAGAATCGCTCGGTTCAAAATTTATAGGACGATTGCACTTGATTTCGCTACATGAAGTGTTATTATTAGGCCTTAGACGAATGACGATGTCTCGATCATGGAGTGCTTCTTGCAGATAATTTTCAATATCTTCAATTTCGTAGCTTCCTGTAGGGATTGTGATAATCTCTTTATCGACATAAAACTTGTTATTCCCCACGTCGATATTGTGAATAGAGTTGAAGGTCAACAGCTCAATGAGACCGAGAGTATAATTTTTAAATGGTGACAATTCGATGGGAGGAAAATAATTAGCCTCGAGTATCGATGATGTGCCTGATAGTGTTAGCGTGAACGAATCACCCATCGTGTCTAATGCTTAACTGATACACCAAATCATGTGAGACATTGGTTTATAGTTCTCCGTTTAGAAACTTGAGACACAAGTGTCCACAGATCACTGTGTCATAATCTTGATACTGTTTATGATTATAATTCACGATGCTACCAACACCGAGATATTTCATCAGGTCAAGCGGTGGTTGTAGGTTGCCGAAACTGTCGAAATAAATTACTTGATTTTTTTCTTTCTTATACGCAACCCAATGCGTGCCAGGACCTTCTTTATCGTCAAGGTTCACGATAGCTGATTCATATTTTCGAGGACCACCTTTGGGCATAGCGTTTCTCATGAAAACACCACGAAAATTTGGAATTTTCATATCTTTGGCGAATTTTGATAAAATGTAATCGGTGAGTGCTCGATGTGGTAGACCCATACCATTCTTGTAGGGTTTGAGATACAGTCCTTTACCGAGAGCAATGGTTTCCATTGCATTATTGTGACGTTTACTCTCCTCGAGAGCTCGTTTCGCAGAATTGGCATCATTTACAGCTTTAGCAATGTCTGCTGCCCCACCAGCAAGAGCTCCAGTTGCACTCGGTCCTGAAAAAATCGGTATGAGAAAGGGTAAAAAACCTCCGATTTTTGCAGATACAGGCAGAATCCTTGGTGACTGAATATTCTTTTTACCACCAGCATTCTTCGCAGCTGCACGGGCAACTTTTAGAGCCGAATCCACCGCATTTTCACCCGGAAGCATCGAAGCTTTTTCCGCCTTAATAATGTGTTTGAGTGACACTTTTTTCTTCAACTTCTTCTTGATACCCATACCGAGTTTATTTTTAACCTTCATGGCATTCGCAACAGCCCACGCCGTTGCTTTTTCACCAAGACTAGCGTCTCTCGCTAGAACACGCTTCCAAGCTTTCTCTGCGAGGATTCTATCTGCTGCGTGTCGAGCAGTGAGGTTATCACGATTTTTTGAATATGCGATATCGTCCTCTCTGCACGCAGCGTCATTTGTGACGCTGCACGCAGGTTATTAGTGACCAAAAATATGACGTCACAGGATTGAACGAAATCCCAGGACGTAACACCTCCCCCTTTAAGAAGTATGCTATGCTCAGGCTTAGCATTCGGCAGGAAGAACGTCCTTGAATTTCGTTTGTTCAATTCCTGTTGAGGCAATTTTAAATTGAATTTTGACAAAAATATATATTTTTTGATATTGATATTGGTTGACTTTATTTAGCCTTTTAATTTTGATTTACAAGATTCTATCTGCGTCAGAGGTTCGGGGGCATCCTGTTTCGTGTCGACTCAGAGGTTCCTTGGACGTGTCCTTTTGAAGGCACAGAGGTCTCTTTTGACTTGTTCGCTAACGAACAGATGTTCCGTTGTACTTGCGCGTTAGGATTTTATCTTGTTTAAATTTTACGCGCTCTCAAATCCCTAAGGTTGAGGGTCACGCAAAATCATTTTTTTTGACATTACAATTTGATTAAATTGATTTGTATTTTTTTTTTTTTTTAAATGAACGTTTTATTTTAATAACGTTCTGATTTGTTTTGTTTTTTTTTTTGACAGGGATATTTACCCTTTACATTTTGATCATGGCAACCATGGCGAAAAATGATTACTATTTTACCTCGGTGGCCTTAATATTGAAAAATGCTCGATAGGTGAACCTACAGGTTATCTTTCGAGATTATAATTATGTATTTTTTGAATCTTGATGTTTAACATGTTTGATTACTTGGACATACCCGGTCCTCAAGTATCTTCGTTTTCGCCATCGTTGTTTACAATACATTTTTTTCGATGATAGCTCGAATATTATTACAGTATTTTTTTCTTTGGATCGAGCTTGCCTCTATAGGTCCTATTCAAGGTGGACTTCTCGTAGCATATCAGGATCCTACAGGTCTCTTATCACTCGCCCTTGACTAGGACTAAATTTATTTTGTCCCTATTTTGCGTTGCTCATTCGTCCTCCGTCTCTAAGATCGTTGGATCGTAATAAGTCAGCTTTCATTTTTTTTTTGAATTTTTCTTCACATCAGAGGTTTGTTTGTACCCTCTCACATGTCAACCCAGAGGTTCTTTAGACTTGTCCTTTCGAAGGCTCAGAGGTCTCTTCGACGTGTTCGACCGTGGAAATGGGTACTCCATTGAATGTGAGCATTTTCTTTTTGCAAGAAAGTGTAATAGTTATTTCGAATGATTTGATTTCAAAATTTTTATTTTTCTGGATCTTGATTTCAACTTTTTTATTTATTTATTTGAATTTTATATTGAATTTACTTTCGTTTTCAAATTGGAGTGCGTTCAGATTTATTTTCCATTGATAATTGCATTTTGGACTGTCTACGACGGCTTCGCACTTTTGCTTATCGCAAGTCACAGCATTCCTCAATATTTTGTTGGGCATTGAGCTTTCCTCTACAGGTGTCTTCGTCTAAGGTGGTCTATCCGTGGCCTTGAGAGATTCTGTAGGTTTGATATCACTCAACCCTTTACGTTTCTTATTCGTCCTCCGTCGTCTGGATCGTCAGATCGATATAAAGCTTATTTCGTTTTGCATTGAGCTTTCCTCTACAGATGTCTTCTAAGGTGGATTATCCGTGGCCTTGAGAGATTCCGTAGGTTTGATATCACTCAACCCTTTACGTTGCTTATTCGTCCTCCGTCGCTTGGATCGTCGGATCGTAATAAGTCTTTCAATTTTTTTTGGAAATTATCTGACTTCAAAATTTGTATTATTTTTTTGATTGTGCTTATTCGTCCTCCGTCTCTATAAGATCGTTGGATCGTAATAAGTCCTATTTTTTGCAATATTTTTTTTTTATTTCAAATTTTTCTATTCATTTTCGACATGCTTATTTCGATAACGCTCAAGTTTACTTGAAGTTATTTTGTTAATGCAAATTCAATTTTGCTGAATTATATTTTCATGCATTTTGATTGATTGATTTATTTATTAGTGAGTTCTAGTTTCGAAACTTTTAACTTTGGAACTCTTACAGTTACGCGATCTTCGACTGTATCGTTGCAGCATCGCTTTCGTTACATTGTATCGTAATCCACGGCGGATGTTTACTTTGCGCGCGATAAGTTGTGGAGTATGCGTCTCGATTTTCGGCATCAGCAATTCTTGCTGGCGCTGATAGTTGGCCCTTCTTTGTTTCAAGCCTGCTAAACGTTCTTCCTTATTACGAGTTCAGTCTTCGATCGGGAGTCGACCGTCAAAGTGACTGTTCGTCGAAAGGAATTTTATTAAAATTAAAACGGAAATGGACGCCCTCCCGTTTTTTGACAATTTTTCGGTTGATTCGCCGCCCTATTGTTTCTCTGGGTCGCCCAGCCGAATTAATTGGTGTTTTCGTCGGCGTAATTCCGGCGTTGCTTTGAACGTGAGTGTTCGTTTTGGATTTTTTTTTGGGTGACTCAAGTGAAAAAAAATTATTATTTTTCTTTGATTCGCATTCAAGAACTCTCTCGCAATATTTTTAGATTAATTTGCGACTACTTTACCGTTTCGGGCCAGACCGAATTATTATGGGGGACATCGCTTTTCTATCGTAGCGAGTGAGGGAGGCCAAGTATTGGCGACGCGTAACGAGGCAAAGGAGAGAGGAGGAGCTGGAGGATGAAATGTGTTTGGTGATTTTATTCAGGGAGCCTGAGGAATTATGGTGGTGATTGGTGAGTGTTAACGCTTTTGTTTCGTTCCCCCCTTTAAATTATTTATTTTATTATTGTATATTTTTTCAACCTTGCCAATTCCGCTTGGTGTTGCAGATGGCAGCACCCTGACGCGGGACGGCAGAAGAAGTTTCTTCCTCCCTACTGAATTTAAATCTTTCACCAATATTTTTATTTTGTATTTTACTTCGATTAAAATCGTTTCCATTTGAATCGCGTTTTTTTTCTCAATCAATTTTTCTTTTTGTCGGGTACGTATTTTATTGCTGTACTCGAACAATTTTTGATTTTATTCGGAAGGTCTATTTTATTTAGGAAAATATGCGTTCCTTTACCTTCATTAATTTTTGATAAGTACGTCCGTGCCTTAGCTACGGCGTAACCATTCACTTATTCTGATTTTTTATTTATTTGTATTTATTTTTTATATATTTATTGAGATTTAATGGGAATTTTCATTTTCGAATTTTATGAAATATTTCTTAAATCTGTAATATAAATGTTCTTATCTGTCGATACCTTGGTTCGCGGAACATTTGTATTCGATACTTTCGTTAAACTAAGTTTAACTCGATGGTTCGAAACGATTATTATTTTTATTTCTATGATTATTATTATTATTTTTTTTTTTTTTTTTTAAATTTTTTTTAACCTCTACTTGCTTACTGCTACGCAATGTCTCAGTGGTCCAGATGACTTGTCCATTGTCAGGCTCAGCGGTTCCGTGGACGTGTACACTCGTACTTGGCGCAAGGGTTGTCGTTTCATTGCGTGATTTCGGTTTGACGTCTCAGAGGTCCGGTTGACTTGTCCGTGCGTGGCTCAGAGGTTCGGTGGGACTTGTACGTTCGGAAACAGCGCGATCGATGATGGGATGGTTCGAAGATTTTTGCGTCACCCTGTAGCTTTCTGTCTTGACACAGCTGCAGGGCTTCTCGTGTGACTTGTCCTCTGATACTAATTAAATGAATTTATTTTAATCACCCACGTGTTGTATTCACGTTCGGCGATGATGTCTTTATTTCCGTAATTTTTATTCTCAAAACTTTGTTGGTCCATGAAAATTTTGTGAATAATTTTCATTTTTTGTTCACAAATTCGTACACTTTATCACTTAAGCAATTTAGCTCAATGGCATTTTTATTCGAATTATTTTTCGATATTCAATCGTTTTATCGATTGAACTCAACTTATTTAATTTCACTTGGTCCGTTTTGATTGAACGGGTGGAAATATTTTCTTTGGTTAAATACCGTTTGGTGTGGTAAGAAAATTATTATTCTTCCACCCACTTTGTTCGACTTTCTTTAGTTCGCGTTTGCTCGGAGAACGCGAACCACTTATTTTATTTTACTTTGATTTGAATCGTGTTTTTTGTAAATCACAATTTCTCTTATGTCTTTAATGCAGACTTCACGATAGTTCGCGGAATTGTTCGGAATTTTTTTTTTCAGTGAATGATTCGAAAATACATTATTTAACACTTTGGTTAAATTTTATTTCATGTGAATCGTTCGAAATTTTATAATTCACCACTTCGGTTGAATTTTATTTCGTTGCACTTGGCACGTGGACTTTCCTTTTGTGGAATCATCCTTTTTGTGTCCTTCGTTTGAAATACTAATCGCGCACTCGCGAATTATTTTTATTTCCGTTTCCTTCCGATCGTTCCATTTATTTATTTTTCAATTTTCACTGCCATTGGACAACAAATCCCACCGCTGCCTGTGCCAGGGCTGACTTACCGTGGTCGTAGCTGTAAATGTTGCTCCGGTTTTGGATTTGCAAAGGTAAATCGGGGATTGGAGCCAGTTGTCCAGGCAGGTGGAATATTATGGTTTAGAGTTTGATTGTATACGGAACGTCGGTGGATGAAGGAAACGATTGGTGTATTAATGTAGTTGTAAACGGTAAACGATTAACAACTTTTATTAAAATTAACAATTATTAAAACTTGTACACTGAGCTTTTTACATTCGGTGAACATTTAATTAGTTTGCGCGATGACCCTTTGAACAATGATGTTTAGGGTCATTCGCGATTGTGATTTCGGAATTATAATTTGGTATTAATTTATTTTGTTGAGGTCCGCGAATTGTATATTCGCGTAACCGTTTTTAATTATGGCCGGACCAAACTTTGTAGGGGGGTCCTCGACCACGAGGGTCGGGGCCGTTTTTCGGAAAACTTAAATTGCTGGTAGACCGTTCAACTCGAGATCTCCAGATCGACTAAATTATAATTAGAGAGTCCTCGACCATCGTGGTTGGGCTCCCGGATGGAACAGACTATTGTCTTGCAACATAAGTAGTGCCCTGCACGTTTACGAATATTAATCCGCGCGCGAAGTCCGCAATAAGCTGGACCTCGAGCGCTCGGAAGGTGTGGAACGTCTTCTCGTTACCGTGGGATCACCAACGTCAGCAAATTCTGGTGACTGTCGTCGTGAGATCCCGACGGTTGAAGCGTTCTCACCGTGATAAGGTTATTAGTGACCAAAAATATGACGTCACAGGATTGAACGAAATCCCAGGACGTAACATATCGTACTGACGAATCGTTCAGAACTGAACAACACTTTTTTCGAATATTCTATTTATAGCTTATTTCTTTTTATCACCTACAAAGCTATATCGTCCTGGATCAACTTTTCCTGTAAATGATTGACTACCCTCTATCTTTTTCCTGGAAGAGATGTTAGGAGGAGGAGGAGGAGGAAGAGAGCGTCGATGCATTTCTGCTGCAAATTTTTGTAAGCTTTTAGCGATGGGATTGGATGAATCTCTGGAATTATTCATGTTGTTACTCATAGAAAGTATGCGGTGATACTGAAAAGAAACCTCGATGCTCACTATATTTATTGTCTCCTTTATAAGGGTGACATTCGTGCATTTGATATCAGTCACTCTGAAGATGAGGTTCAAAGATCAATCCACCAAACTACCTATGCAGAATTTCCACAAGCTTGTGCAACAGAATGTGTGTGAAGGACGTCACGGAGAATTATTGCCGAGCAGTGTGCGTGCAGTATTTTGCGGTCCTTCAAATTGTGGAAAGACCAATGCTCTCCTCACTCTCATTACACATCCCAATGGTTTAAGATTTGAGAATGTTTACGTATACTCAAAATCGTTGAATCAACCAAAATACACATTTCTCAAAAGTTTACTTGAAACTGTTCAGGGAGTAGGATACTTCCCTTTCACAGACCACGAGCAAGTGATTAAACCAGAGGATACTAAGCCAAACTCTATAATGATTTTCGATGATGTTGCCTGTGAGAAACAAGATAATATGCGAGCCTTTTTCTGTATGGGACGACACAAGAATGTTGACTGCTTTTATCTCTGTCAAACGTATGCGCGTATTCCTAAACATCTTGTACGTGATAATACTAACTTACTGGTACTCTTTCGTTAGGATGAAATGTATTTGAGGCATATTTATGATGATCATGTTAATACTGATATGACACATGTACAATTCAAAGATCTATGTTCGGTTTGCTGGAATGAAAGTAAATATGGAATTGTTGTGATAGATAAGGACAGAGCGTTAAATGATGGTCGATACAGGAAGGGTTTTGACTGCTTTATAAAATTACAATATCCACCAACACGAGCACAGTTGTCCTGCTAACTCTATGGTGTCAATATGCATAATGCTAAGCTTGATGAAGAACAAAATGTATTGCGCCAAATCACAAGCGCTAGCAATGAGATTCGACGAAAACATAAAATATTCAAAATGGGAAAAATGGAAACTGAGAAGGAACTGAGTGAAGTCTTCAAACCAGTGGTAGCACCGTTGCAAAAGCTAGTCTATCAGTCGACAATGTTGAAAAAAATTAAGGAAGAAAAGCTGAAACAAGAAGCGCAGGGTGAGCCTGACTTGGAAAAGGTTGATCCAGCTGTGAAGGAGGAGGAAGATTTTGAGAACTCTTTCATGACCGCAGATGATGATAATGATGACTATGAATTACAAGTATCTGATTCATCCGACAAGGATTCATCTGTTATACAAGACGAAACATCCCATCGACAAGACTCCTCTGGTGAGCCACTTGTCCAGCAGTACCTACGAATGTTTGAAACGAGTGAACAAAAAGAGTTAGATGACTCGTATGGTGTTCGAAAACTTAGAGGAGGTGTTCTAATGATCGGTGACTCACCTGTAACTTTTGACAACGAGGTCATGACCGTTAAGAATAAATCTTTTGAACTATCTCCTGGTTTGCTCGAGTTGATATTAAAAAAATCGCCAAACAGAGAGATCGTAACTGCATCAGATATGGATAAATATTGTACGATCATCACAAGCACGTATGCGCATCGAAAATACTATAAACCCAACGAACCCATTCGCACCAAAGGCATTAAATACAAAAATATTATTGCCAATATGCCTTTATCACCGAAACAAAAAATCGGGAAATCTTTATCGCGCTACATGATTACGAAAAAAGATAGAACAATCGATTATGTTAATTGGGATGATCCTAATGAACTTGTCAGTAGATTGCGTCTTCTTCTTGCATCACAAGCTGCTGGGAATACAAGTCATACCAACGAAATTATTTCGATTATTGAAGAATTACGAGAAGCTGGAATCATTTATTAGAAGAATACACACTATTTGTAATCATTTAAACCATGAGCGTTGACGTGTTCGGACGGCAGTTATCAATAAAAAGTGGGAGTGGGCTCCCAGGAAGCCGTGGTCCTCCTGGCGAAGGATTTAAAATCACCCCCAATGGTCAATATGATATCGACAATAGAAGATTGTGCAATGTAGCCGCCGCCATCGAGCAACATGATGCTGTTTCTGTGAGAGTAATGGAGAATGCTATACAGGAAGAAGTTAGACGCGCATACAGCATTACCTCTTCTCT
>JACEOJ010004474.1:16706-27740 GCA_013761285.1 Campoletis sonorensis | reverse complement strand
AGTTATCGAGAGGGTTAGGTATAGGATTTGAGGAACCAGCTTCTCTGTCTGAGTTGTCGTTACCCGGTTGTGTATTAGAACTTCCGCCTTTCTTTGGCGTATTCCCAATTACCATGATTTGACAAAACTACCGTTAATGTATCCCACCGCTGTCACCAAAAATAGGTATGTTACGTCCAGGTAACAATCCAAAAATAAAATTTGCCCTATTTTGGACCTTAGCAAAAGCTAATTAGTCCGGGATTCGGGCACGGGAGTTTTGTCTATAAATGAACTCGGGTTAATAACTCAATGACGATCTGGTAAAGGACCTGGATAAATTCGCGGTTGGCTGCGCTATTTATCCAGTGAGATAGGAGAAAGTATAGTGCACGAGGTTGACCGTGCTGCACTATAGAGTGGAGGAATTTTTAAGAACTCGCGGAGGGCCGTGCTGTCCTTAATGGGTGAGTGAAGGAAGGCGAAATTCAGAATTCGCGGTGGGCCGAGCTATTCTGAATTTTTTAAAAGGAGTTCAGGAAATTTCAAGAGTACGAGGTGGTCCGCGCTACTCTTGGTATAGGTGAAAACTTACTAATGGTTTGGTTGACTCGGAGTTTTATTCTCTGGTGCTGATGGTTTACAAAATTTTCCTTCCTTACTGACTAAAATTCATAAAAATCGGGCTTTTTATACCCGCTGGAAATGAGGGTGGCAGAGGGTGAGTCCTTGGGGATTGGTGGTTCACCGTCTCCCACCCTTTACAAGTTTTTGCGGGGGAGCCTTGTTTTAGAAGACAGCCCCCTTATTCTTATGGTAAGTTTTCCTTAGGGAGGGGAGAAACCTCTTCTTCCGGGGTCCTATACCCCTACCTACTTCTTACTCTCAGCACCCGGGAGCTGATAGTACGCTCCTGCTGGAGTGGGGAGTGTCGTTGGCGTTACGTACGTGATGACGTAACAGTCCATAGACGTCTGCTCCCAGTAGGACGTCGATCGGCCTTGAAATGTGGTATTGAGGATCTGCAAGGTCTAAGTTTCGCAGATGCGACCATCCCTTTGGTTTTACCTCGATCGACGGTAGAGCTGTCGCGAGTTTTCGACGCACGTGAGCTTGTACATTCACGTGTTCCTGTGAGTAGACCGAGCAGAGCTTCAATTGGACAATTCCCCGTGTTCTTGATGCTTGGTTTCCACCGATCCCCGAGATCGGGAGCGATGACCTTTGACGTTGTAGTTGTAGCGTTGTTTCGACGTCCTCCGTCACGAAGCTGAGCTCTGATCCCGAATCAACCAAGAGCCTTACTTGGTGCGAAGCCACTGCGGTGTTGATGAGGCAGATCGCTGTTCCCAGTAGAGTATGTTGGAGAAGGTCGGAGGTCCGAGGAGGGACCGTAGAGGAGGTCAGAGAGGAAACCACGAGGGGACCGATTGCTGAGGAGCTTGGAGAGGAGACCGTAGAGGAAATGAGAGCCGAATTGCTTGTTGAGATTGCAGAGTGCGAAAACGTGTTGGAGAGAGCTGGAGCTGACACGATAGAGTGCGAAAGCCCATTAGAAAAGGCGGGAGCTGACTCTTTTGAGCGCGAATGCCCCGTAGAGGCGTAAGGAGTTGAGGAGACCAAAGAGTGCGAACGTTTGATTGATAAGACCGAGAAATTTGAAGGTATTAAGGAGCGGACCGGGGAGTTGACCTTGAGTTCGACGACTGCGGAACGCCCTTATTCCGAGCTTGTCCCTGGCTTTGGTGTTGGTGCCGGGACGTTGTGGAGAGAGGCCTCGTGCAAGAGCGTGTGATGCTTGCCTTTGCACGTGCGACAGAGGAGAGTGCTCCGGCACGCCTTTGCGCTGTGCCGCCCCAGGCAGTTGAAGCAAAGGCGTTTCTCCACGATGAGCTGCCTTCTCTCTTGAGATGACTTTGATGAGAAGGCTTGACATGACGCGATGTAGTGCGCTGCTTGGCAGCAGTCGCACGCGTATTTGGTTGAGTTGGCCGTTGTAGGAGCTGCTGATGCTTGCAGGCTGGTGGATTTCGGCTTGGAAGAGCCGTGAGCCTTCTGAGGGGCGCCCTTGCTCTTCGTTGATCCGTCGTCCTCACGAGAGACGTCCATTGCCCTCAATTTCATTCGGACGTAATCCTCAACCTGCTGGTACGTTGGCGGCTCTCTCGTGTTCCCGAGAGAGAACGTGAGTCTCGCATCGAGCTGTCCAGCACCCGAGTGAAGAGGTGCGCCCACAAAACATCCCCCATGTTTTTGGACTCCACCAATGTCGAGACCGCCTTCGAATCCTCCGAGACAATGTTAAAGGCCTGGCGAAGCTCCTCATAATTGCTTGGAGAGCAAGGTTTGAGGTCGAGAGCCTTGTCCAAGTACGTGGCAATTACTCGGCGCGTGTCTTGGTAATTTGACACCAATGTGTCCCACGTAGGCTTTAGTTGCTCGCCCTGGAGCGGGCATCCGGCGACTAATTGAGCAGCTTCTCCTTTCAGGCTCAATTTCAAATATTGGAGCTTTTGGACTTCTGAGAGGTTGGCTTGGCCCAGAACCATGGAGGAAAAAAGCTCCGAGAAATTCGTCCATTCCAGGAACGAGCCGGAGAACTTGGGTAAGTCGAGTTTGGGGAGCTTCGACTCAAGCCACGAGCAGGCCTTTTGTGAGCTGTCTATTGATGTGCTGTTGAGATGAGTGCTTTCCTCCATGAGCCTCGCCAGGAAAAGCCTCGCGTTGTTTTTCACATTGGTTGCACGAGACCAGAATCAATCCGTGAAATACGGGTGATTAAGATTTCCGGTTGGCCATGAGCTGGTTATTTCCTTGTGGCTCGAGTAAATCTCACCCCAGAGCTCGTCGATTTGTTGCTCCCACCTGGTGAGTGAAGAGCGAGGAGGATCTTTTCCAACAGCCTCACCGATAGAGGTGAGCGTGGAGACCATCAACTCCAAACTCTCATCCTGCGAGGCTATCTGAGCTGCGAGAGAACCGGTGATGCATGCCGGAGAGGGAGACCTTTTTTTGGCTTCGTCCCCACATGGTGGAACGGAGAACGAGCTGGCTGTGGACAGTTTCCTCTGCGGGGGCTCCTGCGTGCCTGCCGGAGAAGGTGGCCGCAGCACACTGACAGCTGGCGGAGACGTAGGCCTTGATGATGGCTGCGACGCAGCCCTTGACGCAGACTGCGAAGCTGGCTGCGATGGTGGTTTCGCCTTCACTTCCTGGTCGCTGTCGATGGAGCTGTCACTGGACTTGTCGACGGAGTCCATTTTCCCTTGAGCTCACCGATGGAGCTGGTCGAATTGTCCGTTGAGCTGGCCTCGAGGACCTGATTACAAGGGATGAGGAAAACATTATATAAAGAGCCCACAAAATGTCAAATAAAGTGAGAACCGGGGAGATTTCACCACCACATCACTTTGAACGGTCACGAGAGTCTCGAGAACGAAAGCAACCGACGCTTTCGCTCAAGTCCACAGAAATGTTCACATGATTTTCTCGCACACAAAAATCTCACGCACTAGCCCTCGATCCGGCTCGAAGGACCAAATGTTCCTAAATTGCACCGGATTTTGCCGCTGAAAATGATCGAGGGCAGGTTGGATTCGTGCGGAAGATTCAGGGTGGGAAAAATAAAGTTCGACACGAAAATTGATGTTGAGAATACACTTTGTTTAATCGTTGAGGTTACCTGATTACAATTGCTTGAAATTGTTTAATTGAACGCTCACGTGCACTGATGAGTGCGTCGACAAGTGTTCGTTCGAGTCGAGTCGAGATGAAGAGCAGGCCGCGTGGTCACAAAGATGAAATCCGAAGAGAGTACACTTAATGAGAGCTGGTCTGAGGTGAGAGTTCGCTTCGTAGCAACACTTCGAACAATAATGTAACAAACGAAAGGTATTTTACGTGAAGATAACCAAATAAACGAAAAGGAGAAGAGCGCGCACGTTTTCTCGTGGTGAGAGCCGGTGAACAAGTGTCCCAAGATGGCCGTGACCCTGTTGTCGCGTTCTTCATGCTGGCGGCGCCACCGACCGGGCAAACGGCGTCCAGCCATGCATGCTTGAGAGCGACGGTGGAGACGCGCTAAGAGCGCGAGTTCGGGAGTTCCCCTTGAGTAATATACCTATCGTCGGTAAACATTACACATTTTTGGCATCATTTTCTGATTTAAAATTCGTTTGGCATCAAAATGCTATCGAAGTCATCCGAATCTGGGTCACCATACACATCGCCGATTTTTTTGGCAGTGGATTCTGATGAGTTTTTATTTTTGTACATTAGCGCTTTGTTTATACGACTGTATTCGACTTGCGATGGCTCGTATGTTGTGCAATTAGCGTCCTTATGTTTAATTCTTTGTTTAGCTAAGAGCACGCCGTTTACAGTGGGAATGACCATTTTATTACGCCTTTTAGTCTTGATTAAGTTGATATGACTAAATATGCGTTCGCTGTCGGCATTCGAATGAGGAAGAGAAATAACATTCAATACAAATTCGGACACGTTCTTGAAAGTCATTTCCTGGTCGCTTTCTCCACAATCCATTAACTTTGCCCAAAAAATAGCGAGTGGATTTTTTACGTCTATGTCTGCTGGGAGCTTAAAAGACGGTAGTTGACACCACTCATCGTCGATTATTTGATATTGATCGCTCGATACGATACGAGGCAAAGCCTCCATCAATGGCAGCAAACTTGGCATACTATCGTCTCTCGTTTTTCTCAACATTGCCTTCTGTGGATTCAGATTCGTCACAAGTTTTAAAACTGGATCAGAAAAATTGAAACGATTCTTGATTTGTTTACAGCCTTCTATGAGAAAATCAACACAAGTCGCGGCAAAATCTGATTTGAGCTTCTCATTGTTCCGGATCTCAACGAGATCCAACATTTCACGAACTTCAACGCCAAGGTACATGTTTTCTGGACGTAAGCGATGTGTCTGGTTGGATGGATCTACATCTTTTAATGCGGTTCGATAGATATAATCCTTCGACATGTACAATTCCAACAGCTCTTGATAGTTTTTAGACATTTTATCGTGCAGGCTCGTAACGACTACAGACGATGACTGAAACAATTCGTTTAATTCCGTGAATTTTGGCAGAACAAAGTCTAGAAACAGATAGAGAAGTTTGATGATTGGATTGCTGAGAGCTTGGACAATCTGTTCAACGGATTTCAACCGAATCGTCAGCATTTGTTCTCTGAAATATAGTTCTATAGCCGGCCACTGTTCGATAATCCTTGAGACGACCGCTTTCAACGATAACCAACGCGCTTGTGCTGGGCGGAGGATTTTGTGGACGTCGATGTCTAGAAATGCTTGAAATTGTCGGAACAAATGCTGTCGTTTAGCGCTGTTCTTAAATTCCCCATACACATTGCGTGCGAGATCTTTGCAACTCCTTGGCCATGTCTTATAAGCATTACTGGCACAAAGATGCAATGAGTGACACTTGAAAATATAGATGCCAGGGCACTTGTCAATAAATCTCGAAGCTACAGAATTATTAAGTCCCATCATTGTACTTGTGCCATCGGACGCGAATCCGATAATGTTCTCGAATGGAATCTCAAATTCTTCGAAAGACTTCGACAGTAGTGTGAACAAATGTTCCGCCGTAGCACCCTCGACATCTGAATTCCTCTCGAAAACTTGGCAAAGGTCCCAAAACTTGCTCACCACTCGTCCCTCTTCAGCATCAAAAAACCTTTTTTACACAGAATACAATATTTACAAGATGCACATTCTACAAAATCTGAGAATACCCGACAAAATTGACGTAGTTTTCATAAAAACAGTGGAAAATCATTAATATTATTCACCTCACAATGATTCACATCGTTTGAATGCTCCTGATATCAGTAGATTCGTCTATCAAAACGCTGAACAAACTGTTCCGCAATTTTTGTTGTAAATGCTCTTTTTCGGCCGCAGCGACGACATTTTTAATTATTGCAGTTCCTTTTGTTGCTTTTAATTGCATATTTTTAATGATTTCGGAGTCGGGCACTGCACTTTTCAATAGTGTTGTCAGATGAGTCAAAGTAGTGAAGGAGATATTGTGCTCAGCTACAAAACCACACAACTTTATTTCGTGAGCTTGAGTTGCTTTGGCTTTTGCAGCATTTTCATCGTTTTTCGCGATAAATGTTGAAATCGTTGGCTGAACTCCTAGCGGCTAACGAAGGTGAGTTTTCGATACAATGTGGATTTTGATGACGGTCAGCTCCGAACTCATTACCACGTTGCACGTACGGCACTTGGCTTTGTAATGATCGTTCGGCACTTTGACAAGCCATTGTTTATATTTTTCATGTGTAAGCCAAGCGTCTCGGAATTTCTGTTGGCGGTGTTTGTTCCTAACTTTCGCAATTTTTCTGGGGGGTGTAGCGTGCAAATCATCTTCTTCGCTTGAAGAATTCATTTTTCATTCTGAAGAATTTACGGAGTGAAAACAATAGTTATATTTCATATAACTGATGACCTAGAGGGTTTGATAATACTTACTAAACGATGTCTCAAAATATTGCTTCATTGGAATGAATTCTTTTCAATCTTGGATGTTACTGACCCCGCAAAATATTGTAATGATCGGATTTAAATAGACAACAACTGCCAACACCGGGCCACCGCATCAAACGACGATATCGATATCGATCATCGATCGCTGATTGGCAGTGAGTCCATCCAGTTCCATATCTGAGTTTGAAACAGGTTTTTTTAGGGGTTTCGGCCATTAACTGATTTGAGCTGAGAGGGTTCATTTTGCTTTCTCTGTTTGCTCTTAGTTCGGGTGTCTTTTGGGCTTTTGCGGCAAGAAAGACATCGACCGTCTGCAGACGTGTCCATTTTTTGGGAGAAGTGAGCCAATGATTGTATATCGTACTTTGACTTCGTTACTTCATCCGTGATTTGGCGATGCGATGGGCTTATGAGTTGTTGTATTTACTGAGACCACGTGGGCAGGATTGTCCTCGTGTTCGTCTGATGATTTTTTGAATTGTTATGGCATGGTAGATGTCACAAAACGCGATCTTTCCTTTTTATTAAAATTTTATTTTGGCACCTATCGTACCCTGAATTGTTAACTTAGTTCGTTTTGATTTAGTGATGACTTCATTCCGTTTGGGTTAGTTAATTTGGATGAACTCATTTCGTTATGCCCGCCAATCTCATCAACGTGGAGAACGAGTTGGCGAGGACAGGTAATTCGACAATAGCCAAAATTGCCAAATCAATATTGTACAAAAATACTATGAGGTTTATGAGAATACGATAAGTTTACAAAGTCGAGGTGTATTTGCCTCGAGACCAATCCGTAGTTAGATAGTCGTAGACTTCTGACTTTAGCGTGCAGACTGCCGTTTACGGGCGTTGTCGCTACTGTTACGTCCCACCCGGTGGTTTTTCATCCCGGTCAAGGAGAGATGACCCTCCCTTTTACATGATATTCGAAAAACCCCGTTAGTTAAGACAACTGGCCTTTTCGAGACTAACCTTGCGGAAAGTTGCTCAGGATGGCCTAGAGAGTGTATTCTCCATCAAAACGATCGATTATCCCATTTAATTTGACTCATTTCATGATTAATATAGTTCCTCATAACAAAAGGTAGCAATTGAATACAAAATCCGTCGAAGGAAAACATTTGGAGAAATAAAGCAATGACACACGCGAGATTGAAAGATGATATAAACTTTACGCAATATAACGGACGATAGTAAAAATTTTATTACTTACCAATTTTTGCAAATGGTTGAAGAATTTCCGGTTGAATCAGAATTGAGGAAAGGTGGTAATGAAGAATCACAGTTCGTTTGATTATTTTCGTTGAATTATTCGAAATAAGTATATTCCAATAAAAAAATATAAAAAAACAATGTCTTATAAAATTCTTTAACACAAGTTCACCGATAGGAAAAAAATTATTATCTGAGTTTGAACAGACGCGAAAATATCAACGACCGCACTCGACAAAAAAAAAAAAAAAAAAAAAAAACAAGAAAATGTCCTCGATAAAAAAAAACTACTGCACTAAGAATTGAACTGCAACTCGAAAAAGAAGTCAACCGCAACTGCCCTTTTTCATGCATGAGTGCATGCTTAAATAAGCCATCCAAATTTTGGATAGGGTGGGGATAGATTTTAACCCTGGCAAGGCGCTGGGCGCTCTCAGGTTCCCCCTCCACCTAGAGCGTACAATTAGTCTTTGATATTGATATATTCGTCTGTTCTTGCTCGATCATATATAGGACCTTAGCCTAAATCTTAATTATTCTAAGTTTTATTTAAAATTGAGAGAAATCATTCTAATATTTTCATTCATTCTCTAGAAGCATTCAAACATTTATTTCGTTCATTCACTCAAGCTACTAAAATTGGCAAGTGTTGGGCGAAATTTCTCTTAGGGTTAACAATCGTTATCTCTTAATCTTTTTACGCAATTTATTAAATTATTATTTCATTTTTTTGGAAAGGGAATCTCGTTCTTTTTAACTTGTTACAAAGGGCGTGAATCCAAAGATCTTGGGAGACTCATGGTCATAGCGACCACGTGTCCGGAGCGTGACGCAGCAGGGTACTTTTCCCAAACCCTCAGATAAAGAGTGGTTGTTCTCCGTCTCTGTCGTCACTCTCATAGTAATTTATGGCTCCGTATGTTTTGGAGACGGTAACATCGACTCTCTGGACCACTTGCCTCAAGTTTGTTTAGATATTGAGTTGCATTTCGTCGTTGCGATTAGTATGGAACAGCGTCACAGCAACCCGACTCTATAACGATGATTCGGTATGAACCTCTTCATTTTATTTTATAGCCTTAAGAGTTATGTATTCCCAAGAGAAACTTTTCCATACATGCCCATTGTCTAACTTATTTTCCTATTCGAATGGCCTGGTCCAGGTTACAATTTTCAAGCTTGAATTTCATACTAACTCGACTGCATCTCATGAAACGCGGACTCTCGATATCCTTAGATTGACAAAGAGAGAGCATCGGGCGTGTGCACAGATACCCTTTTTGTCTAGCGTTGCTGACGGGGTATGAATGTGTGTGAAGGCCCTTGTCGTAAAATTTCACCGACCACGTCACGAGCGGAAAGAACTGTTTATTTTAAATCAGCTCTTGGTCTCGCTGGCGCCTCTCACAACACATAATTGAAAGAATAAAATCTTATTATTGATGTTGTGACGTTGCACAATTTTTTATAATACTTACCTCGTTGATCGTGGGGTGGTCAACCACGATATTCGTCCGTCGTACCTTGTTTTTAGTTCATAAGTCCTATTTTGTGTATTTTATCCGTCATAAAATTTGTCTTAGGAATTTTTCTCCTCGTCAACACTTAAAAATAGTATTAATCACCAAAAACACTCCTACGTCAGCGAAGAATCAAAAGACCATCAAGATCCTTCGCCGACAAGACCATAAGGATCTCTTGCCGCAGTGACGGCACCTGAAATATATTGAAGAGGAATAAGAAGAGGAACACTACAAGATCATCCAACCCGGAGGAAATCAACAAGTCCCGCGACGTCAAGATGCTTCGAAACAAACCCCTCAACACGGCAAATTCCTTTTTCCTGAGTCGAAAATCACGAAGACCACTTTTTCGACCAAATCCACGAGAAGACCACGACACTTCGTAAACAACGACGTGATGACGTCACGACACTACGAATTTGTGATCAACTTTCCTTAGCGATTTTAAAAGTCGCGCGTCGAATTTCCGAACACCAAGACCACTCAGCGTTCGATCAAGAGCAACAGGTGGCGGCACAAGCGCCCCCTCCGTCCCCGGGCAGTGCAAGACAAAGCTCGACTCGCAAGCCCCTCTATTCCCCTCCACACCCTTCACCGTCAAACGAGACCACGTTTGAACTAACGCCACTTGTGATTGGTTGGTTGTTGCCGGGCCGGCAAAAGCAACCAATGAGCATCGAGGTAACAAGTACACGCGTGCGAGGGCCTTGTTACCGAGTCACTTCACCACGACCCAGAGAGCGTACCAGACATGTTGCAATTCTCCGTCTTTTTCTTTTGCGATTTATTGTTAAATTATCAAATTTTCTTGTGTACCACCGGCTTTGCTTCGTACGAGGACGCGTTTGAGTTGACGAGGCGATCTTCTCAACAAAGTTCCGAGTAAAAGTAAGTCATTTTTTGTATTTTTGTGGTTGCGACTTCGCGAGGCGTCGTTTCGATAAGCCACTTTGTACGCCCGATTTTTCACCCCCTTTTTGTATTTTGTCCTCCCTATTTTTGATATTTGTGAGCCCCTCTGGCCAATATTAATTATCGTGCGAATAACGAATGATTGTTTGGTGGTGTTTCTCGTGGTGTTTCTGTGAGTTTGTCTGTCTCTATGTTGATCTTGGTAAGTATTGGGATGTCTTTATTCTTTTCGTTTGTCTTTGTCTCTTGCTGTTTTCTATATATTCTCGTGGATTGTCATTTTTTGATTATTCACGACAGTTCTTCCGCTGGAGTTCCATCTACGTTACTTTTGACGGTAAGTGTAACCTAGCCAAAACTTCGAAAAAGTGAAAAAAAAGGACGCCAAGTATTAAAAAGTCGCACCTAAACTATAATGTAATCAGTCTGTTTTCTTCTGTTTATCCTTTCGTTGTTTCAATTTTTTTTAAATTTTTGGTAGATATATTTTTCCGTCTATAATCTTCTTTAATCGCCAAAAACAATTTCTTTCTGTTTTTGATTTCTCTGTCTTCTGTTTTCGAAAAGAATTGAAATCAGCTTGTTATTCTCACAGAGACAAGAATAAATGCCTTAATTCCGATTCAAATTTCGTGATTCACCAACAATTTTTTTCGAGATTTAGTTGTTGACATGAATTGATGTATATGAACCGCAGAAACATATGACGTACGTACCACCGCACAAGTTCAACGCAGAGAACAAGTTCAACAAAAACTTAGCGTGCATGGTTAAGGTACCAAGGTCGGCGGAGGAACGCCTCATCTTTTCATACCTATCCATTCATCCTACTCATCCATCCATCCTATCCATCCATCCTATCCATCCATCCTATCCATCC
>JACEOJ010004474.1:0-16696 GCA_013761285.1 Campoletis sonorensis | reverse complement strand
ATCCTATCCATCCATCCTATCCATCCATCCTATCCATCCATCCTATCTATCCATCCTATCCATCCATCCTATCCATCCATCCTATCCATCCATCCTATCCACGCCCGTGTATGTGTGGGTGTGTGAACCCCCCTCTCTGTGTGTAGGTGTGTGCGTGTATATGTTGTGACGTTATATTTTTTGAGTAACGTCACATTAAAATCCAAAAGACAAAACTCCGACATAAACAACAGTCTCCCGTCTCTCTCGCTCGATGCTCCGGTCACACGACACTCTCACAGGGCTTTCTTAGGGAATATTATAACTTTCATTAATTTCCGTCCTGTCGGCATCCCTTTATATATTTTTCATGCGAGATTCCGAGGAACGAGATATTCAAGGACACAGGAACGAAAGGAAGAAAAGGCCAATCATCGCAATAGTGCTGTATTTCGAGCAGGACTCGTACAGCTGGCCAGTTCCCGAAATTTTCAATCCCAAGGTCGAGTCGAGTTCAAATTCTAACGTCGGAAATCAGAGGGAAGGACGGTTGAACGAAAGAAACATCGAGAAACATCGAGAACATGAGATTTTCCGTTAGTGCCAGCGATCGCGTTCGTCTCCCGCTCGTAAAGCAGGGCCGTATCGTCCCTCATTGTCTCCCGTCATTCGTTCGAATTATTGTAATTGAAATATCATCATCGAGGTATCCCGTAAAACATTCAAGTCCTTTCATTATTGTCAATATTGAGCGAGCCAGGGGTAAAGAATAATCTAAACGACGCTGAAACAATGTCCCGATAAATAAAATAAAAATATTGAGAAATCGGTGCCCTGTCTAACGCTCGCGACAATAGCTAATGTGACGGACCTGTCAAAATGTGAGGGAAATTTGGGAATAGGAAGGGCGGGAAGAGAAGTCGAACGGCTCACAAAGGGCTCTCGATTTCATCAGATTTTCGCAGAGTACCGAGTGAGACAGACGTGTCGTAAGGAGCTGGGAGAATTACCGTGAGTACCCCCTTTGTCACTTTCCGTTTTGGTCAGCGAGCTTCGTAATTTGCAAACGTTCCGATTTATTAATTTGAAAAATACTCGAAACATCGCGTAAATCTCGAAAAAACCTTGGGAATCTCGGTCGCAGCGGCGACTGTGCCTCGTGCAAACAACGGTCGAATAAAATTCTCTCTTGTCCTTTTCCGTGTTCGACGTCCCGCGAATCGAAATAGCTTTCTTAGTTATTTATCGTGAAAATTAACGTTGTGACCGTACGCGAAAAATCTCCCGTATATTGTAATTATTTCGTTAAAATAATTCGCGGGAAAGACCGCGAACAAAGTGAATAAATGCGCGATTACGTGAGTGTGAGTGAGAGCGAGAATCGGCCGGTGTGACCGTGAATTCGAATAGCTCGACCGAGTAACTGATTAGCGGGAGCTCGGATATTTTATATTAATTACCATCGATTTACGTCATTAACATCCTCGATAATTCTTGACTACGAGTAGTTCCGTGGCAAGGAATAAAGAGCTCGTATATTAGATTGTAAAGAGTGTAGGATGCCGGCCGATATTGAATGTGTGTGTGTGTGTTCGTGGTTTTTCCCGTCGGAAAATAGTAGAGTCTCGCGATCGTCATAATCCCGTAAAACCGTGACGTTAGAACGAAAATTAATCCCGAGCGTATTGTCCCGATATTATAAACTTGCCTTAAATATTGTAATCGAAGAACTGAAATAAAATAATTCCGTGTTAAATAATAACCTCGAAGTATCAAATTGTTCCTGGGATAACCCTGCCCATCCGCTGCAGCAAAGCTGGTCAACCATCTCTCATTTTTTTTGGTCGTGTCGCTCTCACGACTGGCGCCCAACAATTCTCTTCAAGAACTTTAAAATAAACGACCAAAGGAGTGAGAGTTTCGTGACATTGCGTTCGACAGTCATCTTTTTTTCCCGACAATCAAAATTCTCGTCACAATGTATAATGTCTATAGTGAAAAAATAATTTTATAAATCCTCTTAAATTAGGAACTGTGACCTCGGGGGGGGGGGGGGGGGGGGGTAACCTGCCCTTCCCAGGTTGGAGATCGCCTTTGAAGCACTGTCTTCCTTGCAGTAGCTATCACCAATAATCATCAAAATTGTCATTATTATATATGTTACGCGTAACGCGTTACACCCATCGTGTTTCTCAGCAGTTCAATTTTTATCTAAAAAATCTTTAGATCTCAGGATTGCGTGGGTGGATCGACTTGCGACAACTACCAATGGAGAGGGAAAAAATAATAAAAAATGGTCCTCCATCCTCAGATTTTTCACTTAACCCGTTCCTGTGTGGGAGTGATTTAAAAACATTGTGACGTCACAAAAAGCCCATATTAGAATATAGAAGAGTGCGGCAGGGCTCGTGCTGACTTTTTTCTTTTTAATACTTGGCATCGGGCCGCTACCGCGTCTCTTGATCTTCGTTTTCTTAATGAAGTACGCTCGTTACTTCATTATTCTTTATGTGTTCATTTATTTCGTTATTTATTTATTTGTGTGTTTTGTTTTCTCTATTTTTCAGTATTATCATCATGGTTGGAGAAAAACGAAATTCTAAGGTTGCGTTTGGGCTGGTGGCCCACTGCTGAGGATCCGGCAACTTTTATTTTATGGTAAGCTTTATTTATCGTGTTCAATCTCAATCATGTTCGGTATCAATAATAATTATTATTGATATTGAATTTTTTGTTTCTAGAAAATCCGTCGGACGTGCTACCGTGGTCCGATAGGAACGGTGTGGGGGCCACCCCTTCGTCGCCGCTGTCCGGGCCGTACGGGCTGAACGGCGGGATCGAGCCATGAATTTGGCTCGTCTCTGGCGGGAGGACCCTCTCTCGGAAGAGTACTACGATTGGTGTCCAAACAAGGTCCCGGGGGATCTCTTTGGTTTACGCCGTCTTTTCGGCATGGGCGTATTCCCGGAGGTCTTGGAGGACCCTGCTTTCGACGCGTGGTGGGACTGTTTGGACCGTCACGTTGGCGTCGTCAAAAAAATTAATTTGAAATCAAATAATGTATCAAACAAATGATGCTACAATATATTTTGACATTTTCTTTCAACTTTGTGTTCTTCTCCAACTTATTCATTTTCTATTCCCCTTTTCCTTTTGGCCCCCAAATTTATTTCTTCATTCTCATGACCATTTTTTCTTTATAATTTTTGTCGTTGTTTCTCCTTCGTTTTTCGTCGTTGTTTCTCCTTCGTTCTTCATTTGTTTTCTTTTTTTCTTATCTCGAAACTCTTATTTCGATCTCGTTTCTCAGCGTCGTCTTCGTATTTTGGCGTTGTCTTCTGTGGTGTCGTCAGTCTACTGCGACGGTAGGTAATATGTTTTATTTAACTTCTATTATTTTTATGAAATTTTTTTATGATATATATTCTCGAATTTGTTCATGATTGCATAAGTTTTTAATTTTCTGTGAAAGAAAATTCTGTCTTTTTTATTTATTTATTTTTTGATATGTATATATATTTTTATCATTACCTTTTATTTCTTTCAATTTCATTTTATCAGTTATTTCTATTTTTCATTCAATTTCATTTTTTTTTTTTTTATAATATAAATTTATTCAACCTTTATTTTTATTTATTCATTCATCAATTTATTCTATTTTATTATTCAATTTTCTCTTGAAGAACTCTTTTATTTCCGTTAAAGATTTCTTCCGTTTTTGATTTTTTTACATTTCCTCGAAATTCGGGGTTGGGCGGGTGTGGTTGTCATGGCCACGCCTGCGTATTAATGGCGGTCCCCAGTCACACGCGGGCCTTTGACCGGTCTGTTTAGCCGGTGGGGCCTCTGTGGGTATCGGTTAGTGGGTAACGTAGGGCTTAAATCGCTCTACGTGTACGCGGATCGTCCGCTGCCCACGGCCGATACTGTAGTTTACTGCCGAGTCCTTACTTTTTACTGTGTAGGGCCCCGTCTATTTTGGGGTCAGCTTGGCCTCGCCTCACAGTAGGATCGTGCAGTAGAACTTTGTCGCCAACTCGGTACTCTGTGTTACCGGCGACTTTGTCTTCTCTCTCTTTTACCTTTTCTTTCCCCTTTATTAATCGTTCTCTCGCAACTTTCCAAGTTGCTCGTAATCGCTCCCTTAGTTCAGCGACGTAATCGTCGTATGAATATGTTGTTCTTGGGACTTGCTTGAGTGCTGCTGGTATGTCAGTTTTCTTCCCGTACACGAGTTCGTATGGGGAGAATCCTGTTGCGGTATGAATGGTTGTATTATACGTGAACATAGCGTACGGTAACCATTCGTCCCGATCCCTTTGATCCTCATTAATGAAATTTTTTAGATATTCGGCAAGAGTGCGATGGGACCTTTCGAGGGCTCCATTCGACTCAGGATGATATGCTGTGGTTTGTATCTTTTTTATTCGTAATAGCTTGCACATCTCCTTAAATAATTCGCTTAGAAAATTGGTTCCTTGATCGGAGAAAACTTTTTCGGGTATTCCATATTTGCAAATTATTTCTGTCGTCAAGGCTTTCGCAATTTCTTTTGCCTCCTGTTTTTCTAACGGTATTGCGACGCTATATTTGATTAACGCGTCCTGAAAAGTGAGAATATATTTATTTCCTTTTTCCGTTTCGGGCAGTGGTCCTACTATGTCCACCGCGCATTTTTCAAATGCTTTTTCTGGCATGTCGGTAATTATCATCGGTGCATTTTTAATTCTCGTGACTTTATTGCGTTGACATTCATCGCACGATGATACGTATTCCTTCACTTCTTTTATCATACCAGGCCAGTCATATCTTTCTTTTATTCTATGCGTCATTCTATTCGCTCCAGGGTGTCTGCCGAGAGGGGTGTCATGGTATTCTCGTAGTATCGCTTTTCTCTCTCTCTCGCTCGGCCACTCTCGCTCGGAGTCCGAGTCGGGTGACTCGTCTTCGCTCTCGCTCGCTCCTTCGCTGTCTCTCTCTGCATTCTCTGGGTCTTTTGCTGACGTTCGAATTCTCTGTTTGTTTCCGTTCTTTCTCTTTCTAGACATGTGCTTATTTACTTCTTTTGAATGTGGCTTATCTTCAACCACTGGTGTCTGTTTCTCTGGTCGGCCATTATGATTAGGGCTGGACCGTTTGTCTTTCGAGGCGGAGTCTGTTACAGGAGATGATGCCCGTGCTCGAGCGTCCTTGCGCGGCCTTCCCCGTCCTCTTTTTTTTATCGGCTCACTGTCTGCGGCCTGACTCAGCATGATTGCGTACATTCTACTTAACGCATCTGCATTTGTGTTTTCCTTCCCTGCTTTATATTCGATGGTGTAGGTGTACTCTTCCAACTTTATTCTCCATCTCATTAACCTTGAACCTGGGTCTTTTACGTTAAAAAGCCAAGTAAGAGGTTTATGGTCGGTAACGATGATCAATTTCGTACCGTAAACATGAGGACGAAATTGTGTAACTGCCCACACAATTGCTAACATTTCCTTTTCAGTGGTTGAGTAATTTGTGTGGGATTTAAATAAGACTAGACCAGATTTATTACGACAATTACAATCTTTTTATTTCATTTTGATACATGAACACGTCTTTTCTCTATCCCGTTCGCATACAGACTGCTCTTTTTTTCTTTTGACTCCTTAGTAACCGTTTCTCCTTTTTTCCATAGCCTTCTTTTTCGGAAACTCGAATCATACTTAATTACAATTCTACATTCGGCCATCCTGCATTCGGCATCGTCCCCGAGGCCGCTGTATAGCTACTTTTATCTTTTTAGTCAACTCCACTATCGTTATCAGAAATAACTTCTACATCTTGACTTGGTGGCCACATTTTCATATGATCAGCTGATGAGTATGTTTCATTGGGTCCTTCGTGTTCACTAAATTTTGAAACTCGATACCGATCATTTTGCATCACAGATGTGACTTTATATGGCCCTAAAAATTTAGGTTGAACCTTCGAGCGTGGGCTAAATTGCGTGCGTTGAATTGCTACAAAATCACCGATATTGTATTGACTGGCTGCTTTTCGTTTTTTATCATAAGTTCTTTTATTTTCTTCTCGAATATTGGTGATAGTCTTCCGCGCATTTTCTCGTAACTGCAGCCGTTCTTGGTTGAATAATGCAAGAATTTCTTTTTCGATGATATCTCGAAATTGTAAATCGTCTTTCAATTGCATAGCTGTCCCAACTAGTAGTTCAAATGGTGTCGTACCGATGCTTCTGTTGTACAATGAATTTACGTACTGATGTGTGACTTCTACGTACTTATACCATTCTTCGGGTTTCGCCAACGATAACTTTGTGATGATAGCTATAATGATGCGATTTATTCGCTCTACTTGCCCGTTGCCACGAGGTACTCCAGTAGTAATTCGCACGTGTTGGATTTTCTCATTCGTACAATATTCTTCGAATGCGTGCGACGTAGATGCCGTTCCCCTGTCTGAAACGATACGCTTTGGATTACCGAATGTCTCAGATTGTTTTTTCAATTTACTTATGACTTCAGCCGTCGTAGTTGATTCTGTTGGATAAAGCCAAATAAATTTTGTGAAGGCATCTACGATCACAAGTATATGGTTGTAATTTTTTCTTGTCGATGGGATTGGTCCCACGTGATTTATATGGTATGTGTCAAAAGGAACGTCGCCTTTACCAATTGGTTGTAGTAATCCTTCTGCTTTTCCTTGTTTCCGATTTGCAAGAATACACTCTACACAATTGTTAATAAATCTTTGTACTTTTGTTCGCATTTGTTTGAACCAAAAGACTCTCTTGATTAAATGCTCGGTTTTTTTCCAACTAAAATGTCCTCTGTCATGCGCTTGTCGGATGACATCGTATTGCATAGTTTTGGGAACTACTAATAAGGAATCACCATCACATTCTTTGTATAGAACGTTCTTTTTTATAATGAAATCTTTTAATTGGCCTTGTCGTGTTTCTTTTATTATTTTTGTCAGATCACCATCTTCGTCTTGAGGCTTTTGAATTTGTGTTATCAGTGTTCCTTTTGTTTGATCGATGCATAAAACAGAAATTGGATTTCGACTTATAGCATCTGCGTGTCGTAAAGATGTTCCTGGACGATGTTCAACAATGTACTGGAATTCTTCCAAAGCGAGTGCCCATCGATAAATTCTAACACAAATATCCTTCTCCTTCATGGTTTGAACAAAAGCTTGGCAATCGGTTATAATCTTGAATGATATCCCTAACAGGTATACTCTGAATTTCGTAAGTGATTTCATGATTGCTAATATCTCGAGTTCGTAACTCGGATATTTTTCTTCTGCTGGAGATGTTTTCCAGCTCATATGATAGATCGGATGAAATAAGCCATCTTCAGAATCTTTTTGGAGTAAGACTGCGCCTAATCCTTGTTTGCACGCATCCGTATGTAATTCGGTCTCTGCTCCAAATCGGTATACTTTCAAAGTAGGGCCTTTTGATAATTCCATCTTCAATTGTGTAAAAGCTTGTTCTTCATCTGGACCGAATTCCCATTTTACTTCATTTTTCAGTAAATTCGAAAGTGGCCTTGCAATTAACGGATAATGAGCAATAAATTTTCGAAAGTACCCCGTGAGTCCCAAAAAACTTTGTATCGCTTTGACGTTGGGTGGTCTTGGGAATTTCATTACTGCCGTCGTTTTTTCTTCTGATGGTTTGATACCTCCGTTTTCCACTATGTATCCCAGATACTTGACTTGTTCTGCTAGGAAGCGAATTTTGCTCCAATTGATTATTAAACCAAATCGTTTGGCTGTATCCAGCACCCGAGTTAATTTCTTAATTCCTTCAGCTTTATCTTGTGATGGAATAATGATGTCGTCCAGATAAATCAACACGGTTCCATCTGTTAATAACTTTCTAAATACAGCTTTAATGTGTTTTTGAAACACAGCCAGAGAATTACAAAGTCCAAAAGGCACCCTTAAAAACACAAAATGTCCGTCTGGAACTATAAAAGCCGTATATTTAATACTATCTTCGTGAATCGGAACGTGGAAAAACCCGTCTTTCAGATCCAATGTGCTGTAAATCCTGGCTCCCTGAAGTCTATCTAATTGATCTTCAATTAACGGTAGAGGGTATCGATCGCGAATAATTTTTTTGTTGAGTAAACGGTAGTGTACACAGAGTCTAATTTGTCCATTTTTCTTCTTTGCTAGTACAATGGAACTAGAATATACTGAATTACTTGGTCGTATTATTTTTTCTTCCAACCATTTATCAATAATTCCATTGACTTTGTCATTTTCAATTTTTGCTAATCTTTGTGCCGATTGATGAACAGGTATATCGTCTTTTACTATTATATGCATGTTAGAAATTGTGAAACCTGGTTTGATAAAAAAAACAGAGTTGATAAAGGAAATGTTAAATTAGCAGCAAAACCAAAATGTGTGTTATTAAATAAATAAGTCGACATGAATTAACTTTCGATTGCTCAACAAATTTGGTTCATAAGCGATTTCAATTGCCAAATAGGCTTATGAACTGACCGTGTAACCAACTCGAGGTTATTAGGTTAAGATTCAATTTTCTCTTGACAGAAATACAGAGTCGACTCATAAGCGATAAAAGGTTCACACAGGCTTATGAGTGATTGTCAACCAATGACTCTATAAATCTTTACTCAACAAATTATTACTCATGAAATATTGAAGTTAATGAGTAGATCCATAGGCGAAAATAATCCAAAGTAGGCTTTTGGACGGAACCCATTAAATGTGCTCAATGAGGTTATATTTAGTGAATAACACGTATGACGAGCGGAAAATATGTCAGGGGGGCTCGACCATAGTGAACACTTCAAGAAATAATTAGTCGATAAAATAAATGGTTGAATGATTAGCAATGTACCTTCACTTAGGATCTCTGTTGGGATGACTTGGGTGATTGTTTCTGGTTCAAAAAATAAATTCAATGCAAGAACGTAATTTCAATCAATTTTATTGATTTAAAGATAGACGAGCTCAGCAAAAACAAAAACGATGACAGTCAATTAACGACGAAACGAATAATAAAAACATAAGACTCACAATAAACAGAAGAACAACTTTTTTTTCTCGGTCAACTTCATCTCAGATAAATTTCTTTTTCTCTTTTTTTTTTTTCTTCAACTTTTAACAATGCATTTTGATCCCAGTTTCGGCAGTTTTCATTGGACGATACTCTTCGATAATGGCTTGTAGTTCTTCTTTTATTTTTGTGTCCTGAGCATGTTGTATCGATATCTCAGGTAATTCTTCGTTTGAAATATTAATATTCAAAACTTCGCGCCAGATAGAATCGAACTGTGCGATTGGTTCGGTTTCAGTAATTGCATCGTTTGTTTCTTTCGTTTTCATTACCGTTGCTTGTCTTTTCCTTAGCAAAACATCGGCTTTGTCTGAAATTTTACCCCCCACGAGAAATTCATGACCTAAGTATTTATCTGGAACCACGTGAATAATGAAAGGAAAATCAACTTCATCAATACGGACAATTGTAGAAAAACTTCCCAATGTGCGATAACTTCCTTCGCCCACGCCGTCGAACGGAATTGAGTTTGTGTTTAGTTTCGGAGCACTTACTCGTACATATCAAGAGACTCGGTAGAGTCTCGGGACAAGTACATTTGACAGCTCTGTCTGTCGTCTGCTGGCCCGAGGCTCGCCAGAGTATATTATCTCTGAATAAAGTAAATTTCGGTGGTGGGGGTAAAAACTGAAAGTCATTTTCTCGAATTACGAAGCTCAGGAGACAGACGATGACTTGAAAATTGAACTGGAGACTAATTATAGAAAAATCTTTCGATTGAGCCTAAAATCAACACGATTGATGCCGTATTTGCAGAGAAAAAACTTTGCACAGGCTCAAGATTATGCTAAAAATACCAACACATTGGAAGTTTGACGTGTCTGTATACGACACAACGAAAGGCATTTTAATGCTATCGGGTTTCTGATTGGTCGCGACTGACGACATATTCCGATCTATTTCGCTAATGTGTCAGCTGTTGTATTTGACGGTAGTTTTGACAGTTTAAAGTGCGAGACGTCAGACGTGTAAACAGCGTATTTTTTGCGGACATCTCGTGGATCCGTCGTGGACGAAATTTGAACTAATTTGTACGTCAAAGTCGCAAATTCGTATCAAACTGTTGACAGACGGTAAAGCCGGAATAATTCACGTGAAAATAATTATCAATTTGACCCTTTGAAGCACACATTTTTGCATACTTGCAATTACCTCAAAACTTTGTACTCGGGGGTTTTTGGGGTCGCTGATCACAAATCTGCACCCAAAATTTCGAAATTCTAGATGGCGGATACAATATGGCGAACAATAACTGCGAAAATCGTTTAAGAAAAGCGAAAGTTGGCACGCGGGGGTTTTCGGGTTCACCGATTAAAAATCTGCATCCAAAATTTCGAAATTCAAAATGGCGGACCATAAATTCAAAAGATTTTTGATGGAAGCGAAAGTTGGTACTCGGGGGTTTTAGGGGTCGCTGATTACAAATCTACTATCAAAATGTGGAAACTCAAGATGGCGGATACTATATGGCGAGCGATAACTGCGAAATTCGTTTGATATGAAAGCAAAAGTTGGTACTCGGGGGATTCGGGGTCGCCGAATACAAATGTGCACCCAAAATTTCGGAATTCAAAATGGCAGATCCAATATGGCAGACCATAAATGCAAAAATTTATTGATGAAAGTGAAAGGTTCAGAAAAAAGAAATGATATCCGGGCAAAGAATCCCCTCGACGGGGAAAAAAACCTTGGACAAGTACATTTGTTGACCCCCGTTTCCATTTGTTTTCACAAAAGAAAACTACCCAAAAAAGTACAAAATTCTCAAAAAATTGGCAAGATCGAAAATGATTTACCTTGAGCACTAAAATTTATAATATCAATAATAGGACAAATGTTTCATTGTAGCTTGAGGATGGAGTATTGAAAAAAAAGCAAAAAATAGTTGGGCATTGAAAAAAGTCACAATCAAAATAGGTCAGAAGAACAGAGTCCAGAAAAAAAATCAGAATGAGAAAAAACTGGAAAAAAAAAAATTTCAAACGAAAAAAATTTAATTGAAAAAAAAAAATTTCGGCCGAAGTACTTGGCGAGTTTTTTTGCTTAGCTAGGATCACGATTACGTGATCCTAGCTAAGCAAAAAAACTCGAAGAACACTCTCAAATTCTTTCAGAATTTTTGAAACTAATTTTTAACTTTCGAAAATTTAAAAAAATCCAATTTGCCAAAAATACCTGAAAAATACCGTTTCACCCCAAAACGTGAGAGGCAAGGGGACTTGCCTCTCAAGCGCACTGCACTTCCGTGCAGTGCGCTTGTATTACTATATATGCGACTTCCCCGCATCCGTTCTACCCCCACTCCACAACCACTGTCGCGCGCTCGGCCGTTTTTTCCAATGTTTGTGCACAGTTTTGACCTATTTCTCCGGTCTTTAATAAAAAACGAAGATTGACATTTTGTTGCAAATCCATTCTAGTTTCCAAATTCGTTTGGAAAATGGAAATTGGACGACCGACAGAGCATCGAGCTTCGCTGGAAATAATAGCATAAAAAACTTTCGGTCTCAATTACGCGGAAACTAATTATCGGACGGCATTTAAATTTTGCACACACAAAATAGTTACTGATATCAACTATGTCGCGAAGAGCCTATGCTGAAATCCAAAAAATGGCTGCGGTATGAATTTTTGAAAACATACCATTTTTTTCGGTTTTTTTGAGTTTTCCCCCTTAATTATTAACCGATCGGGTTGTTTCGCCTCTCATTTTCTTCGTTTTTTAGTTCTCTACATTTCGCCCTTTGAGACCATCGATATTCCTCCATTACTTTTCCTTTTAGAAGCAAAAAATAATAAAAAATGCGTTTTTTTTCTCACTATTTTGTTAATAACAAATTCCTTGAGAAAAATCTCGAGTGGTTTCTTCCGCTTGCCTCATCACTTCTGCCTTGTGCGCCTTTGGTAATCTGTACGGTATGACATTCGCAGGTACAGTTCCTTCTTAAGTATGAATGTGATGTGCTACTAGGTCAGTATTTCCAAGCAATTCTCCTTCGAGGTGAAAAGTATCAGCGTATTCCCTCGTAAATTGTTTAAGGAATTTTTCTTCTTCTGTATTTTAATGACTATGTCCTCCCATCTCGTTCCCGATTTTCTCATTTCTTTCTTTTTAATTAACCGTGTCTACTGTATTCATTTTTTCGGGATTTTCAGGTCCTTTTCTATTTTGGCTTGGTATTTCTTCTATTTCCACATTTGGTCTGTCTATTTCGACCTCATTATCTGTTGAGTTCCTCATTATTATGGGACATGTAAGTCCTTCTTGTGCGGTAATTCCTTCACCCATTGTGATAGCTGGCATTATTTCTGATGCGGCAATACAGCCTACTTTCATTTGTAGCCTTTTTGCATACAATATGTTTTCATATCGGGCGGGTATTTTTATTTTTCCCGAACCGTTTATCAATGGCTCGACATGGCCGTAAATCTTTATGTAACTACCACTCAGAATGTCAACTTTGTGCTTTTTTATAAAATCCATACCCAATATGCCATCTACATTTAATGGAATTGAGTCTTCGACCACGTAAAATCCGTGGCGGACATTCACGGCTGGCGTTTCGATTTCCAAAATTATTTTACATATTCCGTGGAAGATTTCTCCTCCTATTCCTTTTAATTCTACTGTTTCCTCTATTGCCTCAGTATCCGCATGTATAGCACTTTTTTTTATCAAACAGCATTGCGCGCCGGTGTCTCCTTTCAAGGTAAGAACTCTATTTCTTGCTTGGGCGGAGATGACGTAAAAGTCGCTCGCTGCATCTCTTGGATTCACGACACTTATTTCGTATGATATCGGGCTTCTGGATGAACCTGTAATTCGTTTTTCTACGATTTTGCTGACCGTTGTAGTCTTCAATCCAGCTGTGAGCGTATTAAGAGTGAATGACCCAACGGTCTTTTTCTCTGCGTTTGCACTTTTTTCTTCACCTGTTTGTCTCTGATCTTTTCTTTCTCTTTGTTGCCAACTATTATTTTGTTGTTGGAATCCTCCACTGTATCCTCCTCGGGAGTTTCCTCTATAATTTCCATTTCCTCCATTGGGATTATTGTTTCCCCGGTAATTATTGTTACTTTGGCCTCCTGACCCATTATTAAACTGAGCTGGCCTATTTCTACAATCCCGATATAAATTTCCCGGTTTCTTGCAGTAATTACACGTGACAGTGTTCATATTTCTCGAGGGAGTTGGAAGTTGATATCTTCCGTTCGATGAATTTGAACTCCTACAGTCCCGAGCCCAATGCCCGGCTTTGTTACACTTTGTGCATGACATGTTTCTTTTGTCCGTATTGGCTGGCTTTGATGACGAATAGTTTCCCTGTTGGGTTTTTTCTTCATCTAATGCCGCTCTTATCGCAGCCTTGAGGGTTTTATGACCCTTGGCCTTGATAGGTACTTGATATTCTCTTTTGAGACCTCTCTCAAAACTTGCTAAACCTAAATCTCGATCGTATCCTTCGATAGTTTTCTTCTCCGCGATTGTTGTTTGTGTGCGAGCACTGGCTTCTACAAGTTCCATCATTAATGCTTCTAATCTCTGGCCATATTCTAGTACTCCTTCATTGAATTTTTGTCGACACGCGTGCATTTCCAGATGCAAGGCTCCTACTGTTTAACGTTCTCCATATAATTCAGTCATAATTTCTTTAAATGTTTCGAAATTTTGAATGTCCTTATAGCGAACATCTTCTCGTGCTTTTCCGGCTAATTTTGGTGTTAAAACGGTTTCTAACATAAGGGATTTGTCTAGTTCTTCAATGTGTTTATTGTCTAACTCGAATGAATTTATAAAATCACGAATTTCTTTCGGTTTTGAACCATCAAAACGTGGTATGAGAGCTCGTGGCTCTTTAAGGGACATAGAGCCTCGTAGTCTTCTCGAGGGGGTGTCTGGTGCAGTTCTCCTCCCAGGCTCAGCACCTCCCAGGGTGTCTTCTAAATTTATTACCGTTTCAGGCATCGCGACGTTTAATTGAGTTTCTATAAAGTCGGGAAAATCCGCCTCGGCAAGACTTGAAGAGCTTGGGTTGACCTTGGGCTTCGCGCGTCTCTTGGGTCTCTTTGGTGTCTCTACAGTTAGAAAGTCTCCGTGAGATGTAGACGTTTGATCTGACCTAGATGGGCTTTCTGAACTAGATAAGCTACTTGAATCGCTTGATTCTGGGTCTAATTTGAATTCTTTTAACGTTAATCTTCTTTTAACCGGTTGCAATTGTTCTTGCGACGAGGATTTAACAAATTTTAATCTTTTGTTGAAAAAAGAATCGAGGGAACGAGAAAGTGTCCGCACGCCCGGTAATCTCAACCAATTTGTCAATTCTGTATCGGACATATATTCGATCGATTGGCTTTAGAGGGTTACAAGATTTGTTCCGTCGCTTACAGTACGATGATCTGGTAGATCTGCACGATGACGCTTGTAATCGTGATGAAAATCCTTTCGTCGGTTGCTTGGCTTTCTCTCTTCCTCCGATGACGAATCTGCGATGTCGATTGGTTACTCTTTCACGAAACGATGATCAACTTCTCGGATTGTTGACTTGAACTGCTCGTGGGGCTGTCCTTGTCCGGATCGTTGTTCAGATATTGAAATGTGGTTCGTCTCGTTTCGGCACTTTGTGAAATGTTATTCGTTTCACCTTGTAGATCTTTTGGTTTTCTTGAGTTGTGGCAATCCGCTGCCACCAATGTTATGCCCGCGAATTTCGTCAGCGTAGGGACTAGTTGTCGAGGACAGGTAATTCGAGGATTGCCAAAATGAGTCAATCTCCAACTCAATATTGTACAAAAATACTATGAGGTGTATTGAGAATTAGATAGTTTTACAAAGTCGAGGTGTGTTTACCTCGAGACCAATTTGTTGTTAGATAGTCGTGGACTTCTAACTTGTTAACGCAGACTGCCGATTTTGGACGTTGTTGCTCCTTTTAATGATTCACATGTTTCCCCCAGAATATTGGTAATTTACCCCTTCTAATATTATTATTGCTTCATGATTGTTGCTTCATGAAGCACTTAACGTTCAATGAAATTGCGTTGTCAGCGATTCGGGGTTAGCTCGCTCGAGGTCGATAGACCCACGCGTTTGTGATCGAGGAATGTGCTCGATCATACTTTATCATATGATTACAACACTCCTAATTTGTGGTTGCTATTATGGGCATAACAGTGCGCAAAATGAAAAATTACTTTGGTTTTGGCGATTGATACCCGATTTTTGTTTGAATGAGCAATTTGCATAAAAAGTTATGGGCCGTACAAGTACTCTGTGCGCATTCGCTCAACGTACAGTACTATGCATTAATGCCTGGTCAGATCAAATTCATGGCGATTTTACCGACAGTGTATCGTCATTTGTTGAAGTTCGTCGAAGCTCGGTCGAGTTTCAGACTCATATGTCACACGTAATTTTCAACCACGGAGGGGAAATAACCCCACATAAAAATGACAGCGCCAAGACGATCCAGCCGTGGACCGAAGACAGGTGGAACATTCAAATGGAAGGTTAAGCCGTTCGAAAATGAACGAAAGAACAGAAGATTGAATGAAAATTAAAAACGTGAGAAAATGTAACATATGGTTGATATTCACGTTGATTGAATTTAACACGATGAATAATAAAACTATTGTTGAATGCTATATTCTTTAGTTGGTTCGTTGAGTTCATCAAAATATGAAAAAATAACTTAATTTTAAAAATTGTCACAAATGTTATACTTCGAAAACTAGTTGAAATCGGAGTTCTCAGCTAATTGAATTCATGTAATGGAAGATAGCATTTTCATATTTAGGCCGTTCAGTTCCCAAAACAACCTCCATTATCGGGGAAATCATTCGTATTCACGCAATGGAATATACATATTTTGTAAAAGATCGTAAAGATAAAAAAAATTGAAATAAGTTGGAAGAAATGTGACGAGTTGGGTGAAAAGTTAAGAGGAATACTTTCAAGTTGAGTGTCTTAAATAACAAAAAGTAAGAAAACAGGAATCGTTTCATGGCTTATCGTTTTACGGTGCGTCGTGTGTTAGTAATTGGACTTGTCTTAGGAGATATTTGAAAATATGGTCTCTGTGACTCTTCAACAAACATAGACGGAGCTCGTCTTTCGAACTTCGCGTATTGCGGTGAAGGATGCCACGACCGATTCAAATTGTTTCCAGACGTATCCACCCGAAAAACCTCTGCCACGCGATTATTTTGACCAACTCGTTGCCAGAACAACGCTCGTTGTAGGTGGTTTCGTCTGGCAAGATATCTCCTAGAAGGAGCTCGTCTTTCGAACCTCGCGTATCCGGATGAATCCAATCGTAGGAGCTGGTGGACAGGGTTTTGAACCTGGTGACCTTGAAGAAATCAGTGATCCGAAGGTTGGACTGATTCATTTTTTGGTCACAGATTACTCGTTGCATGATTGATCTGATCAACGAGGTTCGGAGGAATGCAATTTTTCGCAATGCTCTGAGCCGATGATTCCACCAAAAAGCGAAGACATTTTGAAAAGCGAACAGCCCAAGTAGCTGCAGCATCCCATCGATTATTCTGGATTCATCCGGAAAACCGAACCGGGCCCAAAATCCCCTCGCCGGGGAAAAAAACCTTGGACAAGTACATTTGTTG
>JACEOJ010004456.1:0-49826 GCA_013761285.1 Campoletis sonorensis | reverse complement strand
AGCTCAAAACTGTGATATTTTGATTCTGTATTCGTTGTTCTTTTTGAAAAATAGAAAACTGGATGAAATTTCGCGTCAGATTTCTTTTGCATCAAGACTGCCCCAAACCCTAAGCTACTCGCGTCGCAGTGGAGTTGAGTCTCATCGTGAGGGTTATATATCGCCAATATGGGCGCATCAATCAATTTTTTCTTCAGCGTTTCGAAACTCTTGATCTCCATTTCACCAAATGTGAATGGTACGTCTTTTCGAAGCAAGTCATAAAGTGGTTTTGCTATGGTGGAGAAACCCTCAATGAATTTCCGAAAATAAGCACACAAGCCTAAAAATCGTTGTACATCATGAACGTTTCTAGGAATCGGAAATTTATTGACGGCTTCCACTCCCGCCTCAGTTGGTTTTACACCCTCTCGTGTGACAATATACCCCAGGTATTCAATTTCCGTAAAAAGGAATTTACATTTGTTTATTTGAAGTTCGAGCCTATTATCGACGAGCAATGTGAATATACGTTTCAAGATTCGAAAATGGTTCTCCAATGTCTCCGTTGCAACGAGGAAATCATCAAGATACACCACAACGTCACCGGACCTAATGAGTTCATGTAGGACTTCGTTCACAAATTTTTGGAATTTTAATGGCGCTGTTTTTAAACCGAAAGGCATTTTTAAATACTCGTATTGTCCCAATGGTGTGACAAAAGATGTAAACTTGATAGAATCCCTTTCCATAGAGACATGGTGAAAGCCATCCTTCAAATCAAGTAAGCTGAAAAACTTTTTCCCGTTCAGTATATCCAATTGATCCTCGATCAAAGGGAGGGGGTAATTATCACTCACGGTATGTTTATTGAGGATTCGAAAATCGACGCACATTCGTATATTACCATTTTTCTTTTTTACGAGTACAATCGGTGATGCATATTCGGACTCGCTCGCTTGTATGACCTTTTTTTCTAATAAATCGTCGATAATTTTTCTGACTTGGTCTTTTTCAAAATATGACAATCTCCGCGGTGAAAAACGAAATGGTTGATGTTCACGTAATACTAATTTTAACTCAGCTTTAATTTTGGGCTCTAAAGGACGTTCTGGTAGTACATATTCGTCGTGAAACAATTTTTTCAACTCTAAGTGTTTATCTGCTGATACTTCTGTGTTTATTATCATCGAGTCGGTTATATCGTCTACCGATTCATCAACGTCGATGTTCAATATCTCGCTCGACTCTGTATCGAGGTCTAACTTACGTTTTAAACCCAAATTAAATAGTGTTAATATGTCTCTGCCCAGAAGGACAGAGGTTTTCATGGTACTGTTTGGCACAACAAATAAACAGACTTTTCGTTTCACGTGAGAATCGAGCGATATATCGACATCAACCGTACCGAGTACTATCAGAGCACTATCATTAATTCCCGTGAATTTATCTTGATAACCTTCGGATTTGTTCATCGCATCGGTGTTTACATAGCGTTGTTTAATTAGGCTTACCGCGCTTGCAGTGTCTAATAGGGTATTTAGTCGACATAGGTACAGGTCGTTATGTACGTGAATGTTATACTCGATATAACGGTGGAAATCGTCTTCGTCCAATGCTTCTTCGATGATGTTGACTTGAGATTTTTTCTTTGGGCAACTGTCCACTCGATGTCCAGTTTCTCCACAGTTGAAACATGTGCCTCTTTCTCTTTTCAGACTGCGACACTCATTCGCAAGATGACCAGCTTTGTTACAGTTGTAGCATCGTATCGGTCGTTTCTCTCGTTCGGCGTCTTTCGTATTCGATTTCGGCGTTGAACTACGTGTTTTTTCTTCGCGATTTTTCGTATCCGTCAACGAGATTTTTGCAAATGATTCGAGTAGGTCCGTGGTTGACGTGAAATTTTGTAATCGTGCTTGATTTTGTAAATGGGAATCTGGAATTCCTTCTAACATGTAATCGACCATTTCAGTTTGGTCGATCGGTACGCGATTTCCGAGAATCACTTTATCGTGAAAGTATTGGTTGAAAGTTTCGTTACTTTTCCAAATCCTTGACTCGAATTTTTTCCTCAAAGCCAACTTGTGTGGTCTATGATCGAACATACTTTTCATCTCCAATAAAAGATCGTCTAGGCTCAGTTCAATCAGGTTTGGTTTTGAGTAAAACCAATCCAGGGCTGTTCCTTTCAATTTCGAACAAGCGAGAAGCCGTGCTGATTTATCATCTAAATCGTAAGTATTTGTCAACAACCGTACTTGTTGTTCCCACCTCCAGAAAGCGTCGTCTGTTCCTTCGAAATCACTGAGCAAATCACCAATTTTATTTACGCTCATATTTGTTCGTGTATTACGTCCTAAGGGCATTTGTTCTATTGCTGGGCGTCCTTTTGTGTTGTGACTAGTATTTTGGTTTCTCGATAATGCTTCGTTTTCTCGTCTCGATAATTCTAGCTCCCGTTGTATCAAATCTCGTTCTCTCCGCATCAACTCGAGCTCTCTTGCTAGCTCTGACGACGAGGACGTGATCCGTGGTGAGCACGTCGTTTCCGTCTGTTTTGAAACGCGAGCACTCGCTGCGTTACTTTCTTCGTAATTAGGGTTCGAATTTTCTCCATCATAATTGGAATTATTACCATCACTGTCCGTGGTATCCATGGTTTTCATCCATTCTCCCGTAGGGTCCATTTGATTGAGGCGACATATTAACTCTGCCTTCGTCCCATACGTTGGAAGTGAATGGTTACGGAGTTTTTCTCTTAAAGCAGTAACCATGAAATCGTGTGGATTCATGATTATTTATTTATTCTTAATATCTCGCACTGCGCTCGTCAGTTATTGTCTTATTAGAATAATTTTAAACGGGGACACACATAAATTCCGTTGAATTTTGTCAACACTCCGAACAGATTAATTTCGAATCATAAAAGTTTTTCTGTGAACTGCCCGGTGTAGATCAGACTTTAATCGACATCCAGAAGACTAAGAAAAAGCGCGGTACGGTAATACAAACCGTCGATCACGAAAGGTATTATAATCTTGTGCAAAAACTTGTACACAAACACTGAACCTCTGAGATACAGTGAACTACACTTCGTCGTTTACCGAGGCATAACAATAGAACGCGTATATACGAATTCAACATAACGGCCGTAAGCCTCTAAATTTGTGAAAAACGGTGTCGCACAAAAGTATTCATTACGCATAATTTAATGAATTGAAGCACTGTTTTCACTAAAAATCAAGAGTAACATAATCATAACTTAATTTTTCTTCAGTTTCATAATGTTTAACATAATTTTTGCTCATAATTAATGCACTAATGTGCCAATTTCTATTAATTCGCGTATTTCCTTCGACATAATCCGATAAAACCGCACCAATAGTCTTCTTGATAGTGATTTTTATGTTCTGATCCCACTTCTGATTATTGCAAGGGGTTTTCTGGGTTTTGATTTAAATAATTTCGTAGACCACATTTTATTGGAAGGATGGATATATATTTATTCAACTCTTCTCGTCAGAGGTCGGAGACAGACTGCCCTTAATTCGCCCCTCTTCTTCCTCCCTGCTCTCTCTCTCTCGACGGTCATGTGACCCATACTCATATAATTTAATAATAATAATGAGGGTAATAATGATGATAATACATAGGTTTAACCGAAATATTTCAATTTCGGTTTGCTGGATATTACAAATTGATATTTTTTTTGCGAGAATTATTCCGGCCTTACCATTTGTCAACACTCGGATACAGTTTGCGACTGTCATTTACAAATTAGTTTAAATTTTACCCACTACGGATCTACGAGACGTCCACAAAAAACACGCTGTTTACGCGTCTCGCACTTCACACCGTAAAAACTACCGTAAACTTTCCGTGGTATGGGTACAGAGGAAAGGACCAATGGGAACTCGTTATACTTTCGTCGCCGAAGACCGGCTTCGGTGGAAATGGGTCTTAACCGGGGACATGAGGCCTTTGACTGTGTCGTCCGTGCGTGTATACGGACACGTCGAATGCTTCCATGTGTTGGTATTTTTTGCATAATCTTGAGCCTGTGCAAAGTTTTTTCTCAGCAAATACGGCATCAATCGTGTTGACTTTATACTCAATCGAAAGATTTTTTCTTAAGTAGTCTCCAGTTCAATTTTAAAGTTCTCATCTGTCTCCTGAGCTTCGTACTTTAAGAAAATGACTTTCAGTTTTTACCCGCACCACCGCGAATCGTTTTATTCAGAGATAATAAACTCGGGCGAGCCTCGGGCCAGCAGACGACAGACAGAGCTGTCAAATGGACTTGTCCCGAGACTCTACCGAGTCTCTTGATAGCAGGAAGGATGGACGATATACGAGTAAGGTGCGTGGAATGGATGGAAAGATATGGAAAGATGAGACGTTCCTTCGCCGAGCTTATTTTCTTAACCATGTACGCCAAGTTTTTGTATTATCTCTGCATCGAACTTGTGCCGAAATTAATTGATTCGATCGCGGTTTTTGAATAATATAAAAGAAGTTCGTACGTAGTATGGAGCAATAAACAATATGTTTTTTGTACATACTTCTGTTCATCGTTTTCTTTTGGTGTTTGCATTTACGAGAAGCAATCATTGTTAAGGGGGGCACCCAGTTTAGGAGGCCAACATTTTGTTGTTTTTCGTGAATTTTTTACATAGGGACGGAATAAACAGAATGTTTTTCAAATTTGGGGATATTTTATTCATGTTTTGAAGTAGCCTTGGGAATATTTTCAAGTAATTTCCGCCGGAAATAGTGTCGCTAGATCTTGCCGTCCATGGAAGATTGATATCGGAGTATTTTGCTGGTGGGCATTCCTGTGGTCACAATTTTCATCTCTAATCAACACAATTTTTTTTGTTCGTTAGCAACATATTCCCTAAGAATATGAACCTCAATGCGTTAAAAAATATTGAAAATTGCATTTTTTTAGAGGTGTTTGAAGACAATGTTATGTTTTTACACCATATTTTTTCACCTTTTTCGCATGAAAAAAATATTTTCAATAATCATATAATCCCAGACTGAGGTTCATCTAGGGTGAAATTGAATAAAGAATGTTCACACCAAATTTCAGAACGATTGATCAATAACTTTTCGAGCTAGAATGCACACCAGTTAAAAAAAAGTCGTTTCGAGAAAAACGCGTTTGAAATAAAATGTAGCGATATAAAATGCTCACCGGTTATTCGCTTTCAAATTTTGACCACATATTCTTGACTATTTATACTAACAATTTATGCAATTAAAAAAAAGTCGATTTTTTAATCGGTCTAAACTGGGTGCCCCCCTTAAGGTGATGGAGCAGTTCACTTCCAATTTTCGAAACACGAATTCGTCCACACCGTGCGACCGATTGCAATAAAAATTGGACTGTCTGTATACAATGTCATGGCACGGAGCGTTTGACGGAGCCGTTTTTTGAAACTCGATTTTTTTTTGGATTTCTTGTTATCATCGCAGTAATTATATAATTACTCCAAAAATAATCAACGTAGGTAAATTTCGGCCCGTCAAACGACGCGCGATGTCAAAACACACATTTCGGACCCTGTTGCATCAAAATCGATGCAAAATTGAGGACAAAATCGTGTTTCGAAATTTTTTTGCAAAAAGTTATCGACGAGATACTGACGTCGTCAAACTTTACTTCACCGAAATTGCGTCCGGCGGCGCTTACATTGATTTCCAAGATTTCGCTTGCTATGGAGATGATCGTTGGACAGTTTTCGGGAAGAACGTCAGTGTGGACTTCGCGAATAGGAGTTGCGAGTGAATTGACATTAGGGAATCAAGGAAGAGCACAGAGGAATCAAGAATCCGGAAAAACTACGTGCGAAAAGATGGGCCGAGTAATAAACTTGAGTGTAGCTGAATCGTAGTGTAGCTTGCGATCAGCTGATTCTTGTCGTGTGTTTGATTTTTTTAGGTTAACAACGAAGGTCAACGAGCCGCCGACGGACATAAACGAGCATACGATTCTGAAGAGTTTGGAGCGTTGGAGACTTGCGAAATAAGGAATTGTTTCTTCGCATAAACAATATCGATTGTTTATTGATTGTCACCGCTTTTTCAAGCGAGAACCCGGTGGTTTCTATCACTGGAGAGTTCAACTCACGTTGAACTGCCCAACAACAAAAATCGTTGGAGATTTCCGAAGGGACGATCGTTCTTTCGTATAAACAATATAGATTGTTTATTTACTTTCACCGCTTTTTCAAGGGAGAACCCAGTTATTTTTATCACTGAGAGTTCAACTCACGTTGAACTACCCAACGACAAAAATCGTTGGACGGAGGAACGATCGTTCTTCGATGGAAGACGCGTGCCGTGACACCTGGCGGTAGTCTGCGGAAGCTCGTTTGCAAGTTCTGCAGTGCCGCCAGGAAGGGGGAGGGCAACGAAGCTTTTCGTTGTCTGATCCATCACCTTAATCCAGCTACACGAATTCACGGATTTTTTAAAATTATTTAATATTTTTTTACAAATCAATTAATTGAAACACTTTTATGTTAATTACTGAACTTTAAAATATTTTTTTTTACGTTTTCGCACTTCTGTTCGTCGATACTGGAATATGAGCTTGCGACTTGTACAGCTGACACATGACCGACATTTCTATCACTTATTAATTGGATCACCCAAAATCACGACCTTATACGTATTATTTAAATCGTTCACTGAATCGAAATAACTTTTTTTCATGTACGTACTTCCGCATTTTCCGTTTGTCAACACTCGAATATAAATTTGCAGCTTTGACAGCTAACACATTAGAGATATAGATGTTGCAGTTATGACAGCTGACACTTTAGCGATATAGATAGGAACCGCACTTAACCCCGCACTACACACACTATTACAACATTCTTGACGAGTCTCTTGACCTAACACTTTTTCGTCATCCACTGACGTTGACTTTTTTTTTTTAACGTCTTCGCACTTTTCTTTCGTCGACACTTGAACCCGAGACTCTACCGAGTCTCTTGAACTCTTTTCCCGATTTCCGATTTTCGAACGTTTCTGTATATCCGCGAAATCAAAGGACACATACATATGAAGACGTATTAGTGTTATTCGTGTTACTCGTAACCAAAACTTTTTGTCGAATGGGAACACAGGGATATGTCGTCAGTCGCGACCAATCAGAAACACAATAGCCACACGAGCCCTTTCTCTGTGTCATATACATACACGCACGCATACTTCGATCATCGCATAATTTTGCCCATGCAAAGTTTTTTCTTAGCAATTACGGCATCAATCGGGTTGATTTATGGCTCAATCGAGGGGGGATAACTTAAATAGTCTCCAGTTCAAATTTCAAATCATAAGATGACGCCTGGGCTTAGTAATTCAAGAAAGAGTTTCCCCCCACCCTTAAAATCGTTTTATTCAGAGATAATATACTCGGGTGAGCCTCGGGCAAGCAAACGACAGACAGAGCTCTCGAATGTACTTGTCCCGAGACATCACGGTAATCGCATCAAATAATCTTAAACCGTAGACCAAATAAATCCAAATCCCGCGGTCAAAACTCAAAGCTCCGTGAACCCAACGATCCCATCTCTCTGGACGTAACAAACCCATAAAATGTGTGCGGTACGAATTAAAAAAAAAACGCTTTTTTCGGTTTTATCGAGTTTTCCCCCTTCATTTTTAACCGATCGGGTTGTTTCGACTCTCATTTTCTTCGATTTTTTGTTCTCTACATTTCACCCTGTGGCACCACCAACATTCCTCTATTACTCTTCCGTTTAGAAGCAAAAAACCAACAAAAAAAAGTGTTTCTTCTCACTAATGTGTTAATAACAAATTCCTTGAGAAAAATCTCGATTGGAAAAGTATGCATTTATGATCTGTGACCGATTCCGCGTCCGATGATACCTGTCGCTATCCATTTTATTTTTTGTCAAAAAAAAATGTCTATTTGGTTGACCCAGAAGGGTTCTAGGCACTCCTCTTCTTCCTACACATACTTTTTTTTACATATTTTTACATTTCTTCCCGTCTTTCTACTCCCCTCCCTCTCCTCTCATCGTTTTTGTTTCCTTCTGTCTTGTTCCTTCTTCTTCCTCACGTTCTCGGCTCTTCTTCCTTCTTTCATCTTCTTTCGTCTTTCCGCCCATCTCATCTTCCGCTTCTCCTTCTCCTGTCTCCCACCTGCCGCTCCTTCTTCTCCCTCCTATTATTATCGTGCTGTTTTCGATACTCACCCTTGTCCCTTTTCTCCTCTCTTCATCGGCCACTCTTGCTTGAGGCAGGTTCACCTCTCCCACCATGTCAAATCCTCTTTCACTGACAATTCGATTCCTTCCATATCTTATCTCCTTCACAGCAGTTCCTTCTTATCTTCTTCCTTCTTCGTCTCTATTATAACCATTGCTTTCTATCTCACTTGCTTTTCATTTACGACTTTGCTCACCTATATCTTCTTCCCTGTTCCCATCTCGATTTTCTCGTCCGTCTTATCCACCCCGATCTTCTTGGCTTTTCCCGCTCTTCTTATACACACGTTTTTTCTTCTCTAATCCCTCTCTGTCCATTCGGTTTTTCATCTTGTCTCCCGTCTCTCTCTCTCTCTCTCTCTCTCTCTTTCAGACGAGACAGACGTGTGTCACTTGTAGCTCGTCAAGTTTGTGAAATTTCACCCAGTTATCTCATATCAAAAGTGTTTCAAACTTGACTTGTTGGTGATAATAGTGTTTTTCTATACATTGATCTAGTTTTTTTACTCTTAATGTGAAGTTTTCAGTGAGTTTTTCGTGATTTATTGTGAGTGAAAAATTTTGTCGGTGTTCTTCGATATCGTGTGCCATATTTTTCACGGACACCGTTATTCGTTTGCGCATGCGCGGTTATCGATCACTCATATGGTCTGTTGATCTATTGTCTCACGTTTAAAGAGAAGTGCTCGAGTCGGGAAATTTAAAGAGACTATTGCTCCGAGGTATTTCGGCTTCGACGTATAAATTAATATAGCTAAAACGTTCAATCTGGAGTGGGGGTTTAAATCGCTGTCTCACAGCTGCCCGAGCTAATTTATTTCAGCCGTTATTTTCTCCTGCTACATTACTATAGCATTATTGTTTCCCTTCTGAGTGAGGATCGAGCTCGTCTTGTCTTTTTTTTATTATTTCTCTGATTTTATACTGTTTTCGTTATGTCAAACAAGTGTCGGCTGTGCAAAAGGCCGGTCAGTCGTACTGACACGTTGAAATGTACGGGAAATTGCAGAAGCCTCTTTCATATTCACTGTGCAGCAGTCGAGTTTAATCGGGATCCGAGATCACCTGAAAAATAGTGATCGACTATCTTTTCGGTGTGATCTCTGCGTCAACCATGATCCAGCTGCACCTCTTGATACATCGTCTGACACTGTTGATCAGGAAACCGATTCTGTTTCCCTCAGTGATATTATGCGTCAACTCGTTTTGATGCAAGGGGCAATTACGAAGGTGTCGGATGGTGTTGAATCTCTGCGTGCTGATTTTCGTTCGTTATCGACTTCTCATGATGCCTTAGCTTCCGAGGTTGCGGCTCTGAAGATTGAAAATGCTGCTCTTTCACAAAAAATGATCCGTCTCGAGAATTCTTCAGCAAATTCAAATAATTCTATGATCTCCAGGTTTTCACATGATCTGACCATTACTGGGTTCCCCTCATCGATCACTGACCCGCCTAAGACCATTATTAGTGAGGTTTTTGATGCTCTTGATGCTCCTGAGCTCTTTGGTCAAGTTTGTGCCATACGCAAGTGGACTAATAATTCTAGTCGTACTGCAAATCAGTCTAGCGATGAGTCGCTGCGGGTCACCTTCGCTATAACGCTTACGTCACCAGTATTAAGGGATCTTGTGATCCAGAAAAAACGTGAGAAACGGGATCTACTAGTCAAAGATGTCCTTGGAGTTGATAAACCTGGCCGTGTTTTTATCAACGATTCTTCCAACCGAGGTCTACAAGCTGTTGAAACTAGCCAAGGCTCGAGCTAAACAACGGAACTTTAGCTTTGTTTGGTCCAAAGCTCGGAAGATTTGGGCACGGAAAGCAAATGGTTCCACTCCGATTCTCATCAGCACTGAGTCGGACTTGGAAAAAATGGAGTGACTGCATGCGGAGAATAATTTGGTGAATGGTCGTATCGATTTAAAGCGCAATATTAGTGTCAATTCTCTCGATGTTCTGCAATTGAATGCAAACTCTTTACTAGCGCACATCGATTTATTACGCGAGCGAGTAGCAACTAAATCGTACCACGTCGTCGCCGTTTCTGAAACCTGGTTACATTCACGTGCATCTGATGACCTTGTTAAACTCGAAAATTACTCTATTATAAGAAATGATAGGCATATTGCCAGAGGTGGCGGAGTGGCTTGCTTTGTACACAACTCTCTTAAATTTAAAATTCTCGATTTTTCTCGTGGACTGCTTCTCAATGCACCTGAGTATTTACTGCTTGAGCTCCGATCCTCGTCAAATGAATCTCTTCTATTTACAATAATGTACCGTCGGCCAAAAGGTCTTCTTTTTAATGATTTTAGTGATTCTTTTAATCGGTTCTCGTTTGCTTATCAAAATATTATTATTTGTGGCGATCTTAATTGTAATTTACTCAGCACGAACTTTGAAGCCATATTTCTTAAAGAATTTGTTTCGTCCTTGTCACTTCAAATTGTGGAAACTGAGGCTACGCACCATTCACAGGCGTCTGATTCGCTTCTCGACGTTTATATTGTTGATTGTTTAGACAAAGTTAAATTTATTAATAAGTCGAATGAGCCATTTATTGCTGGACATGATTTCATTGAATTAAGCTATTTTTTCTCGACCCCGCCTATAGTTGAACGAACAATCACACGTAGATGCATTAAACATTTCAATAAATCATCGTATAACATTTCCCTAAGCTCAAACTCTGTAATTTGTAATGCAGAGCAATTCGCCGATCTTTTGTCTCCGAGTGATATCAATGAATTGTCTGTCCGTGTACGTGATGCTTTGTCGTCAACTTTTAATGTTTTTGCACCCTATAAAACTTTTAGAGTGCACAAACCGGCATCACCTTGGCTCACTGATTCTCTCAAAATGAGAATAAATATGAAAAATGTTTTGTACAAGCGTGCGAGGCGTTCCGGATCCTTTGAGGGACTGGTGAAGTATAGGAAATTCAGAAATGAGCTCACTATTGATATTGAAATTGCAAAAAATGATTACTTGTTTAGTCGGTTTTCAAATTGTTCTGATGTGTCGGCGTTATGGAAAGAGCTATCCAGGCAAGGCTTACCGAAGCCTAATCAATTGTCACCGTTTACTTATTTCTCAACGAATCAACTAAATCTATTTTTTGCTGCGATATCTAACACCTTGCCTGCCTGCGATTTCTCTCTATTTCTTAGTGAAATTGACGGAATCGAACCGCTTCCTTTTGAATTTAAATTTTCTGAAATCAACACCGACACGGTCGACATGTTGATTAGGGCGACGAAGTCGGGGCTGGGCGAGGGACCCGATGGATTATCATCGTATGCCATTCATATGGCTCTTCCAGCGCTTGTCCCTATCCTAACGATTTTATTTAACAATAGTTTTGCCTCCTCTCACTTCCCCATCTCTTGGAAACGAGTATTTATTAAACCCTTGTTAAAGGTTAATCCGCCTCGATCCGAATCGGACTGTCGACCGGTTGCTAACTTATGCGAACTGTCTAAAATCCTTGAACGCATTGCACATAATCAAATTGTTGCTTATTTATCTACTCATGAACTGCTGAGTCAATGGCAATCCGGTTACCGTAAAGGCTTTAGCACTCAAACAGCCCTGCTGAAAATTAATCATGACATTCGCGTGGCGGTGGACAACAGAGAGTTAACTGTTCTCGTTTTATTTGATTTCAGCAAAGCATTTGACACTGTTTCCCATATTTTATTATTAAAAAAGCTGTACAAACTCGGCATTGGGATTAGAGCACTCTCGGTCCGGTCAAGGCGGCTTTATTTTCTGGGAATTCAAACCCATAATATTCTTCATGGTAATGCGCCCTCGTATCTACTTGAGATGTTCCCACTTGCCTCCGCGCCTCAACGTCCTGTCCGTAACTCTCAATCTCCTCCTGTTTTTCATATTCCTCATCATAGGACAGTTGCTCTGCGCAAATCATTTCACCTGACAGCCGTTTACTTCTGGCACTCCTCACCAGCGTCGATTTCGTCTCTTACGTCATTAGGGACTTTTAAGTCGAAATTATATACTTATCTTTTCGAACGGGAGGGTGAGCTCTAATGTTTTTCGCTTTATTCTTATTTTTCTTTTATTCTTATTTTCTCTTATTTTTGGTTTTGTTTGTATTTTTTATTTTTATTTTTATTTTTATTTTTATTTTTATTTTTATTTTTATTTTTATTATATAATTTCTATTTTTGTTATACCATTTTTATTTTTATGTTATTTTTATTGTTTATTTTTATTTTTATTATTGTTTTTTATTTTTATTATTATTTTTTGTATTTGTTTGTATTTTTATATTTTCTTTTGTATTTTTTCTTGTTATCATTTGCCCCATGGATTTGTCCAGGGCATAAAAATATATATCAATCAATCAATCTCTTGTGCTCTCCCCACTTCTCTTTCATTGCCTGCCTTAAGATAGTATTTCATCCTCCGCTTCTCTTAATGTCCAATTCTTTTTCCTTCCTTTTCTTTTCCTTTCTCTCTTCCTTCTCCGTCTCTTCTTCTTCCACTATTCTTACCCAATCCTTCTTCTTCCACTCAGTAGATTTTATCTAGTCCTTTTCTCGTTTGCTTTCCGTCTTCTTTCTATTGTTCATTCAGTATCATGACATAATATCACACGAAAAAATATCTATATGCCTGCATGGGGGTTCGTTTGCATGGTGATTGTGTCTCTGTTCTTCTATTATACTGTTCAGCGACGTTGGTTCGAGTTGCTTAGGTTTGTTTTCTGTATGGCGGTTGGTTTGCATGAGGGTTATGTCTCCGTCTTTTCGTATTATTTCTGGCTCTATTTTTCGTTGTGTTACTTTGTGGCTTTGATATTGTGTAGTGTGATATTTTTTCGGGGTGATATTTCGCCGTTTGATATTTTGTCATGATGATATTTTGTCGTGTGAAATTTTGTCACGGTAATATTTTGTGCATGTTACTCTTGTGCATATCTCCTCTCTCTTTTACCATCGTCCTCTTTGTTGTATTGTTCTGTTTTCCGTAGTCTCCTTTTTCTTCTCCTTTACATTTTACGCTTCCTTATTCTGTCGTTTCTCCGTCTTCCCTCTTATTTCGACTGTCTTTCTCTCTTGATCCATTTACCTCTAGCTCTCTCTCTCTCTCTCTCTCTCTCTCTCTCTCTCTCTCTCTCTCTCTTGAGAAAGAAACCGCGCTTAAATCGTGCCCATATAAAGTCGTATCTATTGAGTAACAAACATTAGAATACAAAATAATTTTAGTGTGATAGTGTGGTGTATATAAATTTAAATGTTTTGTGATAAAAATAAGTGCTTACTGTGATCAATTCGTGCTGTGCTAGTCAACTTAAGTGTTCTTCTTAGACATAGCCGTTAAAACGTCGCCATAACCTTAACCTGTCACATTTAACATCACGTATCGATATTCGATCATTGATCTATCTTCTCACGGGTTAAGATCCACCTGCTTCTGCAAGCTCTCTGAAGTTGTCTGCTACTGTGGATTTGTGAAGTATTATCGTATTCTCTGATGATAACAGCTGCTCTAATCACGCTTCTGTTATCTTTTCTACCGACTGCTAATTTGTGCTCTATTTTATCACCTGTACTCAGACGGCACTTTTACCGACTTTAAAGTTTAATTTGATTACTTGGAGTCCCTTCTTTTGTACTTTCATTTTTATTTCTTATTAACTTATCATTATATACTTAACGATGACTAAGCGTTGTGGCGTATGCAAAAGACCTGCTAAAAACGATATTATTGTCTGTACCGGCGAATGTAAAGGCACGTTTCACATAAACTGTGCTTCAACGAAATTTGAGTTGGATCTCCAAGATACGGAATCACTTAATTCTTTTTGCTGTGGTCCATGCCGGCTACAACAAAACTCACCAACACATCTACCGTCTCCACAGTCTCATCCATCAACCACCACACTCGATGAAATAATGAAGCAATTGAAAGAAAATTCGGAGTCAGTCAATGCTAACCTAGCCTCCTTTCAAACCACGATGACGAACAAATTCGAATCACTTTCGGCAACTCTGAGTGGTGTTGAACGCACTATTACGGATCTTCGCTCTGAAGTATCAAACTTGTCCAGTTCAAATAAAATCATGGCACAACAAATCACCGTCTTGCAAAATGGTTTATCAGCGCTAGATAAGGAAACCAAAAACATTAACACTGACAGCACAACACTCAAGGCCCAAATCAACAACATCTCAACTACCGTCGCTAACCTAAACTCAGATGTTCATACTCCTAGCATCATGATTCGCAACTTACCTCCCACCACTCATGACACGCCAAGAATTCTCGTGGAAAAGGTGTTATCTGCATTAGGCGTCCCTGAATTGACCTCCGACCAGGGTTGCAAATAATGCATTACTTTTTGTAATGCATTGCCGTTTTCATTACTCATTACTTGACATTTTGTAATGAAAAAAAATTTCATTGCTTATTAGTTTACATTTTGTAAAGAAAAAAAAATTCATTACTCATTATTTCACATTTTGTAATGAATTTTTTTTTTATTACTCATTACTTTAGATTTTGTAATGAAAAAAAATGCATTATTCATTACTTTACATTTTGTAATGAAAAAATGTTCATTACTCATTACTTTACATTTTGTAATGAAAAAATGTTCATTACTCATCACTTTAGATTTTGTAATGTAAAAAATTTCACATTACATTGGATTTTGTAATGTAAAAAGTTTGCATTACACATTACATTGTAGTGAGTAGAGGAAATGTTTCTCGTTACAAAATGTAATGTAGGGCTACCGCGCGACGGGCATGCGCGTTGGTGTGTTATTCTGTTGTTGCCAAGGTAACGCGCCTGCGCGTTGGAGTAACAAAGATTGGAGTAAACTCCAATCTTTGTTTTTCTTCGTTCTGTAAATCGAATTCGTTAATTTATTATTACTTTATCATCTCTTGTACAAATTTATTTGTTATCAATTGTTACGTATTTATTTTAGAGTTATATGACAACAAAAATGATTTTTTCAAGTATCAGAACGCTTTTCAGAATACCGACGCTAATTTCACATCGTCGTTCGTCTGTTGCTACGCTTGCCGCCAGTGTTGTTATGGTTCACGGTCCACGTGATAGTTGGTGGCCGGGAGCGAAGTTGTGAACAGTCGCGCGATATTTTTTTCATTTTATTTTTATAATTCGCCGTAAAGTTGGTGCAGTTACAATACAGCTTTACAAGAAAAGGAGAAATAGCGAGCAAAATGTGAGTACGACGAGAATATTTATTTTATTATATCACACAATTGAATTGTTTATTATTGATAATTTCTTAGAAAACGTGAAAATATCTTTAACGTGTCACCGAAAAGCAGTGAAGTATTTTGTCGTTGTTGTTTTCTCTCACTGATCGATTTAGCTGTTTTGTAGAAAGTTTCAATTCTTTTTGTTGTAAGTTTTTAGAAAAGTATAAAGTTATATTGAAGGAATACCTCACAGTTATTGAGTATCTGCGTAGAGAGGGTTAACACAACAGTCGACCTTCAAAAAGCATCGCTGTATCTCAACGATAGTGATCTATTGAATTTTTATATTTTGCAAAAAAAAAAAATTAACTAATATTGATGCTTATGTTAAGGAGGGTCGAACATTTCTCATGCGTTTGATAAATTCCAGTTTTAATTGTTTGAAATTCGTATAAATCTTCTTAACAATCATACTCGACTGTGGGTTAAATTAGAGGAAGTTTGACCGTTTAGAAATTGAGTTATTAGTTGTAAAATATGGTGTTTTTAGTATAGTATATCGATTACCAGACAGTGAAACCTTTTCAAATTTGTTACACATTATGATACGACGCTCAAGAAAATTCACGCAAAATTTAAAAAAATTGTATTTAATCATTTTACCGTCACTTTGTATCTACTATTATAATTATGGCGATAGAATCCGTTAATGCATGCTCATTGACGTAGAAGATAATTATCATTTATTTATGAATTAATAATTCTTTCTACAGGTCTGATACAGATTCTCCACCGAAAAAAACATTGTAATCGAAGACGTTCCAGAATAACGAAGAACACCGGCATGTACGAGGGTTAGAAACATCGTTAAGCCAAGCATCGATAACTACATTGGTTAGCATCCACGGAGCAGAAGGTACTAGAAAACGACAATCCAGTGAAAATATATTATTTGATCCGAAAAATATTTAAAAAAATATTTAAGTAAAATATCTGTTTGAAAATATTTAAACAGATTGCCCATCCTGGAATGAGAGCGAAAGGGAGGATGAGCAACAGGCAGAAAACGTCGATGGAGTTGAAGGCGAAAGATCTGAGAATGGCTCGGATATTGATGAGAATCATGAAGTTGAAAATGATGACGACTTGTTGCGGATCAAAGTCGATAGGATGCCATTACTGGATGGTCAATTTTTCACAGTTGACATGGAACATACAACTTTGGGAGGCGCGCTTAATGTGTATTGCAATTCATGTCCTGTAAGAAAACTTTTGACAGCGACATTTAGATCAACGTCCAACTTTACGACTCATCTAAAGGTACAACAATGTTCAAAGTGATTGGAATTTTACGCTATTTTCTATGTTTTTATTTACAGCACTGAGAAAGTGGTTACTCATAATAATAGTTTTAAAACATGTGACTTGATTTTCAGAGAAAACATCCAGAAATTCACGAACAATATAAGCAATATGCAAAGCTGAAGCGTCAGGATCGACAAAATCTCGTCAGCAATAGAAAACGGTGGTCAGCCGTTTTTAATCAACACAGATTCGAACAAAACGTCACGGATCTAGTGTTAAAATTCATGCTTCCGTTCAGAATCGTGGAAGATCCTGTCTTCAGGAAAATTTTCGATGGTGAGCAATTCAATATGATTTGTTTGCGAAAAAAATCTTCTCGAATATATAAAACGGGGGATGTATTAAAATATAAAAATTGTTATGACATAGACATTCAACATTTATTTGGTCTCTTAAGGTAGTTCTATCGTTTTCTTAAGATTTTGTTGGAAATTTTCATAAATCTTCTTTAATGTCATACGCACGTGTGTAATAAATTTTCGAAGGTTTCACCGACCGGACGTTCAGATATTTATTGGTAAAAATCACAATTTTCGGTAGTCTCTCGTAAGAGCTCGTGTCAAAAGTTACATTTTCATCAATAAATATTTTGGCTCCTACATTGTGAAGTCTTCGAAAACTTTGCATACATTTTAATGCAACATCAAAGAAGCTACATTTAGTTTTTCAAAAACGTCTAAAGAAAAAAAGGTTCGCAATTCTTGTTCATGTTACAGCGAGTACACATCACCGGAGATGAACTTGAATTTGGAGTATGTTGTTCTTTAGTCAATTTACACAACTTTTTTTTATTAACTCATGCCCGCAAACCATTTTGTATGTGAGATAAACTGAAAAACAATTTTTTGACATGAATGTCACGATAGAACTACCTTAATCTGAATGATGTTATATTATATGATTGACTATTACGCCATCTACCTTGTCTACAGATTTTGAATTGAAAAAAAGTGATTTGAAAATAAAACACCTTACACGCTACTCCTTAGGAAGAATGGTTGAGAATAATTTAAAAACAACGATGGACGAAATTCGCGAACAAATGGGACTGCTTATTGCTACAGGTGGTCAGGTTTGTACCACTGCTGATGTCTGGACAGGGGGAGCACGCCGGTTCTTGGGCGTTACAGTAAGCTGGGTGAGTATTTTAGCAATATTAACAAAGTTTGATATGCAGTATTTATTGATTTGTGTAACTGTTGATGTCATGAAGCACTTTATTGTGGTTCATTATAACAATTTTTGACGTTAATGAAAGCACGAATTGGTTCATGAATTTAGAAAAGTAAATAAATTCAAACTCCAAATTATTTATTTCAATATTGTTCAAAAAGTTTCAATAATTATGTTGAAAAGACTAATGAAATTTTTTTCGTTCTCATTCGTAATTTTTTAAATAGCGTTTGATTCTATTTGTAATGTAGTTATTCCATTGTTTAGGGTGCAAATACATTGATTGTATTCAATAAATTGTAACAAATGTGTTTATAATTGTTTCCGACTCAATGCTTTACGTGAATATCAGAAACATCGATATTTGCTTCCTTTCGAACCTAACGGTAAAATCTATTATGGAATTTGTACAGATTGATCCCGGAACATTAGACAGGAAGTCGGCAGCTATCGCCTGCAAAAGATTCCCTGGAACGCATTCTTTCGACGCGATTGCAAATCTTCTGTCAAGTATTCATTTATCCTTCGGTTTGACACCGGCGTTAATAGCAGCTACAGTGACAGATAATGCTTCCAATTTTGAGAAGGCATTTAGAATACTGGGTATAGAAGAATCCGATAATTTTCCAACAGGTGAGTGAATAACGAAATCCTGCTTTAAGTCGATATATAATAGATTATTGTTCCCTCTCTAGATACTCCATTTCATGTTGTAAATATCCTCTCAGCTAAAATACCTTCAAACAGAAACGTTATGAGACGTATAATTATGTATTGAAGATTTTTTTTGTATGTGAACCAAAAAATACAATTCATCGATAAATGAGATTCTTTATATATTCACGATACATTCGGCAACTGCTTTAGTTACTGAAGTACAGATTTTTTTGATGACTGAGGACACTTCGGTCAGTTGTTCCTTCACTGTGCATATCGTCGTTTACGTAGTTTTTTAAAAGACAAAAATTATATTTTTTTTAAAAAACGTTAACAACTTTTAAAATGAAAGAATCTTTAGGGATGAAATGATTGTTCCTTTCAAACATCTCCTCCTTTTATTTATAAAAGGAACATTTTTCCTATAGTATTGTTTTCAATTCCACTCTTGATAGATGAACTCCAAGAACTTGATGGTGGGCTGGACGATTCCTTCGACATCAGTGAGTTTGAACAATCTATGAATCCAGAAGACTGCATCGAACTTGAAGAAGAATTTAGTATTGAGTGTGCCAGAATTTTGCCTAGGCATTTTAAATGTGCTAGCCATACATTGAACCTAATCGCGTCAACGGATATAGCGAAAGCAATAGCTCAACATGATCCGTTGAAGCGAAAGCACAACAGTGTTCTACAAAAATGTTCATTGCTATTGAAACTTTTGCGTTCTCCAAAAAAAAGAGAAATCTTGAAAGCTGAATTGGGAGTTGCGATTCAACGGCCGATCGTAACGCGATGGAATTCAAGTTACGATTTTTTTAAACAACTGATCAACATTAAGGCGCAGCTAATGGACAAGCATTTGGAAGGTTTAAGAAGCCCCTTTACAGTCGTGGATTTTAATTATTTATCGGAGTACGTGCGATGCACGGGTCCTCTTGCCAACGCGATTGATATACTGCAGGGGGATAGATGCTACTACGGTATTTTGTTGCCAACATTAGTTTCTACGAGATATCAAATGCAAGAGCTTCTGAGAAGCGACGATGTGGTTTATTGTAAACCTTTCATCAAAGTCGCTATTGAAAAGATCAATAAGCGCTTCAAGAAGTTATTGGATTTCAATGAAACTAGAGTGGATGCAGCGATCGCAGCCATTTCGCACCCCCGATTCAAGGGTCGTTGGTTGGTGCCATTTTTGGAATCTGAGCAGAGAACAATCCATCAGCGATTTATCGATGCAGTGTCTAGGCAAACGCTCGGTGAAGGACTCGGCACGCCAGAAAATAATCTAGACGATGAATTTAAGTTCGGAACGTCAACGAGAACAATCGATGAATTTGAACAGTCTGCATCGCAACGAGAGGTCAAGGCGGAAGTGACACGATATTTAAAAAGCAGAGACACGCAGCTTGAAATGTTGCAAAAGTATCCGGCTATCCGCACAACTTTTCTAAAATACAATACGCCATTGCCATCGTCTGCTCCAGTGGAACGCCTCTTCAGTTATGCGACTATGATAAATACTCCTAAATTTAATAGGCTCACTGAAGCGCACTTTGAGCAGAGAATATTGGCCAAAGCGAATGCTCAGAAAAAATATAATTAGAAGTTCAGGTGTCAGGTCAGGAGGAATCGCAAACAGCAACAAGGTATTTGTTAGTTTTTTTATTACATTGTGTCATTGTGGAGTATTATTATTATTGCTATTATGAGGGTTAAGGGAAAATATTAGAGAACGATGCTTGAACTTATCTCTTATGTGATCGTGTAAAATTACAAATAAAAACCAAAAAATAATAGAAATAGAATCATGTCATGAAATGAGTCGTGAATCTTTCATTTTTAAACCATTTACTTTCTCATTGAGAGTATAGGTAATTTTGTTTTTCCATTGTTGAAAAAATGTTCGTATTTCTTACATGAGAAAGGCTCCAGATTTATACTCGATTTTCATAATTTTTATTTTAAAAAACTCATCACTTTACAAATTATGAATAACTTTACAAACGGAGACTACGGGAATGCTATGGGACGGAAAAAAGATTTCATTATACATTACATTGTAATAGGTAATGAAAATCTTTGTCATTACGAAATGTAATGTAATAATTAATGGAAATTCATTTCAAAATCCAATGGAATGAGTAATTACTTTTTTTTTCATTACAAAATATGAAGTAATAATGAGTAATGAAACTTTTTTTCATTGCAAAATGTAAAGTAATGAGTAATGCGATTTTTTCCATTACAAAATCCAATGTAATGGGTAATGGACATTTTTTACATTACGAAATCCAATGTAATGCGTAATGGAAATTTTTTTCATTACAAAATCCAATGTAATGGGTAATTGACATTTTTTACATCATAAAATCCAATGTAATGAGTAATAATTTTTTTTTTCGTTACTCATTACAAAAGTAATGAATAATGCACTACTTTTTCATTACAGATTTCGCAACGCTGCCTCCGACATACTGGATATTCGCAGTATGGCCAAAAAATCGGCTGATGTTATTGGCGAAGCGAGCAACACCCAATATCAGCGAAAAACATCGCTTTTAGTGTGCTTTAAATCCACAGCGGTTCGGGATCACGTCATGATGAAGAAGAGGGCAAAAAGATTACTTTCTCTCCGAGATGTTTTCTCCCTAAACATCGATGGTAATATCACCGTCAAAGAGTTTCTTCCATCGCATATTCACAAACTCTTAAACCAAGTGCGACCGATTACCAAGGAACGTGGCTGGAAACATTCCTGGGGCACATCACGTGGAGTGTTCGTACGCAAAACTGATGGTTCCGATATCATTCCAATCGGTTCAGAGTCGGACTTCCATAAAATCACCTGACTACCTCGAAACTCAACGCCTGGACCTCACACTTCGATCAACCGCTCATCACCTCTACCCACCAACTCCGTTAGCTTTAATAATACTGTAAAAATTAGTCAACTAAATGCCAACTCGTTATTAGGTCACATTGACCTCATCAAAGCACATTTCACCTCCAACTTCTCGCACATTATCTCTGTCTCGGAAACCTGGCTTCACTCCGGCGTACCTGATGATTTAGTAAATCTAAACAATTATGCCTTGATTCGTAACGACAGGGACGGCAAACAGGGAGGTGGAGTTGCTTGTTACATTCACGATACACTAAAAGTCAAAACATTAGCACGTTCACCATCGCTGTTTTCAAATGCACCTGAGTACATCATTCTAGAAATTCGATCCGCTCCGAACATCTCGCTACTATTTATCTCTATGTACAGGAGACCGAAAGGACTCCTCTTCCAGACCTTTCTTGACGACTCTTTACGTTTTTCCCAGTCTTACGAGAACATTGTCATTTGCGGAGACTTAAATTGTAATCTTTTGGGTAGCAACTTTGAGGGTAACTATCTTAAAGATTTCGTCTACACACAAGCCCTACACATTGTAAGCTCAAAAGCTACTCATCACACACATAGCTCCGACTCATGCCTTGACGTATTTATCATCGATAAAATAAACAAAATAGACTCATTCTTTCAATCTGAAACTCCATTTATAGCTCGTCACGATCTCATCAATTTAAACTACAAATTTCCACTCAGTGTTGCTACTCAACGTACCATAACAAGGCGCGCTTTAACGAGCTTTAATGATGCCAACTATACTGCGACCTTGAGTGCTTACCTAGAAGCTAATGATCTGCTAACCCCCTACATCTGTCATGAATCGCATGAACTCGATCATATTGTGCACGAGCTGCGTGATCTTGTACTAACATCGCTTAATATTCACGCACCCCTTCGCACTTTCAAAGTAAGCAGACCATTAGCACCCTGGCTCACGCATGAACTCAAAGCTCAGATTAGAGAGAAAAATACTATGCATAATCAAGCGAAACGTTCTGGAAATGTACTTGCGATGGCTATCTACAGGCAACATAGAAACAACCTTACTTTGCACATAAAAGAAGTTAGGAACAAATATTATCTCGATCGACTGTCAGCTGCAACGAGTCCTGGTGCATTGTGGCGCGAGCTGTCCAATCTTGGGCTCGTTCGACCGCAACTCTCCTCACCTTTCACGTTCTTCTCACCAGATGAGCTAAATATGTATTATGTTCAAATCGCGAGCTCTACTCCACCATGCACTACGGACATGTTCCTTAGCACCCTCTTACCGTTAAACGATCATCAGCCAGTCTTCGAGTTCTCTGAGATCTCTGCTGACACGTTACTTAAAATAATCACGACAAAATCAAATACATCTCTGTCGGCTGGTCCGGATGACATCTCATCGTTTGCATTGCGTAGAGGTTTGCCAGTGCTCCTGCCTGTGCTTACATCGCTCTTTAATGATTGTCTGTCACTATCTCACTTCCCTTCTATTTGGAAAAAGGCCTATATCAGGCCGCTCATTAAATCGCATCCTCCTTCATCCCCCTCTGACACCAGACCGATCGCTAACCTTTGTGAACCGTCTAAATTATTGTAGCGTGTAGTACATAATCAAGTTTCCGCCTTTCTACAAGAAAACAGTTTACTAGATCCTCAGCAATCGGGGTATCGCATCGGTTACAGCACCCAGACTGCACTACTGCGCCTGTGTCACGATGTCAGATTAGGAGTAGATAACAGAAAAATCACGATATGAGTTTTATTCGATTTCAGTAAAGCATTCGATACGGTGCCTCATATAAAATTACTGACAAGACTCCGGTGTCTTGGTTTCTCAACAAACGCTCTAAAGTTTTTCTACTCCTACCTGACTGACAGGTCGCAGGTTTGCATCGACAGTTCTGGACACTGTTCTTCCTGGACTCCCACAACATCAGGAGTACCGCAGGGCTCAGTTTTGGGACCCCTGCTTTTCTCTATGTTCATTAGTGACATGGGGACGGTTCTCTCCAGCTGCAATCACTTAATGTTCGCGGATGATACGCAAATCTATCGCAGTTGCTATCCGTCAGATATTGTCAACGAGCTTCAGTTAGTTACTCGCGATGCACAAGCTATCGCTAACTATGCATCTGACAACGGATTGAAGCTTAATCAAAGCAAATCAAAAGTCCTCATTATGGGAAGCAATAAATTCATCAGTAAAATAAACTACGACACATTACCTCGAGTGATTGTTGATGGAGTCTCCCTTCCCTATGTCAATGACGTTCGTAATCTGGGGGTTGTCATGACTGGAAACTTGTCTTGGAATCGACACGTCAACAACATATCCAGCAAAGTAAACTTTGTGCTCTACCGATTGCGATACCATCGAAATGTACTCTCACCCGCTGTCAAGACTACCTTGGTCACCTCTCTAATCTTTCCAGTACTAGACTATTGCTGTGCCGTTTACAATGACCTCACGAACGAATTAAACACAAAGCTTGAAGTGCTATTGAACTCAGGAATACGCTACATTTTTAACCTCAGACGAGACGAACACATTACACCCTACCGAAGAGAACTGAGATGGTTGACAGTAAGATCAAGGAGACTGTATTTTATTGAAATTATGACCTTTCGCATCATCAATAATCAAGCTCCACCGTACCTGGCGGACCTGTTTCAACAAGCGATGCCCTCTATCCGTTCTTCCAGTCGACGTGCACCAGATGTTTTTCACATTCCATTGCATCGTACATCAACATTTCGTAACTCTTTTTTGCTAACTGCAATATATTTTTGGCATTCTTTACCGATAGTCATACGGTCGTCAGAGACTCTCGAAACCTTCAAGACGCGCATTTTCACGCGCTTATTTGACTTAGAAGACCCCCATGCACTCTATCAATGAAGAGTACTTATTTATTCATCCATATTTGTCGCTTCGTACACTTGTCATATGTTTCTTATACTCCGATTCGCATTGTTCACCATGCCACATTATCATTATTATTTAGCCCAATTTATCTTTGATTATTATTATTGTTATTATTCTCTTTTTATTACATTATTGATCAAATTTGTTATTCACGTTTGTTACCTATGTATTGTAACGTCGATTTTCCCAGAAGGGTCCATCGGGTCCCTTCTCGGCTCATATCACCCCTCGCATGTCCCTCGGCCGCGAGAGTGGCTGGGCGCCAGGTACGAAGTACCACCGGCCAGAGCCGATTTTTATTCGCCACCCTCGCCGATGTAATTTGGCCGGGACATGCGAACGACGATGATGACCGAGGCGGTCCGGCTACTCAGCTCAACTGAGATACAAAAGGTAGAGGGGGTGATTCTTTAAGGGAGCGAGTAACAAAAAGTACGAAACAAAATCAATTTACGCGAGACCACGAAATAATATTTAACAATCAGAATTTATTGAAAACAATTGAGATTAGATTTGACAAAGCGGTTTTAATAATAAAATCGGGGCGGACTATCGCCGACCCGGTACAAAAGGTAGTAATAATTTCGCGAATAATAACGCCGACCGATACCACGCCTGACGATGCAATAAATGACACAGAAGGAAATTATCGGGGCTGCAATAACGACGATCGCACGGTGTCCGACGTAACGGCCAACAAGGTAAGGCCAAAGGTAATACGTCAACACACCAGATCGGTCGCTACCAAGGCAGCCAGCCCCGGTCTTCGAGACCATAAACGAACAACGGGCGAGTCCGAAAGCGACTTCGCCCGAAAGACAAAAGGTAATTGCGAAGGTAACTAAATCGAACGTCGTTCTGACCGTGTCCCGGTGACTGACTCGCTTGTGACGCAGCCGCCGAAAGGCAAAGGCAATACGTCATCAGGCTAACAGATCGCCGTGGTTAAGGTAATCAGTTCAGAACACGTCGAAAAGGCAAAAGGTAATTCACCATATCGCGCGACAATCATCGCATGGTCTCGAAAGGCAAAAGAAAGCAAAATCGTAAACAGCAAAATCAAACATAATTAATCATCGTCAGCCGTGGTGAAGATAGCCGGTCGAAGGCATTACCACGAATTGCGTAATACGTCACAATAATCGAAGAGATCAAAAATAATATATGAAATAGCACGACAAGTGCGAACACAAAATAATAATACGCGAACCGAGCTCGAGTCTTCGAAATAACGACGACCATCCGATCAAAACAAACGTTCTACGCCTCGCCGTAGCCTTCGCGGCCAAGTGGCGAGAGCGAGAGAGATAGAACAACAACAAACGCGCGCGAGCTGGCTCTCGAGGCCACGCGGCAAAGCGGCTTCCCGAGCGTAGACAAAGGCAAACGCAAACGAAAAATATATTTCGACATTCGGGAACCGCACTAAAAATCGGAAAAAGGGAATCGAGATCGAACGAAAATAATAATTAATTAAACACGCGATTTCCGACAAATCGGAATAAATCCGCGAAAATAACGGGAACAAAACGATGCAAGAAAAATTGACCTGAGACGTAGCGTAATCGCGAGACGATCGACGTCCTCGACTCATTTAGAAAACAAAAGGACTCTAACAAGACGAGAGGGAAAGACCGGGGACTGTTGGCCGTACGCCCGAAAAAGTGTCAACCCGCTTTCCTCTCGTAATTAAATGAAATATCGCACATCGCGAAGCAAACAGAAATTAAGAGTCGAAGGGACGATCGAATCGCGATCGGAAGAGATGGAACGGGCTTACCGAGAAACTTGAAGTCCTGAAGAAGATGGCAGCAAGGAAAACGTTGACAAAGGCAGCAAGGCAATAATGGCAGCAGGCAGAAGTGGTCGATAAAAGGCAGAAGAAACAAAGGCAATCAGGCAGGCAGAAGGAATGTCGTCACCACTCCAGTCAGGTGTCCCACGAAGACTGAATTTGCGTAGCTCGCAAATCACTCGACTCTCGTCCTCGCGCTACCCCCACCACCGCAAGTCCCATGCGAGGCAGCGCTAGCACGCTCTAGGCGCGAACTAGGCTGTCGGCGCGACACGTGTGTTACGCGGCGAATTTGAATGTCGCGCGACGCCGATTGATCGGATCGACGACACGCGACTCAATTAATGAACTCCTCCGTTCTACCGCTGATCGTCCCTCTTCCGATTCTCGACCCCAACGTTTTGGGTCGTACCTCCAATGTCTTCCTCTTGGGGATCCGGGCGATGTCCATGACGGGACGGAGGGGAGGCCTCCCTCGCGACTCGTGGATTAGTACGAGCCGCGGTGAGCCCACCCGCCACCAGGCAAAACTGCACCTCCGCCCCTAGAATATTCCCGAATCCCACCTGAACGAGGCGCCGGGTAAGCGGACTGTGACATCGGAGAGTACGGCCATGGACGGTGCAACTCTAGGTTGCTACAGTGAGGAGGCCACGGGGGGCATCAACGAATGGCCACATTACCAGCGTGGTCCTCCGGCCGTCCACCAGCAAGCCGCGATGAACTCGGCTTGAACGTTGTGACGGGGCCGAAAACCATCCAAAGAACGAAGCGGCAAAACAAGGCAAAAGGCACAGATGTTTCCTCGCAAGAAACGAGCGATGTGTGGCCGCGCGAAGGACAGAATAACTCCACGACAAATAATGAAGGAAACGGAAAAAGGTAGTTTGTTTCTCGGCATCTCAAAAAGGCAGTCAACTTAATAATAACTTAAAATAAATTAATTCGCGAACGGCTACGGTATTTCTAGACTCGAGCGGGGTTCGTCACAATAAAACATAAATAACGAAATTGGCGCTTAAAACAATAATAGAAAAATAAATAAAATGTAATTATATCTACGCCAAATGAGTCTCCGAAAAAGGGCACCAGCCGAAGTAGCGACGAGTGGAGACCGATACAGGACCGTAAACCCGGTCCACTGGTCGACAACCATTCGTACGAGTGACGTGGCCAAAAGTTACGTCACAGTATATTTTATATTGTTTTCCTAGCCTAAAGGACTTGTCCAAGGCAAATATATACATCAATCAATCAATCAATCTCTCTCTCTCTCTCTTACTTACTCTCTCTCTTCTTACTGCTGGGAAACTGCCTACGGGCGTCTTGTTCCAGGTTCAAAGTACGCAAAAAATTGCTTTGCACCTTCTCACGTAATCGTATACGTGCACATCGGTGCACAGCAATCACATGTCACCAAAACTGTGAAGCCAATTCTTACTTGGCCACTGATATCCATCTCACTATCAGTAACGCGCATGCTCTGTCCGCGCTCACCGACATCTACTTTGGCTTGTGTGTGTGGCTTGGAGTCTAGGAGTGTGCTGGTTTGTTGTGCACAGTATTTGCCTACAATAATGCAGTCAGCTAATGCTCGAATAAGCAGCCAGCCTTCAAACTTAAATTTAAATGTCTCAGCGAGTGGCTTTTTTGATACGCCTTCTGTATTCACTCAAGGTACTGTTTTCCCAAGTAATGCTCATACTGACTCTAACTCGGAAACAATGCTAGCGCAAATTCTCAAGAAACTCGAGTCTACCGAGGCTAAAATTGATAGATTTAGTGAGAATCAGAATCGTACCAATGCTGAATTTCGTGTTCTCCTTGGTAAAATTCCACTAATTGAGAGCCTTGTTAACGAACATGCTGCTCAGTTGGAACGATTTGAGAAAACTAATCAAAGTCTGATAAAGGAGATTGAGACCCTAAAATCAGCGGATAGGAATGCGTTGGCTCACTCGAATCATTCGGATTATCTGAACGAATTCAAATTGTCGGGTATTCCATCAAACGTAGCACTGTCACCGGATGTTATAGTAGCCAGAGTATTTGATGTGCTCGGTATTGCTCATCTCAAGCCACACATTTTGTCAGTCCGTCCTCTGCCGCGAAAATTAGGTGGAAACTCAAATGCTGCTTTACCGAATCTGAATTGTACATACGTAGTAGCCCTTACATCGGGCTCGGTACGTAAAATTGTTCTCGACAAAAAGCGTGTCAAGAAAGGAATTCGGCGATCAGAAATCCTGGGTGATAATTCTCCTAGTACAATGAATTTGAGGATTAACCTTAATGTAATGCTTTCACCAGAGATTCACAAATTTTATAACGCAGCACGTTAAAGGGCTAAAGAATTGGGAATTGGACATGTTTGGGTGATTAACGATTCGGTCTTCGTACGTGAAGCAGACAGGCAGCCTAGTCACTAGATTAGTACACTTGGAGATCTTGACAGTATTCTGTGACGTCTGGCTCCTCGTATCCCAAGCCTAGTGCTGAGGGAGGAGTGTACTGTGCTCCAGAGTGATGCAGTTCCTTCTGGCTTTCTTAGGGTTGCTCACATTAACGCGAACTCTTTGCTAGATCATTTCGACTTATTTACAGCGAAATTTACAGAGGACTTTTACCATGTTATAGCTATTTCGGAGACCTGGCTGCACGCTTGAATCCTTGATAACTTGATTGCTTTAAAAAATTATATGCTAGTTCGTCATGATAGACAGGTAATACGGGGCGGAGGAGTGGCTGTTTATGTCCACAATTCTCTAAAGGTCAAGGTACTAGAGCTCTCATAACAGGAGGATGTAAAGATGCCTGAATTTATTATTCTTGAGTTGCTCTGTGGGCAGCAAGCGGTTCTTTTCTTCGTTATCTACAGAAGGCCTAAGGGTTGTCTGTTTAAAAGATGTTCAATAAAATATTATTTGCAACAAATTTCATGTTACACATTCATTCTGAACGTTGATGCGGTCGATAACTTCAGACCATTAAGTTGAATCGATCACCGATTCGCTTTTTGAGTTGCAAGGAGCCTAGCAACGAAAAAATAACATCGAGCTCAGATCACTTCGGAATTTCGTCGAGAAAAGTCTCGTTTTCTTTTCTGTGAATTTTTACGAGTGTTTATCAACCGGTTAAGTTTCCCTTTACTTCAATTCATCAAAACCACGACAAGATTAACTACCACGAACCTCACATCTCCACGATCATCGGATTATTTCATATTGATAATTTGGACTCTATTACATTTTATGGTACATCATCATAATTCTGTTCAGGTATTTCCTTTCATTCTTTTCAATTTAAGTGGATGCACGACCAGGACAAAACGCATGTCTCACTCAGCCTCACTGGTCATTCTCTCGCTGATGTGAGATTCGTCGTGCATCAACCAAATCAATTATTGAATTTGGGATGAGTTTCTTTACAATTTTATCTCTTAATGCGGTTCAAGACCGGATATATTCGCGTCGTACAAACGGATTCAAACTTCTCACTTTTGTACGACCTGTCTTGAATATTCAACTTCTTTCATCAATTTATTGGAATTGAATTAACAGTTCAACGATAAATTCCGATTTTTTATAATTATCTCAACTCAATTAATATTGAGTCGTTGAACCTCTACAGAATCTCTCATTATCTTTCTTTTTTTTAATCAATTTAATTTTATCAGAACAAAACTGGTAATTCCATTTTGTCTTTTTCAGGATTCCTACTTTGACGAATATCCATAATAATAATTCATTCTTCCCCAAACATTATCTTTTTCGGGAATTTAGTAATTCTTTTTCGCGGCACTTTATTGCGTACAACAACATTATCATTACGGGTGATCTTAAGGGGGGAAAGCACATTAGGAAGCTTATTTTCGGTGATACTTAAAGATTTTTTTTTTCGTGGGTAAAATTAATTAGAATTCAACAAAATTCTGACACCATTTTAATCATATTTTGATGAACTGTAATGAATTTTTGAAAATATTTTCAACCAAAAATGATAGAGTTACGCTCTGAAGTCCGCTGACGGTCGTGGTCCAGAGTTTTTCGATTGCAGGACGTGTGGGGATTCCAATTTTTATCTGACATTCAAAAAGTTTTTATTCAACATTGAGAACTTATTTTGTAAGAATATGAACCAACGTTTGAGATGATATCATGATTTTGGAGGTGCCTTTATTTGCTTAATTGATGAAAAAATATTGCGAAAATTGAAGAAATTTTTTCCGAAAGCTGCTAAACTTTCAATTTTCATTCTTTCCACCTGCATTGAGGTTCATATTCTTACAAAATAGGTTATCATTGTAAAATAAAAACTTTTTTAATATCAGATAAAAATTGGAATGGCCACACGTCCCGCAATCGAAAAACTCTGGACCAGGACCGTCAGCGGACTTCAGGGCGTAACTTGGCGTAACTATCATTTTTGGTTGAAAATATTTTCAAAAATTCATTACAGTTCATCAAAATATGATTAAATGATGTCAGAATTTTGTTGAATTCTAAGTAATTTTACCCACGAAAAAAAAAATCTTCAAGTATCACACGAAAAAAAGTATCACCGAAAATAAGGTTCCTAATGTGCTTTTCCCCCTTAAATGTAATTTACTTAGTACGAACTTCGAGGCCGATTTTTTGAGACAATTGTCGGAAACTTTTCACTCTGGCACGGCTGACTCGTGGCTTGATGTGTACATTTTGGATTCACGAGATAAGTCAGTCAGGTTTTGTAAGTCTGAGTCACCTTTTATTGCGGGCGATGACCTTATTCGCTCTGTGCAAGTCAGTGGCGGCGACATCTGGTAGCTGAAAAACGTGAAAAGGTGGGATAGTGTAGCTATGATTTGAGTTGGAAATTTTACGAAAAGTGCTATTCATTAAAATAGGAGTCTTCTTCGGAATAACTTTTTCATGTAGTGATAGCAGCGATTGTTCTACAATTAATGAAAAAAAAAACAACTAAGTAAAGTATCTTTAAGATTTATATTTTGAAAATTGTACAATGCATTGTTAGGTTATGTTCGTATGCAGTAAGCATATTAATATGTACTTTTTGTGTGAAAAGAAAAACTGAATGAAAGTATGGACAAGCGTTAGAAGTTCTATAATAAAAACGAGAATAATTCAATACTAATCGTGTTTGCACGTATGAAAAATATCCCACTTTGTTTTCACTTTTCGCCACCTGCATCGCTGGGGTAGATTCGCTTATCCCCTCCAATAGCTTGCACAGAGCGAATAGAGCTCCATTATAAATTACACACACCCGTGCTCATTAAACGCTCATTAGTTCGACGCAATTTTTCTGATTTTGATCAAAATCGATTTATGAATAGTGTGACTCAAAACATCAATGTTGAGAATTTGCCTAAAAGTGCACAATGTGGTTCTACAGCTAACGTTGAGCACCTTGCGAGAGGTTTAGGCCGTGTTGTTCGAAGTGCCTTAGATGAACATACGCCAATGAAAGCTTTTATTGTATCGAAGCATAGAGTACCTTGGATGCCTTGTGACCTGCGATTGCGAATAAAGAAATAGAATCTATTGTATAAGCAGGCGAAACGTTCTGGTGACGTTCTACGCCTTGCCATTTACAGGCGATACCGAGATCAACTCTCAGCGGATATTAAACAGGCTAGAGGCATGCACTATTCCTCGAAACTTTCGGTAATCTCTGATGCTACGCGCTTGTGGCAGGAACTTGGTTACTTAGGGCTTGTAAAATCAAATACTGCGCCTAGTTTAAATTTCTTCACTTCGGATGAACTCAACACGTACTTTGCGAGTATTTCTTGCTCTTCTTATCTTTGTAATATTGCTCAATTCACAAATGAAGTCATGATGCTACCGCGAAACAACAATCTGATACGATTTAAGTTTACACCAGCAACTGCCGAAAGTGTGTCCTCCTCAATCGCTTCATTAACCTCCACGTCTCATGCTACAGGTCCTGACGGTATTTCCTTGTTTGCGATCTTTTCCTTGTTTCTCTCTTACGCGAATGTGTAAATTGCTCGCTGAGTTATTCAATCAATTATTCAGGTGGGGGCATGTCCCTTTGGATTGGAAACTTGTTTTTATTCGAACCTTGCTGAAGTCGAACCCACCACTCACTACCTCGGATTGCAGGCCAATAGCGAACCTGTGTGAACTCGCGAAATTTTTTGAAAGGTATGTTCTGGAATCGCTCAATGTGCACTTGGATACCAATAAGTTGATGGACCCGTGACAATCAGGTTATCACAAAGGTTTCAGTACGCAAACTTCCTTGCTGCGATTAAATCAAGACATACGACAGGCGGTCGATGAGAGGAAAGTGACTATTCTGGTGCTGTTCGATTTCAGCAAGGCCTTTGATACTGTGCCTTATTTGGGGTTACTCAAGAAACTACCGGGAATGGGGGTTGAAAATGAGGAACTCATGTGGTTTTTCTCATATCTAACAGGGAGATCACAAGCGGTGGTAGATACGAACGGGAGGTGTTCGGAGTGGCTGTGTACCACAATCGGGGTTCCGCAGGGTTCGGTGTTGGGTCCGATTTTGTTTTCACTGTTTGTCAATGATATAGCATCAGATCTAAGGCATACATCACACTTGATTTTTGCTGATGACCTCCAAATTTATGTGAGCTGTAAGCCTTCAGAACTATGCAACACGACTGCATTAGTCATTCGTGATGTGCAAAAGGTGGTGAGGTTCGCTGATAAAAATGGCCTTAAGCTAAATTTGGCTAAATCCAAGGTAATGATATTGGGCAGTAGCGCGTTTGTAAATCAAATAGACTACAGCAATATGCCGCAGATTGTTGTTGATGGGACTGTCCTTCCGTATGTTAATGAGGCCCGCAATCTGGGCGTTATTATGTCATCGAACCTTTCTTGGCGCAAGCATGCAAATTCTATTTCCTCTAAAATTCATAATACACTGTATAAGTTAAGGTATCACAGGAAAGCACTGTCACAGGAGCTCAGAGTTATACTTGTGCAGTCCCTCATCTTTCCCATTCTGGACTATTTTTGTTTGGTTTACAACGACCTTTTGGAAGACTTGAACATCTTTCTCCAGAGATTGGTGAATCGTGCAATTCGGTTTATTTTTGACTTGCGGTATGATGTCCACATCTCGCCGTACAGGAGGCGCCTAGGTTGGCTTTCAGTCAAGGCTCGCCGTCTCTATTTCTTGGGAATCATGCTGCACAATATTTTGAATAATAAAGTCCCGGGATACATAGGTGGACTATTTTTGCCTGCGTTTCCATTGTTGTCCCCGTGCAAATCGTCACGTGGGGACGAGTTTGACAAGGACGGATAGTTCGGGATATTGCCAAGGTTGAGTGAATCTCCAACTGAATACTTTCAGTCTTAACTAATAGGTTTATTATAGGATAGTTGATACAATTCGGGTTAATTGCCTCGAGACCAATAGATACGATATGTGATCTGATCCGTTAGTGTCGGATCGCAGACTACTGTGTTGCGTTGTTGCTTTTCCTTTTATAACATTAAGGGTTGTCGTTAATTATTGGAGGTGGTAATTATTGGTCAATCGATCGTTCCGATGTCTTGGGATTATTTCCCAATGAGTTCAAATTAATCGGGACGGTCGATTGTGAAATCTGTGATCGTCAGCATTTGTCTTCTTTTATATTAGCATTTTTACATGAAGTGTGCACGACAGGTCAATGGCCTGTTTGCTGACGATGCTTTTATATTTTATGGAATCTGGTTGCGCTCGGGGCACAACACAACCGAGCTGTCCAATGTACTTGTCCCGAGACTCTACCGAGTCTCTCGATATGAAAAAATCTGTTTGTCTTCGGGTTGAGATGCAAGCTTTGGGACGAAATTCTTTTTTCTCGTCGTATTATACTCGATCGTGTATACTCGATACAATAAGCCAGCCAGTGCACGGCTAGAGGACCACCATTCGCACGGCGGGAACCATCTACGAGAGGCACTCGGAGCCGTAGACCGACCCTTAGGCATCACAAAGAGGTGTGAACTTGTATTTATAAAGGTTAAGTCCGAAGCACCCGGGATTACAGCGATAACACGTAAGAAAATTTCACATTTTTTGCAGCCGTCTTGGCCGGGATTCCAACCGGGGCCCACGGCATGCAACCTCGGCTCTTTATTCACCAGACCACCCGCTCTCTCACTTTCAACATATAAATATTCCAATGCGCAACGAAATGAAGACTGAGAGAGGCATCGCGAAGCGAGGAAACAGTGGACTAAGAGAGACAGCTCGCGGCGGAAATGCGTTGAAGAGACAGAGAGAGGGAGAGTGAATGAGAAAGGTCGTGACGTGCGATAGCCGAGAGCCTTGCTTCTAAACATAGTATATACATGGGGGTGGAATAAAATTTTCGATACTGAAAAATAATTTGGGTCGTATTATTAGTTCACCCAGTTCTAGGGGTCGTGGGAAAAAAATAATGATACCGTTAGAACCGGATGGTTCGAAACATACCGGTGAACTGACGTTAGATTTTCGCTAAGTCAACGCATTTTTGAATGGCATTGAGTTGAAACGTGAGCGTAATGGAAAAAGGCCGAATCTCAAGTACATATAAAAGGCGTGAATTGCATTGGCCGTTTAACTTTTTCTTTTCATACTTCCTCGAAAATGTATCCGATTTTGTACGTGCTTGATGCCGGAGCAATATGGTTATTTATTGAGTCAATCCAAATTTTAAACATCCATTTTTAACTACTATAACCTGGTTCAAGCTGTATAAATTCGAACTCTACTATACCTCGGTTTTTGCACTTGCCAACAATTTCCGGGCATGAATTTCTTGCCCTTGTCCCATTGATATGCATTTACAAACAATGTCCATTTTTTTGGCAAGTTGTTCGATGCTTGGTGTTGGGTCGGATCCCATACTCAGGAAACAAGTGACCGGGGTATTTGGTCGTGATTCAGTGTGTAGTACATCCAGAAGAGATATGACTGGCTCAGCAAATTTCGAGCCTAGAGAGCTAGTGATATACTTTCGAGATTGAGTTAATGTTCTATCCATGCACCAAGCTCTGTAAACATATTAAAAACACAATAGTCAATGTTAAGGAAATTGATTTATTTAGGGAAGAAAATTAAACGTCACTATATCTTGTTTAACTCGATTTTAAGTCTCGAATATTTTTTCCTCTGTGTATGGCTACATCTAATGATGGCATTTATTTCCACCCATCAATAGTCGCGGTAGTGACTCTAGACAAGTACATTTACCTGGACTGTCTCCGTCAAAGACGAGTCACTACAGGACTCTTTCACACCACGGACTTCATTTCCCAACTGTTTTCGAAAACGTTGAAATCTGGTTTCCGTAAAATTTATCAAATTATAGCGCTCCGGAAAACATTGTAATTTCACGTATTTTTTATTTTACTTTCGATTGTGCCTAACTAGAACTCTGTAGCTTAAAAAATACTGGTTGTATGATTTTATTTAAAATCTACATGCTCTACATGCTTTTTTAGCAATCGCCATCCGAGTGACACTAGTAATATTAGTAAAAATTCTGGTGAAGTTCGATTGATGAATGTGACAGCTGACCATATCGCGTTTGGTTATAAGGATCGCGGAAGTGTCTGCTATGATTAAGTCGCAATTTTTGGTTGAATATCATCGCAGAGACTGAGTCTTTGGACATGATTTTTTTCGAAAATTACGAAAAAATGAAACCAAATGCAGCGCATCATGAAACTAGTCTTAAAAAACGTTAGATTGGTCGAAGCTCTTTTGAATTTTTTTTATAGAAAATCAAAATAAGTTATGTCGTACAGTCAAAGATTCTTCGCTTCATCTCGCATAATATTTGATCAAACTTGTGCCAAACATTTTTTTTTTTTAATACCTCTGAAAAGAACGGGAAAATCCTATTGCTTTCAAAAGAAAGCTCAATTTCGTCCTATTTTAAACTGGTTACAGGTGAATGGGGAAAAAGTTCGCATTTTTTGAAATCATGTATTATTACCCGATCGATAAAAAATCCTGAAAAAAATCGAAAGAGGTCCTTACAATGGGTACAGCAATTTGATAAATTTTGAACGAAATCAAAAACCTAAAGGTTCTGGACCGGCTGAGTTGGTGTTGAATGCCCCTTATACTTCTAAATCTCGGAATCTTGGGAAATTAATTAAAAAACTTTATGAATAAATACTCACTCTAATGTAATTGGTTTTATATGCTTTAGTGTATATATTAGGGTTCCAGGGCAACTTTCTTTTTTTGACCCATCGTGCCTGAAATCCTTTAGCCGGTACTCAAAAACGAACATTTTTTTTCTAGGCAACTGATGCTGCTTTCATAAGGTTTCAAATTGCTCTATTCGCGAAATAATAGGCTTAGCATAAACAAAGCACCTAGCGTTGTATGTGTTTTTTTTTTTTTTTTTTTTTTGAATGATACATTCTTTTTATAGCATGCTTCCTTCATAACATCGTAAAGACTTCATTCCACAATATAATATTGCTCTTTCGGAAGATTGATCGGAGGAACGTTATACAGAAGGAACAGCTGAATAATATTTATTAACGGATATACGTGGTTTCAAAACTCAGTTATAAGAATGACTTTTCATAAACTGTCTCATCATTTGAACTATGGTCGTGTTACGTCCCAAGAGGGAGATATAGGTTGGGTCACGCGGTCGCCGATTTAGAGCGCGACTTTTGAAATATTGACTGTCGCTAGTGAGTCTTTCTTGGGTTCCGCGTAATTCCCGGACACAAAGTATTATATTTTTTGGGTTAAGGATTTTGTTTGGATAACGTTGTATTTGAACACTTCGGAGTGACGTTGAACAAATCTGTTTGATACAAATATAAACGTAATATTTATTCACTTATAATTACACTGGTTGTTTCTCAATTTAGTTATTTCGATGTTAACACTATGTTTAACAATTGTTTTCGTTCTAAGATTTATGTTTGTCGTTTGGAGTTAGCTATTAATCGGTTTTTCGTCAAATCGGATTTAGATTCGGATTTTGAACAATTCACTTGTTCGGGTTAGATCGTGGACTTATTACACTTATTAAGTCACGGTTGAAGTTTGAGGTAATTCCGTAGAGGATTTTACTCTCGGAGATTTTGATTCTGATCGATTTTTATTGACGATGAACTGGACTTGTTAACTGCACTTGTTAACTGTTTCACTGATCTCTTGCTAACTCTCTTGCTGATGATGTTCAGAATCCATTGCTCTGACTCCACTGATTCTCTACTTTTTACTCTCTACCTTTGACTCTCTAGTTGAAAGTTTTGGGGGTAGAAGGATGTAGAAGGGGCTTACAGTTTTTGACTGGGATTGGATAATGAGTAGATAAGATGTTTCCCAGACTTGGTCATTGGTGGGTGTAGTGTGGGAAACTATATTAGAGCATTTTATTGGTTCATAGAGAAAAGTTAATGTAAGGGTGTGCTCTAGTTGTAATGGTTGGTGGATAAGTCGTAAAGATACGCACCGGGTGTCCACCGAGAGTTTATCGTTTGTTTAAGTAAGATTAGGTCCTTCAAGGATCGAGGAAAGCGTTCGAGGGATGATTGTGTATTTTCTCAGCTATGCTCGCCCGACGGTTGTTTAGCGTAGCGATTATGTCGCTTGCTTGCAGATTAGATGACCCCGGGGAAAAAAAACCTTGGACAAGTACATTTGTTGACCCCCGTTTCCATTTGTTTTCACAGAAAAAAACTACCCAAAAAAGTACAAAATTCTTAAAAAATTGGCAAGATCGAGAATGATTTACATTCAGCACTAAAATCTATGATATCAATAATATGACAAGTATTTCATTGTCGCTTGAGGATGGAGTATTCAAAAAAAAGCAAAAATCAGTTGGTTATGGAAAAAAGTTATCAATGCACAAAAATAAAAATCGGTCAAAAGAACAGAGTCAAGAAAAAAATCAAGATAAAACAAAACGTGGGGAAAAAAATTTCGAAACGAAAAAAATTAACTTGAAAAATAATTTCAGCCGAAGTACTTGGCGAGTTTTTTGCTTAGCTAGAATCACGTGGTACATTTCTTATGGTACGAACTCGCCAAGTACTTCGGCCGAAATTATTTTTCAAGTTAATTTTTTTTGTTTCGAAATTTTTTTCCCCACGTTTTGTTTTATCTTGATTTTTTTTCTCGACTCTGTTCTTTTGACCGATTTTTATTGTTGTGCATTGATAACTTTTTCCCATAACTAACTGATTTTTGCTTTTTTTGAACACTCCATCCTCAAGCGACAATGAAATACTTGTCCTATTATTGATATCATAGATTTTAGTGCTGAATGTAAATCATTCTGGATCTTGCCAATTTTTTAAGAATTTTGTACTTTTTTGGGTAGTTTTTTTCTGTGAAAACAAATGGAAACGGGGGTCAACAAATGTACTTGTCCAAGGTTTTTTTTCCCCGGGGAGGGGATTTTTGGCCAGGATATCATTTCTTTTTTCTGAACCTTTCGCAATCAATAAATTTTTGCATTTACGGTCCGCCATATTCGATCCGCCATTTTGATTTCCGAAATTTTGGGTGCAAATTTGTAATCGGCAACCCGAATCCTATTTCCCCGAGTACCAACTTTCGCTTTCATATCAAACGAATTTCGCAGTTATCGCTCGCCGTATAGTATCCGCGATCTTGAATTTCCACATTTTGATAGTAGATTTGTGATCAGCGACCCCTAAAACCCCCGAGTACCAACTTTTGCTTCCATCAAAAAACTTTTGAATTTGTGGTCCGCAATGTTGGATCCACCATTTTGAATTTCGAAAGTTTGGATGCAGATTTTTAATCGGTGAACCCGAAAACCCCTGCGTACCAACTTTCGCTTTTCTTAAACGGTTTTCGCAGTTATTGTTCGCCATATTGTATTCGCCATCTTGAATTTCGAAATTTTAAGTGCAGATTGGTAATCAGCGAACCCGAAAGCCCCCGAGTACAAAGTTTTGAGCTAATTGCACGTAAGAAAAAATGTGTGTTTCAAAGGGTCAAATTGATATTTTTTTTGCGTCAATTATTCCGGCCTTACCATCTGTCAACACTCGGATACAATTTGCGACTGTGATTTACAAATTAGTTTGAATTTTACCCACTACGGATCTACGAGAAGTCCACAAAAAACATGCTGTTTACGCCTTTTGCACTTCACACCGTAAAAACTACCGTCAAACTTTCCGTGGTATGGGTACTAGGGTGATGCAAAAAAAATCGACATTTTTATTTTTCAGACTACGTCTGATAGTTGGTAGGGCATATCACAAAATGCATTGTCTCAAAATTTGAGCTTAAAAAAAAATCTCTAGAGGGCGCTCAAGTGACTTTTTCATTTTTTTCAATAATTGGCCGATAATTGGGATATGAGAGTTTCGATTTGTCCGTGTCACAATGAAAAATGTTAGAACATGTCGAAGCAGTGATTCTCCCAACATTTGGAACGTTGAAAAAAAATTTAGGAGTTTCTCAAGCGACTTTCGATTGTAATTTATTCGTTATTGGATAAAATCAATGTGTTGAACAAAGTTTTTTTCTTTTATTAAGAGATTATGAATGTGGTGGAGGTTTGTTTCACAATTCTACGTTATTCGTTGTAATATTCATAAAATATTTAGGTTTTCGAAGCATTAATTTGCATTTGCAGCTGGAACATAATCTTTTCTTCTCTTCGAGTGGGATATTTTCGTCGATGAGGATTCGTCAAAATTTCGTTCTTTCAAACAAAAATTTTTCACGACTTATTGGAGCAGATATAGTTTGACGGTCACAGCGCTGCTGTTGACATCGAGGTCCTTGCAACAATGTGTAAGGAAGTTGTCGCAGTAAACAGGCGCGCGTGGAGTCGTGAAACAGCGACACTGTTTCTGTGAATATCGACGAGTTTTTTCCATACCGGCCAGTTAGCAGCTCACGCGCTGAGCAGATCGACGTATTTGGAACCCATCACAGTTATAGTGCTGCCCAAAATGCCCTTACTTAATTTAATTAGTTCTCAGATTGAAAAATTCGCAGAACATAAATTGCCCAAAAGTGAACAAGTTTTGTGTTTATTTTTTTACAAACATCGTTCTCTAGGACGTACTATCCGTCAAAGTGCTCAAGATGTGGTGGATGCATTAAAAAAAGAAATTACGTGATGAATTTTTTTTCACTGCCAGCCAGTTTTTATAAAGTTTTTCGACTTTACAAAAACCGGAGAGAGAATGAATACTTGGAATTCCAGTTTCATCCCAAATTTTTTTAAATTCATCCACCACATCTTGAGCACTTTGACAGATAGTACGTCCAAGAGAACGATGTTTGTAAAAAAATAAACACAAAACTTGTTCACTTTTGGGCAATTGATGTTCTGCGAATTTTTCAATCTGAGAACTAATTAAATTAAGTACGGGAGCAACACGAGCAGGCGTGTTGCTCGCAACGGGTCAAGCTAACCTCTCTCAATCTATCGGGTCTAGTTATCGGGTCCGGATGCTGATCGACATGGGGTCCGAGTTGTCACTCATCTCGCACGAATTTGTCCAGCGACTCAAACAAAAGCTGCATACTCCATTCTCTTTACTCGAGTGTATCTTTAACAATAAAAGCTCACGTTCTCCCCAAGTTAATGCCTACTCTCCCTTCATTCTCCCTCTCAAACATTCATTGGTCACATTTACGAGGTCTTAAGCTGGCGGATCCAGACTTTGCATCTTCTATATCGGTTGACCTCATTCTTGGAGCAGACGTTTACGAGCAACTGGTACGGGCGCGGATCAAACGGGGGCCACGGGAAGCTCCTATCGCCCAAGATACGATCTTTGGTTCGGTAATCTTCGGCCCAGTGGTCGAATCGGCATCTACAGCAGGGTTCGCAACCACGCTGCTGTAGATCACGGGTTTCAAGCCTTACAGGATCTTCTCACGCGGTTTTGGGTCCAGGAAGGGGCGCCAGTTGACACGGGTTCGAAACTCACACCTGAAGAACAGGAGTGTGAGTCTCATTTCGTCTCGACACATTCACGGGACGAGACGGGTCGGTACGTGGTCCGACTTCCAGTTAAATCCGGGCATTTAACATTGGGCGATTCATATCGCACGGCGCTGGCATGTCTTCATCGACTTCAGCGAAAACTTTCACGGGATGAGACTTATGCAAGTCTCTATCGGGCATTCTTAACGGAATATGAAACGTTGCAGCACATGGTTCGGGTTTCTTCCGCATTGCTGCATCGGGAACGGGCGTAATTTCTGCCACATCACGGGGTGTTCAAGGAGAGTAGTACGACGACGAAACTTTGCGTCGTCTTTAACGGGTCGAGCAATACGGATTCAGGTATTTCACTCAACGATATGTTGCATACGGGCCCGAAATTGCAACGGGACATATCGGATGTCCTCCTCTGGGTACGACGGCATCATTTCGTATTCGCAACGGACATCACGAAGATGTTCCGACAAATTCGGGTTCTCCAGCAGATCCTTTGGGTGGACGATCTCGGGAATATCGTTCCGTTCCAGCTAACTACGGTCACGTACGGGACGAGACTGGCACCATTTCTCTCGGTTCGGGTTCTTCTTCAGCTGGTGCAGGACAAGGGCGATAAATATTCTCAGGCGGTCGCTCCTCTTACTCAGGGACGATACGTCGACGATATTTTGGGGGGTGCTGATCAAATATCGGATCTCGCGACGCAAGCACAACAATTAATCGGGATTTGCACGGCGGGCGGCTTTCCACTCGCAAAGTGGCAGAGCAATAATCAGGCGTTTCTGACGCGCATCGGGGTAAACGTCAGTAGCGAGACTTCACGGGCTATTGAGGACTGCGAGACGAAGGTTCTCGGTCTCTCATGGTTACCAAGCTCTGACGTATTTACATTTACGACGTTCCCTTACACGGAACAGACGGGCATCACCAAACGCGTCATATTATCGGAGATCGCACAGCTCTACGATCCCTTGGGCTTTATCGCACCAGTCACAATTCGGGCCAAGATCATTTTACAACAGTTGTGGCTGGAAAAACTGGCTTGGGATGACAACGTTTCGGGACAAGTCAGCAACGCATGGGGCTCTTTTCGACGGGAATTAACTCACCTCAGTTTTATCAAGGTGCCGAGGTGGATCAACATTACAGCGGGTTCAACGGTCGAACTCCGCGGGTTTTCTGACGCGTCACAATTGGCATTGGGAGCGGTTGTATATGTTCGGGTTACGGGACCAAAGGGCACAACGAAAGTGTCCTTGGTTTGTGCTAAAACAAAGGTCGCGCCAATCAAACGGCTCACGATTCCACTTCTCGAGCTCGCTGCAGCATTGTTGGTCGCGAAAGTCACGCGGTACGTGCAAAAAACATTGGGACTTGATGATTCACGGGTGTATTTATGGACGGATTCCATGGTCACACTTAACTGGGTAACGAGTCATCCATCACGATGGAAGGACTACGTACGGAATCGGGTATCAACGGCTCAAGAGCTCTTACCTCAGGCTCAATGGAAATTCACACCGGGACGGGACAATCCAGCTGATTGTGCATCACGAGGGCTAACCGTTTCTCAGCTCGAGCAATTTTCAACTTGGTGGGACGGGCCTCATTGGTTAGCAAAAACCTCAAACCATTGGCCAACTTCTCTCATCGGGACGGAACCATCAGCGGCGCTCGAAGAGCGGCCAGGTCTTACTCTTACCATCTCGACAACCACACCACATGTCTTCGATCTCATCTTCAAATACTCCTCTCTCACAAGGTTGTTGAGAATAACTGCGGTACTCTTTAAGGCGATTCATCGTCTTAGAGAAACGGGACGCGGTACATCGGGATCAGCCATAACACCGGAAGACCTGGAGAAATCCACGGCTTTATTGGGTAAAAGCCATACAGGGAGCGTACTTCACAACAGAGCTCAAAACACTCACTTTGGGACAATTTCTACCGAAATCGCCTGTTATCACGCGATTAACCGGTTTTATTGATCATCAAGGCATTCTCAGGGTCGGGGGACGACTGAAGCACGCAGACTTACAACCTGGGAGCAAACATTCGGTCATCCTCCCACGGGATTCTCCACTAACGGAGCTAATCATCGCGGACGCCCATCAACGGACGTTCCACGGGGGGACGCAGCTCACGTTAGCATAACTACGAAAGAGTTGTTGGGTAATCGGCGGACGTGCACGTGCACTTAAAGCGCAACAACTCATGGATCAGTTGCTCCGCTCGGGTTACACCGGCTCGACCCTTTCCATTTACCGGGGTCGATTATGCGGGGCCAATCCCACTCAAGAGTTGGCGCGGGCGCGGGAACAGATGCTACAAAGGCTGATTGTGCATCTTCGTCTGTTTTTCCACCTCAGCTCTACACCTTGAAGTTGTTACAGATTCGACTTCTGAGGCTTTCATCGCGGCACTCCGTCGTTTCACCGGGAGACGCGGCATCTGTCACACCATTTATAGTGACTGCGGGACGAACTTCCAGGGTGCAGCAGCGGAATTACGACGGTTATTTATTGAACGAACACGGGAATCGGAAACCATCACACGATTGGCAGCAACGGACGGGATAAAGTTCGTTTTTAATCCACCGGGAGCTCCTCATATGGGCAGGAAGTGGGAGGCTGCGGTCAAATCCGTCAAGCACCACCTCAAAAGGACGATTGGTGAGACGAACCTCACGTTTGAAGAATTTACAACTCTTCTCACACAAATTGAGGCCGTACTCAACTCTCGTCCGCTGGAGCCACTATCGGAGGATCCGGATGATCTCTCCGTCCTTACACCCGGGCACTTTCTCATCGGGGAAGCGCTCACCACGATCCCTGAGCCATAACTTCGGGAAGTCAACACGGCCAGGCTCTCGCGGTGGCAACGCATACAGGAACGGCTCCACTTCTTCATCGCTCATCGCTCGGGTTTTGGAACTTCATCCGGGACAGGACGGCCTCACACGGGTAGTCATCATCAAGACGGCTACATCTATTCTCAAGCGACCAATAACCAAGCTGGCCATCATGCCGATACCTCAACCGTGATCAATCGACAGCACGGCTGCCGATGGCGGGCGGAATGTTCAGGAATGACGCAATTCGCACCGGTAACGCGAGCATCGGGTCGGGGTTCGTGCTCTGCCGGTCGAGGTGCCACGCGATGGCCTTGTCACTCAAGGGCCTCGCATTTATCATAATTTGGGATATAGTTACGTGCTCTGGCGTAATTGTGGCCACCTCTCGGGGCGACACGCTTGACCACTAACGGGACATGCGCGTAATCGATCATCTATCGATCGCCATATTAATCATTCTTCCTCATCAGGACACGAGTATGAGCGCACGTGGTTTTGGATCCTCTCTCGGATCACTTTTGTTATCTCCAAATATCTCCATCATCGGGCAACCGTCTTACAACCGGTTGCAATTATCGTTTCTCCAAGTAGAGGAGAATCGGGATTTCGGTATATTTTCGGGAATAAGAGATATTTGGAATATCGGGAATTTACGGGTCGCGTCTTCGCGTCACGGCCATTGTCGGGTTCACGCTATCGTTGACCACGAGGTCCACGATATATCGAATTACCGGGAATTCGACGTGAAAACCCTGGTCACGACGAGATTTACGACCTCGTCGTGTTAACGGAATCCAGGAGTTCGGGTTATTTCGGGTTATATCAACTGTATTTAATTTTTGGTTTAAAAATAAAACTTGGGTTCGCCGCATAATTCTCTGTGTCGCCGTATAATTAATTAATTTCACCTACACCAGATCCTCATTTCTAAACATATTGAAAAAAGTTATCAATGCACGAAAATAAAAATCGGTCAAAAGAATAGAGTCGAGAAAAAAATCAAGATAAAACAAAACGTGGGGGAAAAAGTTTCAAACGAAAAAACTTAAATTGAAAAATAATTTCGGCCGGAGTACTTGGCGAGTTTTTTGCTTAGCTAGAATCACGTGGTACATTTCTTATGGTACGAACTCGCCAAGTACTTCAGCCGAAATTATTTTTCAATTTAAGTTTTTTCGTTTGAAATTTTTTTCCCCACGTTTTGTTTTATCTTGATTTTTTTCTCGACTCTGGTCTTTTGACCGATTTTTATTTTTGTGCATTGATAACTTTTCAATTGCCAAAAAATTGGCAAGATCGAGAATGCTTGCCAATTTTTTAAGAATTTTGTACTTTTTTGGCTAGTTTTTTTCTGGGAAAACAAATGGAAACGGGGGTCAACAAATGTACTTGTCCAAGGTTATTTTTCCCCGGGGAGGGGATTTTTGGCCAGGTTATAATATCTAAGAAACAATAAAAGTAGAATGAAACTCTGTAATATTGTTACTCTCTGTAACAATATTGGCAACTAAACGGCAACTAAATATACATGTCTCATCATTTAAAACAACAGTTATACTCATTTTTAACTTTAACATATTCCATGACTATAACGTTTTCTGTGACTGTTCGTACGATCACTGATCATCTTATTTTCAGTCTTCAATCCTGCTGCCTGTTTACTCAATCCTCAAATGGTGATGTTCTTCACTAAGTCTTTCTATCGTCCGCGTGAACCGTATTTTGGTGAAGTAACGTTATCTGCAGCAAACTGTTACCTCAGAATTTTTCGACCGAAGTCGATATTTTCCGTTGTCACAGTCTGGCTCATGTGTTCTTCTCACATACCTTACATTATTGAGAAAGTTTGCTATGTAATGGCTAATCTGTCGGTTAATTCATGATTAATTATTATGAATTCATTTTTATTTGCTCATTGTTGCAGGTTCGTGCCCATACTTTAAACTGTGCAGGCTTGTGGCTGAGGCGTGCCAGAGAGTGTTTCATTGCAACTATCAATAAATTCAAGAGTTCATGTGTTTGTATTCTGATCAATTATGCCTTTAAAACACTCGAAGGCTACCGTTTTCCATCAACACTCCTCACCATCAAGACTCCATCAACACAACTCACTGTCTCTCACATTCACTACCGCCACCACACATCCATCTTAAGCAGGTCTATAACTACAGACTCTACATTTCACCAGGTCCTGTTTCCACGCGCCCTAGAATCCTTGGACTTGGATTGAGTAAGCTTAACTACCCATGCAATTTTTGAAGATCACACAAATCTAAGTGAAAATAATTCATATTCCAGGTTCACAGTGGTAGCACTAAAAACTCTCTAGGGGCAAATGGCAAAATTCAATGGTTCGACTCGAAATCACGGATTTTCATTGACTAGACTATTTCGCCTTCTTGGAACGTAGCAAAGGAACATTGGAAATGGAAATGAAATACTAATTAAAATGATCACACGTTGTATCTTACCGGATTATTAGCAATTTGCGGAATGCATCCAAATTGCTGTACCCATCTGGAATAACTTCCTCTTCTGGAGCGTCCTTATCAAACCAGAGTTTCCATATTTTTTCAGAAGTTTTGACTTGTGCTAGAATGTATTGGAACTGTATAAGGGCAGATAATGCGACCAAGTTGAGCCATGTCATATCCATAATCCATTTGAAAGGCTTCAATACAACTGTTGTGAGGTCGAGGGCAGCACCCCCTTTAATTAAGTATTGAAACTCCTCGTAGCTTATTGCACCTCTTTGCAAATCAATTTTCAAAGCCATCAACAGAATAAACATATATTTGTGGGTTCCATACAGGCCTCTTGCCTTGTATTTGAATATGTCAAATGTTAGATATTCAATTATTGATCGAATTCTTTTTTGTATGACCGGACTCCTTTCTGACCTGTAAAAAAATTCAGTGTGCATGAGTTTAGCTCTTTTTCCGAACGGAAATAACAGCAATCACGCTTAATGGGTAGCCATGCAATGGAGACTGATGAGCATCAACACACTCGGTAGAGTCTCGGGACAAGTACATTTGACAGCTCTGTCGTCTGCTGGCCCGAGGCTCACCGGAGTATATTATCACTGAATAAAGCAATTTTCGGTGGTGTAGGTAAAGACTGCAATTCTTTTTATTTAATTACAAAGCCTGCGAGAGATGCTATGATTTGAAAATGTAACTGGAGGATTATTAAGAAAGAAGCTTTCGATTGAGCCTTCAATCAGCAGGATTGATGCCGTAATTGCTGAGAAAAAACTTTGCACAGATTCAAGATCATGAAAAAATTTTATCACAGAAGAATTTGACGTGTCCATATATGTCACAATGAAAAGCCGCAGTATGTCTATTGAGGTTTCCATTGGTAACGAGTTCGATCATTTTCGTGGTCCGATTGGTCATAAGTGTGACTACATTTCTCAGTACCCATACCACGGAAAGTTCGTACTTGAATGTAGTTTTAACAGAGTAGAGTGCGAGACGCGTAAACAGCGTGTTTTTTGCGGACTTCTCGTAGATCCGTCAAAGCCAAAATTTGTTCTGATTTGTACGTCAGAGATACAAATTTGTATCCAAGTGTTGACAGGCGGTCAAGCCAGAATTATTTATGTAAAAAAAATTTCATTTTGACCCTTTGAAGCACACATTTTTCCTTACGTGCAATTAGCTCAAAACTTCGTCCTCGGGAGTTTTCGGGGTCGCTGGTTCTAAACCGGGGGAAAAACCTTGTACAAGGACATTTGTTGACCCCCGTTTCCATTTGTTTTCACAGAAAAAAACTACTCAAAAAAAGTACGAAATTCTCAAAAAATGGGTAAGATTGAGAATTATTTACATTCAACATTAAAATGTATAATATCAATAATAGGACAAGTATTTAATTGTCGCTTGAAGATGGAGTATTTAAAAAAAAGGTTAAATCAGTTGGTTATTGAAAACAGTCACCAATGTATAAAAATGGAAATCGGTAAAAAGAACAAAGTCCAGAAAATAATCAAGATAAAACAAAACGTGAAGTAAAAAGTTTCAAACGAAAATAATGGGATTGAAAAAAAAAATCGGCCGAAGTACTTGGCGATTTTTTTTGCTTACCTTGGATCACATAATGCATTTCTCATGGTTACGCAGTTGCCAAGAACTTCGGCCGATTTTTTTTTCAATTTCATTTGTTTCGTTTGAAATTTTTTTCTCCACGTTTTGTTTTATTTCAATTTTTTTCTGTACTTTTTTCTTTTAACCGATTTTTATTTTTGTACATTGGTGGCTGTTTTCAATGACCAACTGGTTTTAGCTTTTTTTTTTTAATACTCCATCCTCAAGTGACAATGAAATACTTATCCTATTATTGATATTATACATTTTCATGATGAATGTAAATCATTCTCGATCTTACCAATTTTTTGAGAATTTTGTACTTCTTTTGGGTAGATTTTTCTGCGAAAACAAATGGAAACGGGGGTCATCAAATGTACCTATCTAATGTTTTTTCCCCGGAGAGGGAATTTTTTTCAAAGATGTAACTTTTTTTTCTGAACGTTTCGCTTTTATCGATAAATTTTCGCATTCATGGTCCGCCATATTGGATCCACCTTTTCAAATTCCGAACTTTTGTCTGCAGATTTGTAGTGAGCGACCCCGAAAACCCCCGAGTACCAACTTCCGCTTCCACCAAAAACTTTTGAATTTATAGTTCACCATGTTGGTTCCGCCATTTTGAATTTCGAAAATTTTAATGCAGATTTTTGATCCTTGAACCTGAAAACCCCCGCGTACCAACTTTCACTTTTTCAAACGACCTTTGCTGTTGTTCTCCGCCATATTGAATTTAGAAATTTTGAATGCAGATGTGTAATGAGCGACTCCGAAAACTCTCAAGTACAAAGATTTGAGCTAATTGCACATTAGGGAAACTGTGTGTTTCATAGGGTCAAATTGATATATTTTTTTTTCGTTAATTCTCCCGGCTTTACCATCTGTCAACACTCGGATACAAATTTGTATCTGGATACATACGGCGATCCAGATGCCGTTTGATAATTAGTTTCCGCGTAATTGCAACTGAAAGTTTTTTATGCCGTTTTTTCCAGCGAAGCTCGATGCTCAGTCGGTCGTCCAATTTCAATTTTCTAAACGAATTTGGAAACTACAAGTGTTTAGCTACAAAATGTTCATCTTCGTTTTTTATTTCAGACCCAAGAAATAGGTCAAAATTGCACGTGAACCCGAGAAAAAACGGCCGAGCGTGCGAGAGGGGTCGTGGAGTGGGAACTTGCGTGCAGTGCGCTTGTATTACTATATCTGCGCCTTTCCCGCATCCATTCTTCCCCCATTACTTTTCCTTTTAGAAGCAAAGCACCAAAAAATGCGTTTTTTCACTAATTTGTGGATAACAAATTCCTTGAGAAAAATCCCGGGTGGAAAAGTATGCAGTTATAAACTGGGGGCGATTCCGCGTCCGATGATACCAGTGGCTATCCATGATTATTTTTGTCACGAAAAAATGTATATTTTGTTGGCCTAGCTAAACTCGTGAGAAAGAGAGAGACAGAGCATCGTCCAGCGCAAGTACACGGCTGCGTCAACCTTTGCGAGGGGCAGGAGTTACCAATTAGTGGTAGGAGCAAGCAAAAATTTGCGGTTGTCCCGCGTTCATCTTTCTATTACGGGGAAAAACTTTAAAAAAGTAAAAAAAGGGCGCCAAGTATAAAAATGTGCACCTTAGTTTTAACATGATCAGTCTATATTCTTGGTACCCTTCAAAAAAA
>JACEOJ010004455.1:0-15840 GCA_013761285.1 Campoletis sonorensis | reverse complement strand
TTTCCCCGAGCTGCTCCGCGGGGTGGCCGCGCTTATTCACCATTCTTCCCCATATACTCGCGACCATTTGCACAAATACTCTCACACAAACTCACGTACCTGCGGAGAAACGCTAAATGTTTAATGCAGAAAACGATCGTGCGCGACGAATCACCCAGTTCTTCGGCGCATAATCCAGAAAACTAGTTACCGTCTCCACTTTTTTATCATCTGCCTCTCTTTCTCTCCCTTTCTCTCTCATTCTCATTCCCTCGTACTTAAGAAATTGACAAAACGAGAAAAAAAAAATCATTGCGAGAGTTCCAGAACGGACTCGGAAATGGTTTCAGTTTTTATCGGCATTTTTATTTTGCTGTTTAAACATTTTTACTTTCTAATATATTCTCCGGGGAGACTGCAGTGGCACAATAGTTTTTGTTAAATTACAACCCGAGTATTTAAATAGTTAAAAAAAAAGTTGAAATAATGATTTTTTAATGATAAATAAACGCGGTGCTTGTAACTGATTCTCGAAGAACTTTGATAAAAAAGCAAAAAAAAATTAAGAGAACGATGAGTTTTTTAAATTCTCGGTTGGCCTGAAAAAGTCGAAATTTCTGTTGGTACTGGGAAATAAATTGGAATTCGAAGCTCGTAAAATTAGCGATCGGTCTTATATACGTCAGGGGAGTGCATTTAACGCTCATACCTGATAAATAAATGCGAGAGTCGAGGTACAAAAAGGAGTAACGTCGTTGGGAACGAGAGGAAGCAAGAGAGACGAAAGAATGAAGAGAAGATCGAGACTCGTACGCCGGTGGGCCAACGAATCATTGTAGTGACTTTTCGTCTGTCGTCTTGCTACGAAGAAATAATAAGATTCGACAGAGCGCGCAGCGTGCAGTCGAGCAAGTGCATCGTGCAAAAGTTTTGTAATGCACCGCGATCCAGTGACGACTCGGACGCACGGAGGAGGAAAGGAGGAAGAAGGAAAAGAGTGAGAGAGAGAGGGCGCGCACACACATAAACGAATTTGCAGTCGCGGGTTCTCTGTCGAACGGTACTTGGCGGGAATCTCGATCAACAGCCGTTTCATTCGTCTCGCTTGCTCTTCGAAAATGAAAGGGGTCAACGAAAATACTAAATAAAAAAATAAAGAGAAAAGAAAAAAAAAGAGAAGCCAGTGAGCACCAGGATCACGATTCGTCGATCTTCCTGGCCCAATAAAACTCCAAAGAACGAAACAAATGAAGAGGCAAAAAAAACTTATTATCTCATTCAACGGGAGGAAGTATAACGAAAGTTCGGATATACCAGTTCGTATATACAGTGATAGGAAAAGATCGAGAGGAGAAAAAAAAATGTTGAAATAAAAGACAAGCCACCCTGGTGCATCATGCACCGCCTTCTTCTTGAAGAAGGAGAAGTAGAAGAAGAAGAAGAACAAGAAGTCTGAGGCACGGAACACCGTTCGAGAGATCGCTCGATAACCCGGTCTCCCTTTTGGTCCACGCAGTCTTCACGAGAGAGGAACCAAAGGAAGATGAAATGCAAAAGACTGCGACGATAAATGCCACATACATGTGTTATATGGACACTCGTAATAATCTGACCCACGCTTCTCACGTTATTGCGGAACGCCTCGTTAATAAACTCCCCGATTTCCTTCTCGCGCGTTGTAATTTTCTCCTTTTCATTCCCGTTGTCGATAGTTATAAAAAACTACGAAATGTTTGTTATTATTATTGTTTTTTTAACGGATACTCCTTTTGTTCACAAAAAACTGTCGAATCGTTCAATAATTTTTTTTTTTTTTTTTTTAACCGGATGTATTTTAAAAGCCCTTTTTTAATTTGGTGGCTAAGTATTTCGATCGATTTTACAAACCTATTGATATTCGTTTTGAAATAAAAACCCAAACAACTTTTTAACCTAATCTAATATCCGTCGACAACATTTAAGATTCTCATTCGTCTGCCCTCGTGAATTGGAGATTTTTCTCGCAACAAGTATTCCCGAGAACTTTTAATAAAGGATCGATCGTTTTCGTGGGATTCTCTCGCGATAGAATGCCGTGTCCTTTTTCAGAAACGAAACACAGCAATCATACGATTATTGTCATTATTAAACAGAGAACCGTAGCATAAGGAGATACGGAAACGAAGGAAAATAAGAAGAAGTTGAAAGCGGGATGAGAAGAAGATGAGGAGGAGGCTCAACGGAAGAGCACGTAGTGGAGTCAAGTGTCTATATAGGATCGCCATTTGGCCCACTATACCTTTGTACCCCCGCGATACGCGTTTCGCATTGATATTATTTCATTAACGTTTTTTGCCAACCTCCTCAACCACGTCGTCTCTTCCACTCGAGTCCTCATCCAAGAAACCCTTTTCTGCTCCCCTCACTACGAACGTTTAACTTATTCGAACGACATCGCTCAGAAGCGATCTCATCAAACTCATCATTCTCCTTCGATACATTTTTACTTCATAAATTTGAAGGCTTCTCCTTTTATTCCGCATTCGCCAAGCCATCACCGTGACTAATTATCGCGATTTTTTTGACGTCAACCGAATTTATTCCTTGATTTTTATTCGAATTTTTATGATAATTTCTTTTTTCTCCATTCAAAGTTACGTCGTTGGAAACTTTTTGGAAAAATGGTAATATTTAAACGAAAGAAATATGATTTTTATTTCGTTCTTCCGGCGCCGAGCAATGAGGAAAAGCATCATCGCTGATGCATTTATCTTGAGAATTCGCGGTTCGGACATTCGCTAAGTTCGCGAGGAGGTCGTACACGCGTATTCGCACGAGCGGAGGATCGTTTAGCATCGTCGCATTACTGGGTGGCATCGTTTAATTACAGTCTACCTCATTCTCTCCTTTTACACATTTTTTGAATTATTTTTCGTCGGCTCGTTTTTTCTTCTCTGTTTTATACATTTTTTTTGTTTTTTAATCCTTCCTTTTCTCCCTCTGAACGCATATAACAGATCTGCTCTCTGTGCGCACTTGATGAATCGCCAGCCACGATTTTGGGGAAGTATTCGTTGACAAAGTCTCGCTCTGTGGGTGTTCGCAGTGCACGGTTTCCTCAACCTCTCCTCAGTCTCCTTATACATATATACGCACCAAGATATTTTACGTATATGCAAAAATGCACATGCACTTTTCGTTGGCCTCCCGAACTCACCCAGACCACGGCAATTTATGGGGGTTTCACTGAATTTATGCGCTCGCCAGTACGAAAACCGAGAAACCTTTTGGTCCTGCAACGAGAACCAAGTTATTCCTGCGACCTCGCAACGCGACGATTCATCATCGAATAAAACAAAAATAATCATTCTGTATCCAATTTATTTTCTTTGTACATCGTTTAGCATCGAAATTTGCTTAATATTGCAATTATCCAATGAACTATCCGCTTTTGAAAAAACCGACATTCCAAATTGATCGTAAATTTCAAAATGATTCAACTTCCTGTATTCGAAATAAACATATCGGACAAAGTTTGTCAAAAAAATCAAGATTTCAGTTTAGTTTAGTAACGCTGCTTATTTCTTAAAATCTAAACTTTTCAGGCATTTTTTTCGAATGTTTTTTATGTTTTTAAATTCCTACAAAATGAAACAATTAACATTACGAAATCTTGTTCCAAAAACTGACGGGAGCGTTGACTTTTGAACGTAACTGCGTGCCGAGACGACTGAGTCTCTGACGTTTCTGAGGTTTGAAGGGTTCCTGATTTTTTTTAAATTCAATAAACATAACTCGTTTCATGGATGTAATAAAAATAAAAAAAAGTATAGATATGTTTTAATTCTGTGAAAACCGTAAGCTGTGCCTCCATTTTCTGAGTTGTAACGAAACCTGACGAAAGGAGAGAGAGAGAGAAAATTTCCAGGTACAGCGTTACCGGGACATTTCCCGGAAGTTGAGACTGTATGCCCTTAAAGAGTCTCTCGTGACGGTGCGTGAGTGCATTAGATAAATTGTCGCTCATCATATTCTTCAAGGTTATCATAATGACCTAACAAGTCGAGGTGTAATTATCCGGCAGAAATGTAAATTATTTCTCTGCAGACGAGTTCCGGTGAGTTCATATCGGTGGGGGCTGAAGGTCAGGTGTCAAGTTCATCAAAAGTCATCAAAGTTCGAGAGGAAAAGAAAATTGCGTCTCCGTAGAGGAAAGAGTAAAAATGTCGAAGTAAAAAAGTAACGCGGAGAGGAAGAGGAAGAGCAGAGTAGAGAAAGGAATTTGGCTACTTTTCTCTTGGCCCTTTTTGAGCCCTTCGGGAGTTAAGTAACCCGAGAGCCAGTCCGGATAGTCCTCGAAGAGCTCACGCAAGATGCACCGTCGCTCCGGTGAGTCAAGAACTCGATATCTCTGCACAAAAAGGGAGAGACGCGGAGCATTGCCAGGAAGAGCTTTGCTTTCTCGTCGTCGTTCTCCTCCCCGTAGCTACTTAACTAAACAGAGAGTTACAAGCAGACGAGAGAGTCAAGGCTGATCGAGTTACTATAAACCGTGATCGATACGTCGGTAGAGAATTTCGTACGTGATTACAGTTAGCAAATGTAGGTCACGAACATTCTTCCGGGTCTGGGCTTAACCATTTTCCGACTCCCACGCATTCAACGACAACATTTTTATTATTAACTAGCTCCGAATTTTGAGGTTTATTTTTACATATATATAGATGAGCAATGACAAAGAAATTGAAATCTACAAAATTTGAACAAATTCACGAGAATTACTGTAAATTTTTTTCGATTCGAAGCTGGGACCCCAGCCACCGCTTATTCTCTTCATTGTGGAATCATCTTCAAATTTGTAATTAGTGTGTTTCATTTATAGTCTTTTTTTAATGACATGAGAGATTTTAAATTTAAAAAAATAATAAAAAATGAAGTTTTTCGCTGGGCTTTTCGCGAATAAATAATTTATTGGAATTTAATACGGCCTACAATCTATTCTGATTCATGGGCTCCATTCCTGTAAAGATTCATCAAAGTTGGTTTAGTGGTTTTTGCACGAAAAGCGCGGCCAAACACAATTTTGCAGTTGAGTTTTATTTATTTAGAGATTATACACTTGGGCTGATGACGAGATACAAATAATTCCAAACTGTCCTACGTTGTCATTACAATGTAACCACAATCGTCGATGCTAATAGTTGACAACAACAACAAAAAATGAAGACCACGTTTTACATCGAGTGTGAAAGACTCGGTGATCGAAACAATGAAAACTTCTCACCCGTACGGTCAAGTGAATAACATTATCGACAGCTAGTGTGCAATTTGTAATTTGTAACTGAACGACGCTGGGGATATTAACGACACGAGCTCCCTCTGTTCGCCGTATGGCTTATGGGCTGCAGCGGAATACATAATACGACGTTTAAGTCAGTGGGTAATTTGTGGCCTACCGTTATGCGATGCCACCGAACGTCACATACGAGGATACATTATGACGTTAAAAATTGCATTGGAACAAAAAATCGTGAAATAATTTCATGACAAAGCTTCGAGAAGAAAAAACCTGAGTTTCCAGTTGCTTGAAGTTGATCTTCGACTTTTACAAGGGGGTCAAACACGAAGGCATTTTTTAAACTCAAAATCTAATTTTTTGCATTTTTTCGAAACTTTTATTAGTTTTTCGAAGTTTTCAACGTCACATATTCATTAAATGCTAGTTTATCAGGGACCAATCTCTTTGTCATGAAAAAACTGAGAGAATGGTGTACGATAAAATGTTTTTATTGAACACGAGGAAGGTTTGATGTCAATGAGAAGATCTCGGTCGTTTTTTAACCCGTGACGATGAGGTTTACGTTTCACCAATTAAATTGCAGGTGTCTAGGAATTCTAACAATTGAGATTCCATTTTTTTTCGTCCTTGATTAACATAAATCGATGTTCTCCATAAAAAGACATAGCAGACATAATCGATGAGTTTCTTCTCGTCTCCCGATAACTTGCAAACCTTTTAAAGATCAGGAAGAACAGTTGGTTCATTCTCTCGACAACGGGACCGAGGAGAAGCATCGCACAAAAACTAGCCAATAATTAATACGATTGGTGATGGTTAATTGGCAACGCGAAAACATTAATTGAAAGGAATAAAGAACTATGATCGTGGGGTAGAACGATATACAAGTTTCCTTAACCTGATACGATCCACATCCTTGTATTTTCTTTCTCTCTCTCTCTCTCTCTCTCTCTCTCTCTCTCTCTTCCTTTCTCAATAAATATAATAAACGTAAAAATTTTTCTTCAAATTGTTCCTCAAGTTTGTTCTTCAACACCAAACTTCATCAAAAGTGAATGAAAGTGAACAAATATTTCTACCCAATTCATAATTAAGTTCTAATCATTGACACCTTACCTTCAACGAAACAAATAAACAAACACTCTTCATTTGTTTAATGCCATTCAATGTTGGTCAGAATCCTGTTTTTTTTTCTTTAAATTTTCAATTTTGAGCAACCAAAAGTTCCTAATAATTTGTCTAGCCTTTTCAATCAGAATGAAAACAAAACAAATTAAGTGAATCATAGACACACACACACACACACCCACACAATGATCCAGATGCTATGGTCAGATATATTTACCGATCATTGTGAGGGAGGGCGCGAAAGGTACGTTTTTCCTCCGCGTCTGCTGCAGGCGAGAGTCGTATTTCGCCTTTTTCTCTCGCCGAGGAGAGCAGAGCATGATTAATCGCAGCGAGAAGTTTAATCGGCACTCGCGGTTCTTCCTCTTTCCTTTGCCACTATATGGTCCTTCATTCTTTCTTTCTTCTGTGTCCCTCTGCACGGGCTTCTTTCGCTTCCGGCGAATCATCAGCAACCACATACACATAAACGTGTAGAGAGCAAAGGCGGCAGAAACATCGGGGATGTGAGATAAAACGAGTAAGGATATCGCGGCATGAACGAATCCACCCGGACACACACTACATCCACAAAAACTTTTCGATATTTTGATCACGCACGCAACCACGCACTGGTTCTGTGAACTCACGCAATATCCAGCCATGTCTCTTTCTCTCTTTCTCTCTTTCTCTCTCTCTCTCTCGTTCCGCATTTTTTCTTACGTCTTCTTACCAAATTTTATGTAAAAAGAAGAAATGACGTAAAAATCTGCGTCAAAAAATTGAAAAAATGACAACATTTGGAAAGGATTCGATGACATTAAATAATAGGGCAACATCGCATTATATTTTTGCCTTTACGAGTGGCATCGAGTTATGTTTCAAAAATAATCTCGTATCAACTAAAAAAGTCCCAATTTCTTCAATTTTGAATAGCGTTGAGATTAATGAGACTCATTGATGAGATTAATGACTGTAATGAGATTTAAAAAAAAAAGCATTTATTTGGGTTTACAAAATCATGGTCATTTTTGTTGTTGTTATTATTGGTAAAAAAACCCTGCTGTTCTGGTCTTACAAATAGTTATATTTCTTGGTCAAGTAGACGGGTTGACCGACTGTATTCCCGGTAGGACTGTAGTTGCATACCAGATATCTCGACTGCCAGCCACGGCCACTCGAATATTTGACAGAACCACATCCGAGATGAATCGTTTTAGCCCATACCATTTGGGTATAGTGACCAATAACCGGCTCAGTGACATTCCTGCGTTGAAACAATTAACGAAATCAATCAAATTATCTTAAATGATATTGAGAATAAAAATGCGGTCCTCATGAACAATTATTTTCCATTAACAATTATTTCAAGGATGAATTTTTATTTCATATTCATTAACTGATCAGCGGTTGGGTTTTGAGACTTCATCCCTCACGCGTCTATAAAAACAACTATATTTAATTAAAATTTTATGAGTTTTGGATTGGCCCATCACTATTTTTCCTTTTTTTCTTTCGATTGATTACGGATTAGAATATTTTTCATACTCACTGGTATGATTCGACCATGGCCTTGTCAAAGTCTCTAACTTCGTCGTACCAATTTTTCACTATCATCGTAGTGAGAGACGGGTGTTTTTTATTATAAACTGAATCAACAGCAATGTTCTGTCCAATCTTTAAATCCGCTGTGAAAACAAAATCGTGACGTTTTGAAGAATGAATGTTGAACTGAATGATTTTTTTTTCTATTAAAAAAGAAACTGTTCGAAATTTTGAATAGTGTTTCGATTTTTCCAATTCATAAATTGATTTTGTATACAATTCCTTATCACTGAAGAATAAATCTGATTGTTTTTACTACAAATATTTTTCTCTGTAACTGAATCTCAAAATCATTAAAAAATATTTTTAATTATGACAATTACGACTCACCCGTATGTCTGTTTTCGTCGTGTGAGTAGTTGCACTTATTCGCCCAGCGTTGAGCAACGGAAGCCAATTTAGGGGACCAAGTCTGCAGAAAAATGGGTGATAATGGTCACTCATTGAAGATTTATATTTTTCATTTCTGTATAATCCATGGAGAATGTTTACCAAATTTTTCATGTCCACAGCTTTTGGCTGGGGTCCTGGTTCTCCACGTCTTTCCAGTCCATCAGCCACCTTCTTTCTCAGCATGTTGTGAGAATCGACAAGTTCTTTAATTTGAGCATCGCTAAGGCCTCTTTCGAGAACTCCATCGCCACAAACTCCCGTGGGTAGTGGTGGCTTAAATAAATAAAATTTAATTGAAAAATAAATCTTTATCGACAAAATTACGGTTTTGACAGAAAACATTCTTCAAGAAATTGACAAAATAAAGTCTCTTCGAGTTTCTTTACCGCTGGTGGTAGTGGCCTCGTTAGTACAATGGTTTTGGGTGTTGCCCGTGTTTTTAATCTCTCATCGTTCCTGGGAATTTCTCGTTTTGGAGTATCTTTCACTTCTGGTGGTGAGGGAGTCTCGGCACTGCCGTTACTGGCATTTACAGGCTAAAATGAAAGATAAAGATTTTTTGAATCATGATCAGAACAGAACTTTGTTCTTAAGACACTTTAAAAATTGTGTAAATGCAAGAGAGACAATAAAAAATGTTGGTGATGTATGAAGCTTTGGCTGTAATAATCTGAATTTTAGGAGTTCATCGAGTAAATTTATCGAGTAAATTACCAGGAGTGACATGCGTGAGTCGAGAGCTTCACCTTTTTTCGGTATTAAGAGTTCACTTTGTTTTTTTTTTGGAACATCGAGCACCACTTTCTTTGGAATCTTGGCTCTGGTTGTACTGTGTTCTACGGTCTATAAATAAGAATTTTTTTCAAGACGAGACAATTGATCGATACCATTAATAGCCGGTGGTTCTCTTCGTTATTTAATTACTAATTCACGGAGTGAATTACCGAGGTGTCCATGCGTAATCCGCGAGATTCACCGTCGTCTGATGGCGGTTCACTGCTTTTTTTATTTCGAACATCGGGCACCACTTTCTTTGGAATCTTGGCGCCGGCTGTACTGTGTTCTACGGTCTACAAATAAGAATTTTTTTTAAGACTGGTGGTTCTCTTCGTTATTAAATAAGCAACAGAATAAACCGCAAAAAATAAAAATCCATCGAAGTTAAGTGGGCGATGAATATATTTAAAAACTGAAGTAATGAGAAAATCAACAAACACCTGATTGTTCAGAAATCTGACATCAAATTTAAAGTTTTCTTTCAACAGATGAATCCACTTTTCTAGAATATTTTATGACGAGTGATTCTTTGATCGCCGGGTAAGAATGTTCGGTGAAAACTGATTCATCGTTCCGTATGAAAATGAAGAAAAATTGATATTGCTTACGGAATCTGTTCTAACAGCATGTTTTGTTCCTTTATCAGGAGGAATCGGACCTGGCGACTCGATGCGACTGCAGTAGTAGTAATTACAAATTGCTGCCCCGGAAAAAACTGCTGCGGCAGCAGCGAAAGCGAAAATATAAAAACCGATTGTCATTTCAAAGTTTTTCTTGACTCAGCTGATTCGTGAGATGCTTATTGGACTCGATTGAGTGGCTGAGCAGTTTACTGTGAGAATAGACGCTTCGACGTCGAGCATTTATACGACGAAGACGTGACGAGTGTAGTTCAATATGATATCGCGAATACGCGACAAAGAGGAACAATAATTATCGAAGAATTCTACCTGAATTCGCCGTTATCACGTAATTTCATGATCAGAATGATTACAAGGTGAGCTCGGTCATGCAATAAATACATAATCGTGTATAAAAAAACGAAACGCATGACAATTGGCATTGTTGATGAAAAATAAAACGTTCCGAACACCTTTTTGTTTCGGGAGAAAAAAGTTTGCTGTAGAAAGCAGGATGTTGATTAAACAAAGTTTGTTATCTGTTCGTCGAACGTGAAACTCGCGGTTTAATTTTCATTATCGGATTAAAAATGGCGCAAAGTTATTATTTGAAGGCCGCGTGTTGTAGATGTTCTCATTTTTTTAATTCCACTTCTGAGTTACGTCGAAATAAAAAATATATCTGTGTTTAAAAAAACCTTCAATTATTTCTCCAAGCGATTGAATCATAACGCAATTTATGTTGTTGATTTTATTATCGAAATTTTTCTCCATCATGCTATTCATCACCGATGTTCTTTAGAAATTCTCAAAATGTTCGGTTTCAAAGCACAGAAATCATTTCTCGCTGCCTTTGAGCAAAATAAAGCAAAAAAGTATAGACGAGAAAAGCCCGAGGACCAACTTTTACATCCTTTAAATACTATAATGCTTCGCCCTCGGAGTTCCTCCATTATGCGTTGTAATATGAACACAAATGTACGAAGATGAAGTGCGTATATATTTTTCTGAACATGTGTGTGTGTGTGTGTGTGTGTGAGAGAGAGAGAGAGAAAGAGTATTCTGCACGTGGAGACGGTCAATAACGTTATTTATGAGCGAGGGTATGTACGAACGATAATTTGCATAGGCCACAAAAGGCACCGATACGCAGATGAATCTCGGCGATAAGGGCTCCTGCGACTGTGCCTCAGGGTCCGTTCTCTGATCATGTATTTTCACGTCTCCGTGCATGTGCTTGTGTTTCGAAAGACTTGCTTCTTTCGCCGCCAACTTAGCTCGGGGAATAAATACTGGTGCGTGAGAAAAAGACGGGGATGTTTGATGATTTTTCGTTAAGGGTGCTGCGCCGCTGGCGATATCGAGCGATGCTGCTACCGAAATAGAAAACCTAACGGAAACGAGGACAGTCCCGAGAGAAAGAGGCGTTACATATCCCATCAAGAAAAAAACACACGATAAACTCTCGGTCACCAGTGTTAAATGCAAATCAAACAAAAATGCAAATTGAAGAATTTATTTATGCTAATACAACGTAAAAGACAAACTCACCGGAGCTTTAATCTCTTGGATTAATCTTCGTCATCTACATACTTTCAACGTGCCTTTTTCTCACGAACGTTTCTCATGGTGTTGCCTATTATAATATGCAGTTTATTGCTCATCAATAATATATTTATCAAAAACTGTCAAATCAATTTTTTCCCCTTTATTTACGTCGTCGATAAATATTCCGCGACGTTACTGTGCGAATATTTGAACATTCGAGTAAGCAAAACACGTAACACAATAATTGAATGAAAGTTTCTGCCAAAGGAATTAAAATGAACTGGAGAAAGGAAGTAAGTCGATTTTTCTCGTTTTTAAATGACGAGAATAAAAGAGGAATAAATAGAGGAAAGCAAGACGATAACAAAACGGTGTAATAATGAAACGAGGTAATAGATTGGAGAGAAGGTAAAAGCCTCTGGAGATTGAGGGTCACGAGCGTTGCGAAACTAAACGTCCAATTTGCTCGGCGAGTGAGCGAACAGGTCCACAGAAAGAAACGCGCGACTGCTAAGATGTTGCTCTCGTTCTTTTCTCACTGCTGCGGGGATGGGGAGAAAGACTTTAGCAGACTTCAAATTGAAAGGAGGATAGTCAGGGGAGGAACTAGCATAAAAAGAGCAAGCAGCCGAGTCGAAAGCTTCGAGAAACGAGAACACGAACGAATTAGAAATAAAGATAATAAATACACGTAAGGATCGGCTTCACGAAGTGGAGATTATAATGAGTGCTGGCAACAGAGGGTTGCACAAAAAGTATCATTTCACTTTTCGATAATCTACAGTTATCACCAGCTCGAATATAAGTTCCTGGAACTCGATAATTCGTAGTTCCTTATACGTTTAATGTGTTTCGTTTTAAAAAAAACGTCTAACTGCTCAGGAAATATAAATAAAAATTTAAAAAAAAAAAACAGTTTTTATAATAAATATCTTTTTTTTAAATACCAGTAGTGCAATTTATTGAGAATTTCTCCAAAATGTAGAAAAAAAGGGAACAAGAATGTTAAACGTTTTAATATTTGATGACAATAACATGACATTTAGGCCTGGATTCAGTTAATGGAATAATATATCAATTGGACAAGCATGTTTCGTAGAATATGAGAGTAGGGGATGAGGGTGGAGAGGAGGATGAGAGAGCGTGAGTGAAGCGAGTAAAAGGACGTCGACGAGTCTGGATCTGTGGTAGCTGAAAGAGTAGCCCCTCTTGGTAGCCGCCAAGTGGGTAGCCCAAGGCTACTAGAAGATTGCCCAGCAGACAGGTGGGTGAGGCGTGCTGTCTCTCTTTCTCTTTCTTTCTCTTTATCGCTTGCTCCCTCTTGAAAGAAAAGTGAAGAGTGCAAGAATACGAAGAAGAGGAATAAACGCGAAACAAGAGGGTATGGAGGCAAAAGGCAGTCTCTCTCTCTCTCTCTCTCTCTCTCTTTCTCGCCTGCTTAAAGAAAGTCGATCCGAGACGAAGATGCAAAAGCAGACGAAGAAGAAGCGAACGATTCGGAGCTCCACTTAGCCGCACGCGAGCCTGTGAGCTGGCAATCTTTGGCCACACAAAACTCGCAAAATCGAATCGACGTTTTCCACAACTTGACAATTCCGAAATAAAACGTGAAGAATAATCTTCGTATCACAAATCTGAGCACAAAAGCAACATCATTTTGTAACACTTTGACTCGCGAAGAATACTTCAAATAAAAATGTACAAGACAGGAATTTATTTTGGAATTTCGGGACATGAAGAGAAATCTTCTCAACCTCAAATATTATACATTGCCGAAACAAAAGAGAACAGCTCCGGCCTCGTTCTTCTTCTTCTTCTTCTTCTTTTTCTTCTTCATCGACCAATGGTTCGCGGCATTAACCATGGATTTATTCGAAATGGCAAAGGGAGCTCTCGGACCTCTTCCCGAAATTGCTCGATTACAGTATTACACCCTGGCCCCATGTTGTAAAACTGAAGTGTTCCCTGCGCGCTATATAGAAAACGCAAACCGCGCGTGAGAGAAAGAGAGAGAGAGAGAGAGAGAGAGATAGAGAGACAAAGGAAAAGAGTTGAAAAAAAAGCGCTGAAAAGATGGGCTGGCGCGCGCTCCGTTTCTCTTTTGAGGGTGGCAATTTGTGGTAATATTGGCAACGACGAGCGTAGCGCCCGCGTAATGGCTGCACACGCCCGCCTCGTGCATTTCTTCCTCTCTCTTCCTCTGCACTAGTTTTTTACTTTCCTTTTTTTCTCTTAGCTTTCTTATCCTTTTAACCTTATTTTCAAGTCGAGTATGGGGAAGAAAATGAAAAAAACAAAAATAGTTACAAATATTTCTGGGGTCTTGCACTTCCCTCAACAACGTTTTCTTGTAAAATTGACTAATTGATGTTGAAAAAATCAAAAATATGTTTTCTACTAGTCACGAATGACTTGTTTTTAGAGAAGCATCGAATCAGCATTCAAGGTTTGCCTCTCTAAAGAAAGAGTGAGAAAGATCTCGATGCAATGGCCCCGGAGGCTCGACACGACGGGTTCGAGTTCTGTGCTGAAGACATTACTTACAGTGGTAATCGGGGGCGCGCGAGTGCGCACAGCCACCACTAAAAGGCGATAAATTCAAGGCGTTACATCTGACTGGCTTCAGGGATATTCCATCTCTCTCTGTCTCTGTCTTTCTCTCTTTCATCACGAACATGGAACTTATGGCTAAATTCGCAAGTGACGAGTGCCAAACCTCGGATCATATCGTATCCAGGATGCGATGCTCATGTCTTCGGATTGGATCCAAATTCGGGAATGTTAATCTGGACACAAAATCTTTAATTCTCTGGTGATCGGTATATCAATAAGATTCTTAAATATTTAAGATCACTAATCCACTATAGTCAATAAAGCAACGTAATTAATTTTACATATTTATAAAGCCCGCATCTTCATTCCGCGTCGGCAGCAGCAGCAGCAGCAGCAGCAGCCGCAGCAGTTCCATGTGGTAAGGTGGGTACTATATGCGATATTATAATCCCGGGTGCGGTGTGCGTCCGTGTGTCTCGTCGCTTTCAGATGTTTCCGAGATGGAAGAGACGGGAACGCGCGGGCGATAAGGCTCCCCCGAGAGACAGGTGGATGATGTACGAGCCCGTAGAGTCTTCTGCTGGCTCTGAGAAGCGAAACTATATCACTTCGTCCTTTTCTTTCTCGTGGTTCCAAATGATCAAGGAACGGAGGAAAGTACAAAGTAGGAGAGCAGGAGAAACGTGCATGGAAGAAGAGAAGGAAGACTCTGGTCGGAGGAAACTTCGAGGGGAGGAAAGAGAGAAAAGAGCTAATGGACCACGAGGTACAGCATCTTTCTTCATATGAGCCTCTGCGCAAGATCTTCCTTCTTCTAGATTCGTCCTCTTCCTCCGGTCTCTCTCTTTCTGCGTCTATTTTTCCATGCCTACGGATGTGCATATCTATCTTTCTCTCTTCAACATCAACCTGTATCTTTGTCTTTGAGTGGAACGAGTGGCAAAGCTCGCTTGCCGCGGCGTGTTGCTATCGGATATCTTGGGATCGTTTGCTCTTGCAGCTACTTCTACATTAGTGCAACTTGTACCGGAGAGTATAACTAGCTTCCGATCGGGGTACATCCTTCGGAAGCCGAGACCAACAGCTGCCTTTCTCTCGTCATCATCATCATCACCACCACCATCATCATCATCATCATTATTATTATCATCTTCAACCGCAGCAACATCGTTTGTACTCTGCGAGAGGGAACAAGAGCGATGGATCTTTACGAACCTTCTGGCGCAATGTCATCGATACCGGACGTTAAAAAGATACTGTTTTTAGAGTTAGGAATTTCGTATCGGCACTTTTAGGAGCAATCGATATCCAAAAGTTATCTTTTTAGTAAAAAAAAACGTGGTAAATCGGTTGGATTACGAAGAAAAATCGAAAGAAGAGAGAATCGCGAAGTGAACGGGATATGCGAGGAAGACGAATCGTCTCACATTATTTCTTCGACAATAAAACGATTGGGTAACGATATTGTAGTACACCTCGAATGAGATTTGCGGGCGCGAATAATTTACGAGCTTCCAATAACATTGCAGTTGAGATCCGAGAGCGAAATCGTTCGTTAATGTCATCACGTACGTTGTTGAGGCTGTTTTCTTGTTGATAGGCTTCGATATTTTCATGGGAAATATACAAAGGAGCAAAGAGAGTGGAGGATCGAAAAGAAGGCAAGATCGAAGGGAGAATAAGAGAAGGCCTTGCGAGAGCCAATTCTACACCGAATAATGGAAGAGATCGAGATCTCTCGCGGAATATTTTCTCATCTCTTCCATGTCCCTCATTCTCTTACTCTGGACTTTGAAAGATCGTGAAAATTCACAAAGATCATGACCCTCGGTCATGTATAACCCCGACACAAGATCGAGAGTACGTCTCTCTCGTTTTGTGCTTTTACCATGACTCGTGGTGTGTGTGTGTGTGTGTGTGTGTGTGTGTGTGTGTGTGTGTGTGTGTGTGTGTGTGTGTGTGTGTGTGTGTGTGTGTGTA